>JZKD02S1673109.1:794634-810894 GCA_000966675.3 Picea glauca | reverse complement strand
ATTAGTTGTAATTATACCTCCTAGTCTCCTATATATACCAAGGAGAAATTTTCATTTTGAATCATCTTGTACTTGAACATTTAAGTGGGGTAAAAGGAGGTTGCCCCCTTGAAGATGCTTATTATCTGAAATTATCTCTTTTTTAAGGCGTTCAATACTTTTTCTGAGGTTTTTCTATGCTATATTGATATTTGGTTCTTAACATAAAAGTTTTCATATCTCCTTGCATAGTTAATCAAACAAAGAAATTGTGCATTCATTAGGAAGTTTTCTTTGGTTTATGTTTGGAAAACAGAGCTAGTTTTGCATGTGCATTTCAATTTTTGAAAACATTTTCTTGGTATTTTGGCATCGTATTGATCCTAGAAATTGAAAGTTGCATTATTTTGAGTGCTTGTTTGTGTTAAGAAGAATAGAACTCTTCTCCTTCCTTTACGTAGAATTCATCGAAAGAAAGAACCACATAGCATTCTTTTGCATTCTTTGGGAGTCGAGTCTCTTACACATCATCAGTTTCATCTCTATGAACACTTTGAGTTAAAAGACATTAAAATCAACCACACACTAATAAAATCAGCTCGAATATTTATTTATTTTTAGCAAACCAACTATAGCTTAGGATTAGGGTCTTTGGACTAGGTGAAGTGAGTAAATTTTCCAAGACTACTAAAGAGACTGTAGAACACTAAAGAGCGTATAAATCCAAATTTTGTATAAGCATAGCCGGGAACCCTGTCTCACATAGAGGATAAACACGAAGTAACGTATGGGAGAGCAATGGATATTAACCCTCAAAATCTTAACTAATCATAGCCGAAATATTGTATATTTGGGATTGTTCTTGAGAAACCACTAGTTTCATTTGGTCTCGGTGCTTCATGGACTCTAAATCCATTTGGGTTCCTCTAGAGTCCTACCGGTCCACTTGTCTTCATTTATATTGATGAGATTCAAAATTTGATATCCTTCCCATACGTTCAGTCTTGACTGTCCACTGTACCCCCCCCGGAGGCTGACTGTGAGTTGGTAACCTTAGTGTCCTTTCCTAGGTACCTACAAAGGTGATGTGGGGGGATTCCCACGAACCTGGGGAAGACATTTTCTCACACTCTCAGTACCCTTGGAGGGTGATCCAGCGAAATCGAGGGTTGTTTTCACCGAGAAGGGTTGTTATGTGGATGTTGGGGTAATGTTCCTTTGTTTTGCATAGTCATCCTTAGGATCAGAATTTTCACATTATACAAGGTATGGAACTTGACACTCAGGACCCACAACCTAATATTTCTTATGAAACAATGATCACATATCACACTTCTGAAACTAGGAGAATTTCTCCTGGAAGTGGCCATCACGTTGAAGAACCGGTCCCAACCTTCGTAGAAAGCTTGGAATATTTGTGAATCCTTTGTTTACTGATCCACTTGGTCAACCACTCTTTGATCCACCATCCATGAGATACATTGATTCCTTTTATTCTTACTATTTACCACCTGGTTCAACCACTACACCATCCTTTGGCATGAACCCACCGATTTTTGGCTTTCCTGAAGGACTTGGGAATTCATATTTTTCCACAACTCTCATAGTTGATACCATTGGTGCTTATTCTTTACTAGAAACATCGATGACTCAAGTGACCCTGACTCAACCATTTTCACATTTATATCCTCTTTCACATGAGTTATATCCTCTTTCACATGAGTCATATACTATTCCTGCTTCATTTTTTCCACAGATGCACATGCCAAGTGCTTTACTTGGTCATCCCATTGGTCGAATGGAAAGCATTCAAGTCTTTCACACAACCACGGTTACAAAATCTACTCAACCTCCACCTCACACATCACAAATTAATACTCCCTACATTGGAGGTCAATCTTCAATTGGAGGCCAACCTTCAGCTGTGGGGAAACCTTTAGTTGCAGGGCGAATTTTTTCTAGGGGGAAACCTACATGGTTGCAACATCAACAATAATGATGGAAAACCACTCCTACAAGTCCTTCTATTCCTAATACCACTGTTCTATATCCTGGACATCCATATCCAGGAGTTGTGAATCCTTTGTGGATTCAACCCAATCTGGCGGGCATTCCTCTGTAAGGAACTATGCCTTATCAAGATGTAAACCCCATGATTCAAACACAATAGTTCCTTCCAACACTATACGTGGGGGGAACAATAGGTCAACCGTAGTACGTAGGAGGTCCATCTGTTTAATCACAGTACATGGGTGTACAAATAGGACAACCACCTTACATAGGTGGACAACTCGGTAAACCACCGTATATGGGAGGACTATCTAGTTTTTTCACCGTGCCACAACCTGGATATGGTCATACTGGTGTTCCTATGCAATATGGTTATCACTAGTATCAACAACCTAACTGAAAACTACCATTATTGGCTACGTTAGATCTCCCAGATATGTGATGTTTAAAAAGCGATCCGATCCTTCATGCCCCGTTTTGGTCCACCATCCCTGCCAAATTACCGTCCGACATTCTAAAATTTGACGGAAAACCCAGGGAGGATCCTAACAATCATGTTATGAATTTCCACTTATGGTGTTCTTCCAAATATTTAATGGACATTTCCATTCATCTTAGACTTTTTCAGAGAACACTTATGGGTGCAGCAACACAATGGTACATTGAACTACCACATAACTCTTTTGTCGACTTTAACTCTCTTTCCATGGATTTCCTGACGCATTTTTAGTTTCTTATATGGTACGAGACTAGTACACAACTTTTGACCTCTCTCTGACAATCCTCTTCTACCCACATCTTTGATCATATTCATGAGTGGAGACGATGGAGACGATTGATTAAAGATCCAATTTCGGACCAAATCCTCATAGATTGGTTTACAAATTCTGTCTTGCCTCCCATCACCTATGATGTTTCTATGGGAAATATAGTTACTAAGGAGTAGGATATAAGTTGTGCACAATATTTGGACTTGGTTTACTCCCAGTCCAACACACTTTATGATCTGGTCCCTAATGCTCCTCATCTGTCGATGATCTGTCAAAACCTACTCCAGAATATAGTTCCATTCCAAATACCACAACTACTTCTTCTCCTACCCAAACCTTTGAGGTGAATGTGGTCCAATCCAATTCATCTCAGAAACTGGGAGGTAATAAGAAAAACAAAGGCAAATCCAAGAAACCTTCCAACAAGAAGGATAATCCTAAGTCTGCGGATACTCAACCGACAAGGAAACCTAAATTTCATTGTATGATTTGTGAGGAAGACCACTCCATGAAATACTTCCCTCATCATGAGGCTATCACTAAATATCTGAAGGGTACCTCCCAACTAGTTCAACAAAAAAATTTGGTTGTACAAAACCCTATCCCTCTGCAAGGAGGTGACCCAAGTCATTTCCACCATGGGGATGCTTCCACAAGCACCTCTCATGTATACATGTTTAAGACGGTTAATGTAACAACTCATGAAAATACCTATGACACTCCTCCAGGTGATAAGACTAAATGGAAAGATGTCGACCAACCTTCTAACTCTACTCCTCCTCCATATTCCACTCCTCTTCAAATTGAGAAGCCAATTTCTGATGCAACATTACGCCCACCCAAGAATGTAATTTGAAAAGCGACATTTAAACCAAATGCCTGCACTGCCCAAAAATACAACATAGTTGAATATTTGGCACAAGAGCCTTGTAGTATGTCAACCCTCAAAGTTATACAGAACTCTACAAATCAATGTAGAACCTTGTTGTCATCCATTGGATCCATGGATGTTGAGGAGTCGAACCTGATTACGTTTAACCTATATTATTTTAAGGATAAAGTCTCCCACCACTTAGCATTCCAAATTCAAGTTTTGGTTGGTGGAAAGAACATCCATCGTACTGTTTTGGATGAGGGAGCGTCAACTTGTGTCATGTATTTTCCTTTTTGCAGAGCCCTTGGTTCTCCTACACTTACCCCATCCCCTACCACCCTGAAAGCGTTTGATGGACATGATTTCCAATCTCACAGACTCTTGCAATCTTTCATTGTGACTTTGAAGGGTAAGCCTGTTTCAGTTGATATCGAAGTAGTCGAAGTGCCCCTGGATTATGATTTGTTACTTGGTTGTAGCTTGTCCTATGCAATTACTACCATTGCATCTTCGGTGTTTTGTATCTTACGATTTCCCCATCAAGGAAAAATTATCATTGTTGACCAAGTTGAGTATACAACTGCGGATATCAGCAATGTCATAAAAAATAATGTCCCTTTTCTAGGACAAAATAATTTTGAGAGTGTAGGTGTAGGTCTTCTCAAGGACTCCTCTCTCATGGGGGTTTTCCCTTTGCTTTCTCCTCCCACCGCGTAGGTTTCCACCTTAAACATGATTTCGAATTAGGTATGACAATCCTTCGATTCATCTCATCCGTTCATAGTACCTAGCATCGACAATCATAGTTCATTGTCTCTATCAAGCGCGTTAAAAAATGAAACAGACCCCACTCCTTTACGATTGATTCTCACTCTGGATCGAGTACTTGAACTTTCTTTTCCTCTGCCTAGTGAAAATGTTTCCATTAGTAACCAGAAACCTAAAAGAGGAAATAAGAGTTGTTGGAGGAGGAAATGACACTTGGGGGGAAGGTCTCCAGCCTCTGGACATCATGATGGAGTAAAATGGCCAACTTCTGCCAAAGAAGTTGGGGGTAAACTACCTCTATAGAGACACGCTTCTAGGAGTGATCCTCATTCAAAGGTCATTCCCATCGTAATGTAGCATTCTTTTTCTAGAATGAGCTTAGTCTTTTTTATTTCTTGTGCTCGTAAATACATGAGAATAAGTTACCGATCTTAGTCTTTGTTCTTTCTCATGCTTGTAAATACACGAGAATGTAATCGAGTATACTTTTATCACTTTTTTGGACAAGTAAAGGTTATACGAAAAAGGAACCCCTTGGAGTCTCCTTTAATCTCTTTTCAGACTCTCTAAACATGAAAAGATTGCCGAGTGATATTGATTCCTTTCACACTCGTTAAAAGGTTTGGAAGGGTGTCTTTAAAGTGATATTTTATTTCTTTTTCAGCCTCGCGAGACTAATTATGAAAAATGAACACTGTAATCAAGTATGATTAGAAGAGTTATCCATAGGAGTGATCCTTATTTGAAGGTCATTCTGATCATAACATAGCAGTATTTTTCTAGAACGAGCTTAGTATTTGTTCTTTATTGTGCTCATAAATAAATGAGAATAAGTTACCTAGCTTAGTCTTTGTTCTTTCTCGTGCTCATAAATACATGAGAATGTAACCGAGTATACTTTTATCACTTTTTTGGACTCATAAAAGTTATATGAAAAAGGAACCCCCTGGAGTCTCCTTTAATCTCTTTTCAGGCTCTCTAAACATGAAAAGATTGTCGAGTGATCTTTCTTCCTTTATCACTCATTAAAAGGTTTGAAAAGATTTCTTTTGGGTGATAGTTTATCTCTTTTTCATCCTCGCGATACTAATTACAAAAAATGAACACTCTAATCAAGCATGATTATAAGATTTCTCCGTCGTATAATTTTATAATTTTTCAGACCTCGGAGACTAAAAATCAGGAAAAAGGACAACCATGGAGTCTCCTTTAAGTTCTTTTCAGACTCTCTAAACATAAAAAATCGCCAATTTTTCCTTCTCTGGACTGACTAAACTACACATTCAAGGACCCATATGGGGATGAACCCTTACTTCTTCCATTTCATTAAAAAAAGGAAGAGGAACTTACCGAAGGGGAGTTATATCGAGCATGTGTTACCCTCCTCAATCTCATTAAATGAAAAATAGGTACTCATTTATCTGGGTGGGGGGTAAATTGAAGGAAGTGGGTCAAGTTTTTGGGAATCCTTTATGGTAGCTATTGTCTCCCTTGAACATGGCACCTATTTGCGTCTTGTCTTATAGTTGAGTAATCTTCTTGTCTCTGTGTCATACCAATTCCATGTGTCGCCATGCTTTTTGTTCTAGTCGAAGAGTTCTATTACTGTCGTCACATTATATTTTTGGTACTCGTCGAGTCAATGCTGTCAAGTCAGTGGTCGTGCCTCATCATGTTCAAGGGAATTTTCACTTCAAACCATCCATCTGCAGTATTTTCAGTTTCCATTTTCTGTGTCAGTCCATACTCATTTGATTCACCATATTACATCACTTTCCTATGTCATTTTCATGTCGATGATGGGCGATACATCAAGGCCCTCCTTCGACGAGTCTTTTCTTGTCGACTTCAACACATCATCTAGGAATTAGAATTAGAAACCAGTTAGTACCTTGGGACCTGCATGCCTCCTCACTTCAAACAACAGGTTTACATCATTGAACTCTGATCGAATGATTCCATGAATGTTCGACCTCATCTCATTTATTCACATTCGCTAGAATGTACTAGGGTATGTTGGGATTCATTGACATCATTGGTGATTTTCCTCTCACTTGTTCACAGTTTACCTCAATGATCTGTAATCAAGTGGTTTCTACCATATTCAACATCAAATCATCTATTCACATGGCTAGATTTGTACCACATTGGGATTGGGACGAAGACCCTGGGTTGAGCGTTCACTCTGTTATCTTCTTTTTCCAGGCTGTGAAGGAGATCATTTGAGCATGCTGATATATATACTATCACAGCGATCCACATTGTATTGGTCTGTGGATATGTTTTATCATCTCATAGCTCCACTATGTATTTTTTGTGGCTATGATCAGTTCATGTCATGGAGGTATGGATCCACATTGTATCTTTGGTGGCCATATCCTTAGTCAATATTTTTCATGGATCTGTAGTGTATTGGTCGGTAGTCATGCTTTGAGTCATATTATATTCCAAGAATAGGTATGTCTGCCTCATAAATGGAACATATATTAATATTGTTTGATGTTTGTTTGCAGCTTGTTCCAAGTTCTCCAACTCCACACCCTTGCATTAAAGAGTTGTAAAGTGTTTCAGCCATCAGCTTCTCTTCTGACCTCACACTTTAGGGGGCAATCTATTACACATCAAAATTCCACACTTAAGTACCTCACTCTAACTGTCGCAAGTGTCATAAAAGTGTCACATACACTGACACCATGAAATAACATTTGTCACAATCCCTAGTCAATGTCAAGGAGGAATATATTATATGAAGGTCCAAATACTATGTGCACATGAATTATTTATTAATATTCATAAAAAGGAAATTAATTTAGTGTGAGAATCCACCTCACATTTAGTTTCCTAATCTCAAGGAGAGTTTGAGAATCTCATGGATGGTTGAGATATTTTCTCAAACCAAAATCCTAATTTGGTGGATCTTGAAAGATATTTCCTCCCTAAAATCTTTGAGAGATATTTTCTCCCTAAAAATCTTGGAGATCCCATTTTCGTGAATCCAGTGAGTGATCTTCTTCATGGTGGTTAAGCCTCCAAATCCTATATAATTAGGGCTTTCCATGGAGAAGAGGGGAAAGATTAGAGATATCAAACCTTTGATTCTAGAGGAAGCTTTTAGATATCAAAATTATGATCTTGGGAGAATCGTGCAAGGGATGGATGAGGGGAGCTTGGAGGAATGTTGCATCATCATCCATGTTTGTAATTTTTATCTTTAGGTTCTCATTTTAATATACTTAGCCTATTTCCTTCAAGCTTGTGTATTATTGCATGTGCTTGTCTACTGTTCCTTCAATATTTGAGAATGAATTTGTTTGATCTAATCTTGTAGAGTAGGAGTTCTTGGTTTCTCTTTTTTGTCTATTGCATTGCAGGTATCAAGTTGCTCCAAGGAGTTTTGAGATCAAGCTTGGATTGGAAGCAGCGAGGACAAACTTCAAAACTAGGTGCATCACACCTTTTCTCCCTCTCTCTCTTTCTGATTAGTTAAACTAAATTCAAAGGGATGTTAATGTCCACTTGTGTTTTTCTGTATTAGTATTAGGGGTCTGTCTCTAAGGTCAATTTCACTTTTCCATAGGGGAATTATTTCATAACACCTGGACCACTGCCAGCCTACATACACCTTCAAAAACTAGGGTTTATGAAACTTCCCAACTTCTTCCCTTCAGACCCTTACTATCTCAGTCACATCCACTTCTGATCTGTCACTTCACTCTACCTTTTACTGCCCAATATATACCATAACCAATCACAAACATATATGTACCATCCAACAGCCTATGCATGATCCTAAACCATACATCATCACAAATTATAGATATTTCTCAATCATAACAGATATGAACTACTCAACCAATCAACTACTATATTTAGACTTCATTACAACCATACAAATAATGCCTCAAGAATTCACCATCCCATAATAAATTCTAAGCCTTAATACAACATATATAACCATACCATATCTTATGTAGCAGGTGTGAATCAACAGACCACTATTCTAGGGATTTTCTTTAGACTTCAGGGACTTGACACCAACACTTGCTTAGGCTTCTATGGATTTTTCTTCATGTATGCTCCCTATTATATTGCTAGCCCGCATATTTACGCACTCTATTATACCAATATCCCACATACACATGCACCCTACTACACTGATAGCCCGCATACATCTCATAAACTAGGGTTTTTCAATATTTATGAAACTCCAAAACTTTCTTCATCAATACCTCAAACTTACGAAACGTTTGATGCCTCCATGAGTACCTGCAATGAATATTTCACCAAGAATATATCTTCAATATTATCAAGAGATACACTAACACAAGTGACCATTTCTCTCTTATTTATACTTCTCCAAGTAGCTTCCTCATCTAACCAACTCTAACCAACTTCCTTCTTTTAGGAGCTAACCCACTTCTAACCTCTTGTCCACTTCTAACTCACTTTGCTACAAATAGTGAATTATCCACTTCTAGTTGCAACTAATTTATTTTTAATTTTTTTATTGTTGCAACCACTTAACCCATGACTAACCACTTTGACTTGTCAACATCTTCTAGGAGATTCTAGAATAATTTAATTTATTTGACCTTCTAGGGGCTTATAGACAACACATGAGGGTTCTCCAACTTCACAAGGCCATAACTCTCTAACCGTGAGGAGTTATGTGACGTTCCACATATCACCGGAAATGACATGACAAGCACTACTCGTCTAGAACAGTCTCACTTAAAAATTCATGGATTTTCATTACAATATTCCACCATCAATCCTTGGGTTCCTTAACCACACATCTAGGATGACTCAACCACTTAACCATTTGGACTTCACAAAGCATCTTCCCATGAGGGATTTCACCATAAGGGGACCACTTTGGAGATCATCCATTTGTTACTTACTATCATCCATGATAAGATAATAATGACCAACATTTACATCATCCCGTCTATACATCAATCCATGATAATACATCACTATGACACCACTTGACATCTTTGACATCAATTACATATATGACAACATAGTCCATCAATACATACATCAATGATACTATCAAAATACATCAACTCTTTGAGATCAATCATTTGACATCAATGACAACATAATGCAATAATCTCCCCCTTTGGCATTGATGGAAATAACAATCATTGATGTCAACACAATTCATTGATGGAAACATGTAGACATGGAAATTCTCTTCATCAATAGTCATATCAATCACATCAATGTGACTATATCTCCCCCTTTGACATCAATGGAAAATGGTAGTTATTTCCTTGGGGCTTCTCCCCCCGCCTGGACTCTCCTTGGGGTTGCTCCCCCTGTCTAGATGCGTTTGAGCTTCCTATGAATAATCTCTCCCATTTTGGAATCATGCTACTGCAACCAATCAAGGAAGAGGAATAACTCTCATGTGGATATGTATCCCCCTATCTTCTTTGCAAGATGAACAATATGTTACTAGTCCAATATGCTTCTGTTGCAAACGCTACTGTTCAACTGGAACATAGATCAGCTACTCAAGAATGATCTTCTCTTCCTAGGAAGATCCTTGGACCTGTCTGTGCATCAAACTCATGCCATACCCTACTTAATGAAGAAAAAGGATATGTCAACAGTGAATAGAGAATCATGAAAAAAACATCAACCATGTACATCCTATTCCATACCATGTGCCAACCATGCACATCAACACCATACAATAAGATCTCATCATCGAAGTATATATGCCAAGAATATGTTCCAAAAATTGTACCAATCATATATCATGATCATCAACAAGTGCCTCTATCAATGTACCAATAACACCATCAATATGCCAACCATGTGCCTCAAACAAGTGTCATATCACATATGATATGCCTTTATCATAAACCAAGTGCTACAAATCATGTGTCAAGATATGTATCTCAACCATCAAGCATCAAATAATTTACCAACCAAGCACCACAACAAGTGTCTCAACTATCCCATACATCATGTATCAAAGTATATGCTAAACAAGTAATACCAATTATGTACTTTAACCAAGTACCATCACCCACAATCATCTGCCCTCTACAAGTGCATCAACCATGCACCAAACATGTATTACTACCTATACTATAACAAGTGCATCAACAATGGACAAAACTTCAACAAGATGAACCACAGTTAAGATGTGTCCCCATATATGTATGCCATATCAACCATAAACCATGTGCCAATCATACTGCTAGCAAGTTCCTTAACCAA
Organism: Picea glauca; assembly: GCA_000966675.3. NCBI lineage: Eukaryota > Viridiplantae > Streptophyta > Pinopsida > Pinales > Pinaceae > Picea > Picea glauca. The sequence continues at coordinate 800,256 of JZKD02S1673109.1, read as the reverse complement.
TGTACCAAGTATGTACCAATCATGCATCAACTATAGATCAAGATATGACTCATCAATGATGTAAAACATAATCACCTCATCAACTACATGTCCCAATATGTAGCTCAACAACATTCCAAATGCATGCACCAAAAGAATCCAACAAATATGCCTCTAACAATACATCATAAGATATATCAATGGAGCTCACATATGTACCAGCCATGTACCATAACAAATCTACCTCTACCATCATTCACTACATCAAATACTAAGCATCTAATAGTATCTCTAAAGATGTACTAGAAGTGTGCCTCAAAAGATAAATCATATCTCTAGATAACATCACATCATCATGATATATCTCATAACCAAAGTTCCATAACTTCACTGTCATAACCAGCATTGTTTCTCAACATAAAATTCCTCAATCCATACTCTAGATTTAGTTATCATGCATACAGGATAGGCATCAAGCATATGCTTCAAAATTTAACCATATGTCATCACCACACATACATTAAACATACATGCAACCATATAATCATGAAAACCTAGAACAAACCATGTTATACCCTGCAAAATAAAGTTATATCATTAAATAATATTGCAGCTCATATGCATAGCCTTCTTTTCCAGGATTTTACAACATATGTGTGACCTGTTACATAGACTACTCGCATATGTACATGACCTATATACAGGTAAGCTTGTTTATGTACGCGGCCTATCTATAGGTAATCTCTCATATGTACGCAAATTCTTCCACAGGAGCCCACGTATGCTTCTAAAAATGTCAAGCTAGAGCTTGCCTCATGGTTACCTTTTTGTTCTGGTTGTTCAGTCTTCTTTACCCATTTTTGAGGGTGTATTAGCTTCTTAGAACTTGAGCTTTGAGCTTCCATATTTTCAACAGTGTATTCCTTCCTAGATTCATGTGTTCTTCATGTCATGCTATATGAAGCACTCTTCATGGATTGTCTTCTTGTGTTCCAACAATCCTGGGATTTGTGATCAAATCCACTGTAGTTGTAGTATCTCATGGTGTGACAATGGGAAGCAACATGTCCCACTTGATTACATCTCCAACACCTTAGGGTGTTATGAAACCTTCCATTATCTTTCCTTCCATAATGTCTTCAATCCAAATATTTGTCACCATATTCATTACATGAGTAGCAGTGACCATGAAAAACATTTTCATACATTTTTTTGGTGTCCATCTTGAAGGTGTCTCTCTTTTGAATTTTCTTTGACATGTAAAGATAGATTCTTTATGTCCTCATTTCTTTGTTCCTTTGAAAGTTTCCTTGCTTGGTGTAGATGGTTGACTTGCAACATTGCTTCCACCCTTTGAGAGTGAAGGACTTACCTCATACTTCTTAGAAGTGATAGCTTCAAGATGTATAGCTTCATTGTTGTATCCAAGACCTGATTTATCATTTGGAGATCTTTGGATATTTAGGATCTCATCCAATATTGTTGAGTTTTTCATGAACTTGATATGAGTGTTAGAAATCTCTACTTTCTTTCTAAGATCAACAACTTCAACTTCCAACTTATGGCATGACTCTTCCTTTTCATTTACTTGATTTTTCAATAGTTCCTCTATTCTTTTGGATTTTTCAATAGTTCCTCTATTATTTTGGATTCTTCAATTCTGGTCTTAAGATTGACATTAAATTCAAGAATTTTTCTAAACTCATCATCTACCTTCTTCTTTTCTTCTATTTCATTCTTTAGTCTTTGATATCTTCTTCTTTTTATTCTAATTGAGTCTTTTTACTTTCTTCTTGTTCTTTGAGAATTTGCTTTAGTGCCATGGTATATCTTGGGTACGTTTCTAGGACTTCCTTGGTGTATTTTTCAAGATACTCAAAAGCAATTGAGCAATGTCCTATTTCAATGCTAACATCATCTAACTCAGATAACACTTTATATTTAAGCTTCAAAAAATCTTCCCTTCATCTATATGATATCTTTCATCTGATTCTACACAAACTACTTCTAGATTTTCTTCTTGACTTGTAGAGGAACATTGAACATCATCATACTTAGAATTACTGCAATTAGAGGATTTTGGAGAGTATTTACCTTCATTGTCCTTGATGGAATTGTCTTCTTTGTCTTGATATACCTTCTCTAGATTCAACCATAGATCCTTGGTAGAAGTACATTGTCCCATGCTTTCTTTGACAAAACTTGAGAGTCCATTGAAAATGGTCTTGAGAGCTAATGAATCATTCTTCTTTGCTTCATTTTTTGCTGCAAACTTTGACTTATTCTTCAAGGGAACTAATCCACCAATAGCTTCTTTCCAAACACATGCTCCTTTTGCCTTCAAATACCATTTCATTTCTATTCTCCATGATGAGTAATACATCTCATCAAAGAGGGGAACTTCATCTGCAAGTTCATCCATTTGTGTGTCCATGGATATCCTTCAATATTGTAAGGCTTATGAAGAAGGCCTAAATTTGATACCAATTGTTGGGCACATCAACCACACTAAGAGGGGGGGTGAATTAGTGTAGGGATATTTTTACTCCTTTTGAAAAACACCTTAGTTATCCATCACCATTTACTCATCATTCATTACTTTCATTTATAACAAGTTGTATGTAAACATATATCAGTAGAAAATATCATCAATAATCCATAACCACAAGGAACACAAGGAACATAAGATATATGTATAGGTTTCTTTTATATTACGGACTACAATCCTTGAGAGTTTTTTTAGCAACAATTGAATAGAGCTACAACTCAACAAGAGCACCAACTCTCAATGCAAGACTCAGCCTGCAAATCACAACATCAACTGAGAAGAGTAATCAATCCTCAACAGATACCAATCTATCAACAGGTACGCGACCTGTTTATACTACAACCCGTGTATGTATGTGGCTTGCCTATACTACAAACGTATGTACGCGCATTGTCCCACTATCAACCTGCGTACACCTTTAGAAATTAAGGTTTCTGAAACTTCACAACTTATGCCCTTCAGACCCTTACTGCCTTAGTCACATCCACTTCTGAATTGCCACTGCACTCTGCCATTCACTGCCCAAATTGTACCATAACCAATCACAAACATATCTGTTCCATCCAAAAACCTATGCATGATCCTCAACCATACACCATCACAAATTATAGATATTTCAAAATGAGAACAAATCTGAACTACTCAACCAACCAACTACCATATTTAGACATCAATACAACAATACAAAGAATGCCTCAAGTTTTCACTATACCATGAGAAAATCTAAGCATTAAGACATCATATATAACCATACAATATCCTTTGTAGAAGATCTGAATTAGTAGACCATTGTTATGGGGATTTTCTTCAGACTTTAGGGACCTGGCACCAACACTTGGTCAAGCTTCTATGGCTTTTTCTTTATGTAGGCTCCATATTATATTGCTAGCCCGCGTATGTATGCACCCAATTATACTGATAGCTTGTGTACATATGCACCCTATTACAATGATAGCCCATGTACATCTCAGAAACTAGGGTTTTTCAGTATTTTTGAAACTTCAAAAATTTCGCTATGAATACCTTGGACTTACGGAAATTTTGATGCGTTCATGAGTACCTGGGATGAATATTTCACCAAGAATAAATCTTCAATATTCTCAAGAGATACAGTAACACAAGTGACCCTTGTTCTCTTATTTATACTTCTCCAAGTAGCTTCCTCATCTAACCAACTCTAACCAACTTCCTTCTTTTAGGAGCTAACCCACTTCTGACCTCTTGTCCATTTCTAACCAATTTGTCCATTTCTAACCCAATTTGCTACAAATAGTGAATTCTCCACTTCTAATTGCAACTAATTTATTTTTAATTTTTTTCTTGTTGCAACCATTTAACCCATGACTAACCACTTTGACTTGTCAACATCTTCTACATGCTTCTAGAATAATTTGACTTCTTTGACCATCTAGGGGCTTCTACACAACACATGAAGGTTCTCCAACTTCACAAGGCTATAACTCTCTAATCGTGAGTTATGTGACATTCCACATATCACCAGAAATGGCATGACGAGCACTATCCATCTAGAATAATATCACTTAAAAATTCATGGATCTTCATTACAATATTCCACAATCAATCCTTGGGTTCCTTAACCAAAAATCTAGGATGACTCAACCACTTAACCATTTGGACTTTACAAAGCATCTTCCCGTGAGGGATTTCACCATAAGGGGACCACTTTGGACCTCATCCATACTTCCTATCAGCCATGACAAGATAAAAATGACCAACCTTTACATCATCCCGTCTATACATCAATCCATGACAATACATCACTATGACACCATTTGACATCAATTGCATCTATGACAACATAGGCCATCAATCAATACATCAATAATACTATGAAAAGACATCAAATCTTTGACATCAATCATTTGATATCAATGGCAACATAATGCAACATCATCGATTAAGAAGTATGTATCTAATGTTAATCTTATTATTGATTGGAATGCGATTTAGGTGGAGCTAGAAGGCGATTTTCGAGTGTGACCGGTTTGCATATTGGATCGGAAAATCAAGCAGCTCTGGAATCAAGTCATGGAGTCGGTAAAGGTCCAATGGACTTGGTACGATCCTGAGGATGCAACTTGGGAGCGTGAGGATGCTATGTGGGCATAGTATAGTGCATAAATAAGGAGGAGGGGAATGTAATGTCTCTGATCCGAAAACCTTTGTAATTGTACGTATAGGCTAGCGAGCCATTCGTATCAATTTTAATGTAAATGTACATATATCATGGTGAGTCTTCAGTTTCTTGGCCTCATTAACACATGCAAATCATATTTAAACTATATGATTCGAGGGGAAACTACTTGATTCTTCTGGTCCACATGATGATTTGACACGTCCAATCCAACTAGCAGTTGAACATACTCTGATCTGGGCTAACTCTGTGATTTCGCAGCGACCATGAGACTTGTTGGGAAATATCTATTTCAGCATTTTCGCAGCGTGCAGATTTCGCTGTGAAACCTCTTTTTTTTATTGTTGGTCCAATGCCTGAGAATCTGGTATTGACCAAAACTCTTGAGAATCCTGTAGTTGCTTGATCAAATGCATAGAATTGGGTATGCTCTGCCAACTGTGAAATCTGGAAATGTCATCTGTCAATATATTCCTTGAAATCCAGAATGAATACCCTCAAATCTTCCTGGAGGACCAATGTTTGCTGAGCAAAAATTAATAGAGAGCACCTTGACACTCAAATATTCTGTTGTTTTATTGTCATTTGGCACTCTTAGATGAGCTAAGCATTATGCTTGGATATATTCTTCCATCACCCTACTTTATGCACATGATGCCACCTGCAATTATGTCAATATACCTCTGCAGCTACACACACAGTAGGCAAATGGACTTGTTTATCTTACTCCTGATGACCTCAAGTTTTCCAATTTTGTAGCATAGGGCATAGGCACATCTGCACCATCAATTTTTTTAATATGAGTATCAAAATTTCCAAAACTTTCCTAAATCACAGAAGTGAAAACTGATCACAACGTTTCCATCTCCAGGTCGCAGGTTCATAACCTCCTTCACACACCTGCAAACACAATTTACAACTACGAGCACATCTTTACAAT
>JZKD02S1673109.1:777475-788556 GCA_000966675.3 Picea glauca | reverse complement strand
GTAGTCACAATTATTAATAATATACATCACCGCGCGTAGACAAACTCAAACAAAAAGAGATGGGGGTTGACTCCACTAGAAAAGGGAAAAGGGGGGCGAGACTTAAGTCTTGAGGAATATTTTATAATATTTCCAGAAAAGTGTAATATTGGACATTATTTTATCCTAAGTTCTCGAGGTTGGGAACAGGTCACCAAATGGCTTAAGTTACTTCTAAAGGTGACAAGTGTCAAGTTGAAGGAATACAATATACATTTTTGTCTTTAGTGTATTTTGGGGGCATTATGCATTATTCGAGAGAACTTATTTTGGAGGATAGAAGATTGACTTTCTCATGTGCAGAAGGTGGTCAGACTGTATGGAAAATCTGATTATTACCTTATCTACGACGAGAATCTTGTAAGGAGTTGGGAAGTTGTAATCCAATGTTTTTTTATCGAAGAGGTGGGTTGTCGGGCCCTTGAGCAGTCTCTCTAGGTGAGATATTTGTTGTTGAAGAGGTGGGTTGTTAGGCCCATGAGTAGTCTCTCTAGGTGATATATTTGCTGAGAAATATTCCCTGGTGCGTTGGGCACTAGTTGTAGGGCTCAGAGACTTCTTATCTGGCATGTTGCTAGTAACCCTGGAAGGGAAGTGGGGTAGCCTAGGGATTGGTGAGAAGAGAAGGTGCATACTTCCTTGGTTTTGATAGCTGTGTGGGGAATGAGGGACTATAGGCTAGTTGTAGCAGCGGGCACCTTGGACTGGGAAATTATGTTGTGAATCATGCCTTAGCTTGTCGTTAGGAACCCTTTTTCCCCAGTGGAGTTAATCCCTAGCTCGAGGGTGACATGTTGTTGAAATATTATGAGCAACAAAGTCTATGGTTGGGAGGAACGTCTGATTTATGTGTGCAGTTGGTGTTTTTCATAAAAGATAAGTGTTCTTATGTGCTTTTCTTGTTTATTGTGTGCTTGTTTTTCTATGATTGATATGGGTTAATTATTGTATGTTATCCCATATAAGTAATTATTGTTATTTTATCTCGATGGGTTAGCTCAAGTGGATGAGTGTTGTTGCTTGCTCGATTGAGGTTCCAGGGTCAAATTCCTGGCCAAGAGCCTGTTTAGGACCTCACTTGATGTCCCCACCAGGTTAGGCCTGTAATCAAGCCAAACTGTTTACCCCGTTTACCATCCATGAAATATGGGGAAGTACTCGGGGGTTTCATGTGTTGTATTCCCAAGAAAAAAAAGTAATTATTGTTATTTTGTTTAATGTTACTTGCACATGTAATGTCTTGTTGTCATTCAGTATTGTAATCGTGCATAAGTATGACAATTATTGTTAGTTTTTCCTATTAAGTTATCTTTTGATATTGGTCATGGGTCTTCGAGGCAAGGATTGAATAGTCAGGTGTGCAAAAAAGTAGCCAGTGTGCATAGGAGGCTGGAACCCATGTGTGCGTTCAGGGAAATAGACTTTGTGCAAGAGGAAATCAAAATTGGCATATGTCGTCAAGGTGGTTGTGCACATAGTTGTGCTATGTGATCAATATGCCGGTATGCACAATTGTTCGAATTACTTCCACTGCTTAAAGTTGTGATTTAGTGTGGTGTGAATCAACTCAAGGTCGAGCACACTACTTCAAGTAATAATGTGCAGACTTGTGATTAGAATATAATATGTGTAGTGGACTTTTGGAGTAGCATTGCTTAGTAGTATGTTGGGGATGTTACAATTTGGTTGATTTACAGCTAGATAAGTTGATATTGGGTGACGTGGCCCAGCCTAGGGTTGTTGGGGACGTTACAATGTGGTATCAGAGCATATATTTGGAGAAGTGTGTGGCATAGCCCAGCCGGGGTGGTTGAGGACGTTACACATTGCTCTCAAGAACTTACGGTGAGCATCTATAGGATATTTATGGTGTTTATATTTTTCCAAATACAACACCTATAGGCCTTTATCCCCTTCCTCCCATGAAATGAGGTACAAGACCTTCTTGGGGTCAATAATCCTAAAAACCCAAAAGACAAGGAATCGAAAGGGAAGAGGTGTGGAAAATGATAAGTATGTGCGGGAATGGTAGGATAACCCTTCAAGGAGACCCCCTAGTAGCAACCCTTTTCCCAAGGGTGACCCACTTACTAGGAAACCATGTCAACCACCAAGATGAATTGAGGAAAAATGCATAATTTCCAAGAAAACGTCTTCATAATCAAGAAATGACCCTTTGCAACATGTTCAAATGCTTCAATTATTAAAATGACACTTACCACGAGACTAGACTTGTTACCTCATGAAGAAATAACTATTTTCCTATGTAGGTCAAGCCAGTGTAGTGGACATTGTTGATGTCAATCAATAGTGATGCGTGGTAAGAGGAGGGGATCTATCTTCTCATATAGCTCTCAACACTCCATGTATTTAACCTACGGGCCTCGTGACATCATTTCCTTAGATACCCCTGGCCTGGGGGGGTAACATGAACTCTTAGCCCTAGCTCGAGGGTAAATTTCTATTAAGAGAAATGGAACAACAAACCTATAGCTAGGAGGAATGTCCCTCATATTCTGCTAGTTGTTTCTTCTATAAAAATATAAGTGTTATGTTCTATTTATTATGGTTAATTTCGTTATGTAAATGTTTTATTTGGATGTTTTTCAGTATGTTTAATAGATTGCATTCATGGTTTTTAAACTTTTACTGATTGCATGGGCATTTTTAGCATGTTTCATTTATATTTTAATTTGGTATTGAGAATGGATATGTAGTGATGTGCCTTAGTGTGGGATCTGAGCAATTTCATGTGGTATCAAAGGGCATTTGCAACATCAGTTCTATATGGTTATGTTGCATAACAACATAGTTTTTCTTCAGGTTTCAACAGGAAAAATATCCAAACTCAGATTTTGGTTTGGGGTTATCCATGTGGCATCAATAGGTTAGCTAATAGGTCAAACTCATATTAGAATGATGATTTTTTGGTTTCCATAACAGTTGTATACTTAGAAAATTTGGAAAAAACAACCAAGTGTTGAACATGTTGTGCATGTCACATCAATTTTGTTTTGTGCGATATAGTGTGTATTGCACAAAATTATTTTCCATGTGATACAATGTTCTCTCCAGGAAAATGGGTTGAGGACTTAGAAAAATATCGAGGAAAAATGTGTTTCACATGAAGAGATGTTTTGTTGTGATGCAATGTATTGCAATAGAATATTTTTGGTGTGATACACCACAAAAGGTGATTTTTTTTGGCAATGTGACAAGGAAAAGTGGTGAGGAAAGGAAGGAAAGGAAAGTTTTCACGGTGGAAGAAAACTTCTGGAGTCAACATATCATGATAACGTTAACTTTCTTGCGATACATTGCAAAGAAAGAACTTTTAGACTGATGTGATAACACATGAAGTTGTCGCACGATGAAAAAAGTTCAAAGTGTGACGTGTCACAAGTTTTGAATCTTCGAGTGCGATAAGAACTTTCTTGGAAGTGTGATCCGTAAATAAGGGACTTATATCCCACTCACTTCACCAACATGGATCCTTTGTGAAAAGTTTACTCTAAGCTCCGTTCTTAGTCTTTATGAAGATCTCTATCTTTTGAAGGATATAAGACATGTTCTATGTGCAACCTACATACATCAAATAGCCTATGCAAAGATGATCAATGGAAAGGATTGATTGTAAGACTTCTTAGTTTTCACGGGTAATAACTAGAAATGAAGTTTGCTTATTGAAAATCAATGATAGATGAATATTTATTGTGGCCTATGATTTTTCTTCTATATATTACATAAGTTGGGAGTTCTAACATATTCACTTGGGCTCCAAGAAGAAGGGAATCTATATCTTTCCTAGAGCCAAATCTTATCAAAATATAGAAACTTCTCTCTCCGTGAATGAAGATGGCATCTCAAGAAGAGTTGCACAACAATAGTATTTCCAAACAAAGCTCTCTTCCAAACAAGCGTGGAAACAAATAGTACATTATATTTATTAGAAACAAATAGTACAATTGAACAGTTCTAGAAACACTTAACTATTTAAGTTTTGTGGAAAATCACGCATTCATGAAATAAAATAGACTATTGTAGTTTGTCTTTGACTACAGCATTTCTTACGGATAATCAACCACCTTATTACATATGCCTTAAATGAAGAATAGTACTTCCAGATGAATTGATGTATGCAAATCCACATTACTTCAGAATCACAAACATTCCACTTTTCCTTTAGAATTTTTTTTATCAAACTAGTTGATCGAAGCTTAGCTTAGAGTCCCTTAGAGATATAATCTATAAAAAATCTTCCCAAAATACCAGATCCAGAACTTTCAAATGGACCCATGAACATCCATAAATCATCTTGAAAAAATATCCGTTTAGAATCAATTGACATAACGCAGTAAAATAAGAATGGTCAATAGCTTGAATATTATGAGACCAGTTAAGTTTCCACCAGGAAGGAAACACAACTTGTGGGTAAAAAGGATATGACCTAGCTGCTAAGAATTCATCCTGCGGTGAATTAAAACGTCTGGGAAAGAAATAAATCACCCATGAAGATGTGAACTCACCCAACAATGTTTAAAATTGCTCAGACTTGTAGGAATATACCTAGTAACGTCTAAAAATGCTCAGGAAAGTAGGAATATTCCCACGTACGGTCTGTGTGAAGGTGGGATGCTCAACAAGAAATGAAGTGGTAGCCCAAAAATAATGAATGGCTTGTGGGGAGTGAGAAAACCAAAGGAAATATTTCTTGGGGATTGAGAGGTAGTCCTCCAAGTGAGAAAAATAAGGAAACCAGTTTAGCTACTTCCAAACTAGCTAGCTCGAGGTTCCCTATACTTCAATTACGGAGCCTTTCCGAGATTCATTGAAGGAATTCTAAACTAATAGTAGCACGAATGGAAGGTAACAAAGATCTTTCAAATTCTAACAACAAACGCAATCATGCAATAGAAAACAAATGAAATCGAGAATCACAAAAATTATAATTTTAAATCTAATCTTTTGCAGGCATTTAAAAGGAAAAGTAAAGTACTTATGGAAAAGCTCAACTTCGTACTCCATTTCATGTTCTGCCATGTCAAAAATCTGCAAACAAATTAAAGGAAGCCACCATCGTTGCCTGTGCCTGAAACAATGAAAATTCAATGCTCTGTGCCTGCAGAGATTTTAAATTTCTAGCTGTATTTAACGGAATAACAGGCTTTTCACAAGTATCGCCTTTGGAATCCCCACCATCGAGTCTGAGCAGCAGAGACATTATCTAGAATTTAGATATTTAAATTCCACATTTAGCATTGTGCATTAAATTTCCGGTGGAGTAAATTTTAAAATTGAAAAAAAAAAGGTTATATTTCAATTTGAAAAGTTAATTTCATATTAATTTTTTTATATTGAAAATGTTATATTTCAATTTGAAAAGTTAATTTCATATTAATGTTTTTATATTGAAAAGTTAAAATAAACATTTTTCCTATATGAAAATAAAAAATAATTCAAAATTACATATATAAAATGATTATTTTATATGTTATTAGTTATGGAAAATTTATTTCAATTCTACATTTAGCATTGTGTATTAAATTTCAAGTGCTTTATTAAGAAAGTTATTTAAACTTTTAAAGTGGATTAAATTTTAAAATTGGAAAGAAAATGTTATATTTCAATTTGAAAAGTTAATTTCATATTAAGTATTTTATATGAAAAAGTTAAAATAAACAATTTTTTCTATATAAAAATACAAAATAATTTAAAATTACATATATAAAATGTTTATTTTTCATGTTATTAATTATAGAAAATTTATTTTAATTAGACATTTAGCATTGTGCATTACATTTCAAGTGTTTTATTAAAAAATTTATTGGAACTTTTAAAGTGGATTGAATTTTAAAATTGGAAAGAAAAGATTATATTTCAATTTGAAAAAGTTAATATCATATTAACTCTTTTATATTAAAAAGTTAAAATAAACCATTTTTTTATATGAAAATAAAAAATAATTTAAAATTACATATATAAAATGATTATTTTACATGTTATTAATTATGAAAATTTTATTTCCTAATTTATTATTCTCTAAACATAATTACTATAAGTTTATTCTTCAAATAACTAATAACTACATGTCTTAATAATAATATTAAAAAACTAATAATTTCATGATTTAATTATAACATTAAAAGTTATTGATAATAATATTAAAAAACTAATAATTTCATGATTTAATTATAACATTAAAAAATAATAATAACTACAATATGCATGTACATATACTATGAAGGCATGCAGTGACTACTCTAGATACTTTTATAAAGTTTATATTAATTTATATATAATATTAAGTTATTCATGGTATACAATTTTAAATAATAGCAATAATTGGATAGTAGTAATTTATGACAAAAAATTTGAATATCATATCAAGAAACACTATGAAAATTTTGAATATCATATCAACAAAACAATTATGTTCATTTAATGTATCATATTGAAAAATATCATATAATTTTAAAAAATGCAAACTTATTACATGACTATAAATATTATTCATATTAAAAAATATCAAATAATTTCAAAAAATGCAAACTCATTACATGACTACAAATGTTATTCATATTAAAAAATATCATATAATTTAAAAAAATGCAAACTCATTACATAACTACAAATGTTATTCAACAAGTGAGAAAATACTCCATCACATCATTTCTTTACTAATTATTGAGCTAAAACTTAAACAAACTTACATGAGGATTACAAATGTTTAAGCGGACTTGGTCTCCAAGGATTGTCTATCCTTAACAAAACCTTACCAATATTAGTCTTACTATCATTACCCAAATTCTAACACAAATATATTAATTATCTTATGACCTTGACTTTTTAGTAGGATAACGTCTAGAGAAGGTACCCCATTTAGAAATTCATCAATTACCAAGAAACCATCATTCAAAACAAAAGCCTTTTTTGACACTAAATTTGCTTGTTAATTATGGACCCTAAAAACATAGTTTATTATGATATCAGGAAACCTTCCTAAAAATCTCTTCTCGACCTTTGCCATGACTCCAAAAGTAGATTATTCAACAAAATCCAATTTGTAAAATTAACATTGTTTTTAACTTTGAATTTCAAATCTTTAGAAAGATTTCAAAACCTTGAACCTACAATGTTTTATCTTTTAAAAATAAAAAAGTAGATTATTCAACAAAATCCAATTTGTAAAATTAACATTGTTTTTAACTTTGAATTTCAAATCTTAGAAAGATTTCAAAACCTTGAACCTACAATGTTTTATCTTTTAAAAATAAAAAAGTAGATTATTCAACAAAATCCAATTTGTAAAATTAACATTGTTTTTAACTTTGAATTTCAAATCTTAGAAAGATTTCAAAACCTTGAGCCTACAATGTTTTATCTTTTAAAAATCAAAAAGTAGATTATTCAACAAAATCCAATTTGTAAAATTAACATTGTTTTTAACTTTGAATTTCAAATCTTTAGAAAGATTTCAAAACCTTGAACCTACAATATTTTATCTTTTAAAAATAAACAAGGTGTGCCTAAAATTCAAGTTTTACAATGAAAAAGTCAAATTCAGTCTTCAAATAACCAACAAAAATATTTATAACATGAAATTCTTATGCTTGTTATACCTATACAAAATCAATTTAATTTTTATGTTAGTGTATGAAATCTATTAAATTAAATTAAATTACAACTTGGGTGAGGGCCAACTCTTACCCTTCAGTGTCTTTGTTGATGTTTGGACAACATCCAAAAGACATTCTTTTAGATTAATAATTAATAAGATAATTATTGATTATTAAATACTATTAATAAGTAAATGATAATAATAAATAGTTATTGATTATCCAAGGGACACATCCTTTCATGGATGATCACCATGTGTTCCCTATATATTAAACACTCATTATTGTAATAATATATCGATCATATCTCATTTCATATGAAGAAAAACAACATGGTATCAGAGCAACACTAGACTTGACTCCCTCACGAGAGAACTCAGGAAAATGAGAGGAGATTATTTCAACCAAGTTCTGGTTTATGTTGTTGCAATGCTATATTAATGGTTTTGTTAGCCTTGAGTCAATCGATTAAGTCAAGATTGAGCTACGTGTTATTGTGAATCTGGTTGGACGTATGTTGTGAGCAATTTGGGGCTCGATTTGTTGTGGATCAGGATCTCCACTGCCGCCTTGCTGGTCACGTAGGCGCCGAACCCCGATCTCACTAGTCCCAAAATGGAGTTGCTTATGTTAATGATGCAACCACCACCCCTACAGACGACCCTCTTGGGAACTTCTCTACTACACAGAAATGCCCCATTGCAGTTGACATTGAATATTCGGTCCCAATCTTCATCCGAGGTCTGTGCAAGGGTTATATACTTGGGATCCAACACTCTTGCACCATTTATCACATTGTGGAGCGGCCCAAATGTCCGCTCAGTAATTTTGAATAGCTTGGCAACCTCTGTTGGCTCGGCGACATTGAATTTGGAGGAAATTGTTGGCATGTTTTACAGGCAGTGTATGCTTGCAATTGATGGCAAGTACAACAACGATGATGGCTTGAGTATAGGTATAATGTGCCAGGCAGGCACCAGAATTATATTAGGAAGACACAACAGAGCAAGCTCGTGAAGACCAGAAGAGATAGTGTAGAGGTGCACACAGAGTGTAGAGTATGCGTGTTTGTCATTGATGGCAAAGATCATGACCAATAGCACAGGGATAATGGTGTGGCAATGGCAAGTTCAACAAGTGATCGTTGGATCCCATTCATAAGCGTAAACTCCAGGAGTCAAGGAAGCAACTCACGGTAGAAAATCGAGAAATGCATAAAACACGACTTAATCTCCATTTTGGAGTTTCAGATACTGAGAGTTGGAGGTGTCAAGGAAACTCACGACAAGAATGATGAAATCACGAAATGCAAAACCACGATGTTTCGGAGTTTCGGATACCGGGAGTTGGAAGAGTCAAGAGTCGAGACTCTTCATCACAAGAGTCTCGAAGTTGCGAAATGCGAAACGACGAAATCTTGAAATAGGCACATCAAAAAAGACTCCATTTCGGAGTTTCGCAGACCGAAAAATCAAAGATCAAAGGAACTTTAACCTTTGAAGTAGCGAACCCCAAAATCCTGAAACAGGGACAATGAAGGCTTGTGAATTTGTGAAATGATCTTGGCCGTTGAAGCCAGAGGACACATGGCGAAATATTGGCATTTCGCTGACTGGAAATTCAAAGGAACGGGGTTCCCTAACCTATCGAACTCGCGATATGTGAAATCATGAAATAATCATAGCCGTTGGATCGAGGTTTGATCTGGACCATTGATCAGACATGACGAAGGCCCGTGAAGTTTCGAAATCACGATAAGATCTGGACCATTGGATCCATAGGACACGTGGCAAAAGATCGTCATTTCGCTGACTGGAAAGTCAAAGGAACGGGGTTGCCTAACCTCTTGAACTCGCGATATGCGAAATTGCCCAATGCCGAAATGAGAAATTGCGACATGGGGTTTCCCGGACCGTGACATGGAGTTTCGGAGTTTTGGAGATCGTGACTGGGCGAGTCGAGATGCCTCGCAACATTAATTCGCGACATGTGAAATCGCGAAATGCCGAAATGCGAAATTGTGACATGGCTTTTCGGTGATCGTAACATGAAGAGTCAAGACTCTTCACCACAGGGATGCCGAAATGCCGAAATGCGAAATGACGAAATCAACGCGAGACCCTGTGCTTGTAATCCAACGATGTTGGATACTTGGAAATCTGATCGAAGGGTTATTTTTACTCTTCACAGTTAATCGCTCAGTTACAATTCAGTTAGCAAAACTGAATTATGACCCTTGGATGGTTGGCAATTTAGTTGATGATGCATTTTCTTGGAGGTTCACAATGTAACTGCTAGAAATGACTGATGGTTTTTGTTAGAGGACTCGAAGAGACTTCAGGGTGATCGCCAGAGAAGATGAAGAGTCTCGAGGCATCTTCCAGTGGCATGAAGACTGTTCATAGAGGCTATTGACAGAGGTAATACCGTTAGAGCCTGGAACTGCAACAGAGGGAATGAGCTCGACTGTGACAGAGAAGACGAAGAGTCTCAACTGCTGGAGAGGCTAAGGAATCTTGGCATAACATCGAGTGTTGATGGACGCATGGGTTTAACTGCCAGAGAATCTAAAGAGTTGTAATGATGATCAGGTAGAGCACTCGACATGGGGAGAGCATGCAGAAGCATTGTGAATAGAGGATGTAGAGGATGCACAGAGAGAATAAAAACGCAGAACAGAGAAGAGATTAAGGGTTGTTGAGAGTGATTGAGGTGTGTAGAAGGAGACAGAGTGCAACAGATGAAATGCACAGAAGAGGAATGGTTCCTAGATGGGACACGACGCATAGAGTATAAAAGGTAGAAGAACATAAAGCATAATGAAGGGGTGCAGGAAGACACTAATGCAGGTAGAGCATAGCAATGTAGCAGAACAATGATGAAACTGGTAAGCCATTGATAAATATTGTATCACTGTGATAAATTTATATATAGCAAACTTTATATTTCAGGGTGGTAGGGAGGTGCTAGGGAGGACTGTTGTCCTCAGAGGTTCAAGTGGGTGCTTGAACACAGGGAGTTGTAGCTTCCATCTGGTTGCAGCCAGAGAAACCAGGGTGGCAGGGTGGTGCAAGGGAGAATTGTTGTTCTCTGTTTTACAGGTTGGTGCTTGTGTGACTAGAAGTTGGTGCTTCCATCCAGTTGGTGCTAGAACACTTAGGGATTTGTTGCTTCCTTCTAGTGGGTTCTAGAGAAACCAGGGAGTTGGTGCTTCCTTCTAGTGGGTGCTAGAGAAACCAGGGAGTTGGTGCTTCCTTCTAGTAAGTGCTAGAGAAAACAGAGAGTTGGTGCTCTCAGCAAGTTGCAACTTCCAAAACAGAGGTTGTAGCCTCACAATGAGTTGGAGCTCATATGTATGATAATGTACATAATGTAAAGATTACTTATCATACCAAGAAGAAGAGGTTTTTACCCTTTATGGGTTTC
>JZKD02S1673109.1:721205-740746 GCA_000966675.3 Picea glauca | reverse complement strand
TCCCCCTTAATGGTCACATTCCATAGCTTGCAACTATGGAGCCCCTCCCAATGGTGACATCATATCTTCCTTTGATCCTCTCTCCTCCATTGGTACCATTGGTGTTTTTCACCTCTACGCTTGCATTGAACTTAGGTTGATGCATGTTGCCTCCTATGCTTGCATAAAATACCCCATTGATGTATGCCACCTCTCATTCTTGCACTAAATATTGGCTATCATGTGTTGTTTTTGTGATTTTGATGACTCTATATTACTAGTTTATGATGCCTATTATGCTCACACTCTCCAGATTATCGTATGTCACAGGGGACTCATGCTATGTCCTTGACTAATGTATGGCACCTTAATGACTACATAAATCCTAGAACAATGAATGTCATTTTTTACGCTCACCTTAACTCCAAGTTGCCATATGTTACATTTATTCTTTTCATAACCCTATATTAGAGTGTATTTCCGCTCTCGCTCATGTTCACTCAGTCAATTTATGTCAACTCACACCTTTTTCCAATGTCATGCCAGTGTCATCAACTTATTTCTCTTTCCTTTGTTAGAACTACCATAACACCACAACCTCCCATCTTTACCTTTTCATCTATCCTCCATCCTTTCCATAAGAGATCATGTTGCTAATCCTACCTCACTTGTGGTAAGATGCCAACCTCTATTATGTAGGTATCTATCTAAACATGTTTCTACACCATCCTACCTCACGTATAAGTAAGTGCAAGTATCTCCTTGTCACTCTTAATCTTATTAATGATTTTATAGTTGAGATATTATTATTTTTAGACTCACTCATGGTTTACTTACATGTTCTATTTATTGTTCCATTAACATAGTAATTAGAAATTTCTCATCTCGAATATCCTAATTTAGCCATTGCATCATTTACATGATAGTTATGATTATTTCTTTTTATTTCATTATTTACATTTATTTGTTTAGTTTCTATCATTCTTATGAAGTGATTAAATTTTCTTGTTCCCCCATGTCAAAATTGTGTGTTTAACATGCAATGTTTTTCTACCAATGTTTCTTTCTCATTTGTCTTCTACTTGCCTAACATTACACTAATCCACATGGCACACCTTGTAGTTTTACCTTACACTAATTCTCAAGGCATAGGGGTCTTCACATGTACATCATGGGATATATAGGCCTAGTTGATGGAGGATTCCCTCACAAAAACAATATATCTCGTGTACATTGCAAAGACCCTCATATTACCCCTATATAATTTCTTGCATTGCTCATTCTTTGCATCTTGCTATTATTCACATCTTATGGATAGAATTTCCTATAAGGCAAGGTAAAATGTATAGAATCTCATATGTTCATAAATTATCTAGCATTCATTCTTTGGTTACTAATTCCCTTCAATCCTCCCTAGCTCATTATAAATCCCTCTAGGATCTCCAACAACGCTTTGTCTAGTTTCAAATTGGTGACTGACTTTGGCTGTATATGGAAAAATGTTGTTTTAAGGGGTAGCATCATAAAAAAATCAAGCCTATTTTCTATTTTCCCTATATTGTTCTTCAATATATTAATGACAATGGTTGTTATTACTATTTCCCTTCCTTGCTAGACATCCATAATATCATTTATGTCAATCATCTCAAGCTATATGAGTCATCTATTCTGGAAGAGGAATTTCAAGTCTACCACTTCCTATCTTGTTGAATGCCAAGGTCACCATCCCACTCAGAACAAATCACTATCCTAAGTTGTTTTTAAAAATAAATTCTTGCATCTTGTTGAGAAAGTAGAGACATTGTAATATGGATTTACCATATTACAATGTCTCTACTTTCTCAACAAGATGCAAGAATTTCATATTAATCCCATATTACATTGTAATATGGAATTACCATATTACAATGTAATATGGGATTACCATATTACATTGTAATATGGCATTACCATATTATAATGTAATATGGTAATTCCATATTACATTGTAATATGGCATTACCATATTACATATCTCGTGTATTTTGTTTTTTAAACCTAAAGGATGCATCGCAATATCAATGATAGTTCGTCAGAAGACAATTTTTTATTTTGAACAACTGTCGCAATAGCGACAAAAGTTCGTCGCAATTTGCCACAGATTTGCGTCTCGCATACAACATCTGCATCGTAATTTTTTGTCTTGGCAGAATTTTTCGTTGCTATTGCAACGCTTTTTCGTCACTATTGTAACGCTTTTTCATCACAACGTTCCACAAACATTTTTACATTGCCATGTTTGTTCGTCGTAATTGCCACAAATTTTCGTCGTAATTGCGACAATGCATAAGCTTAACCTATCTTGATGATGATGACATGTGGCGAGATAATTTTGTCGTTGTTTCCACAAACACTTGGTTCGTGGATATAGCGACGAAATTAAAGTGAGGAAAAAAAGTCTTGGCTTTTGTGGAAATTGCGACGGATAAGTGTGGCAATAGCAACGAAAAACTGTCACAAATTTGTTCATATGTACTAGTGATTCTTAGGCAAGATTAATTTTGTCAGAAGGTTTGTCCCAAGTTTTTCAGAAATGGTAAGACCATTACAGAACTTAATTAAAAAGGATGTTCAACATTTTTCAGGACCACAGGAAAGCCAATCTTTTGATTCCATTAGAAAATCCATAATAGAAGCTCCTTCCTTAATGAGTCCCGACTTCTCGCAAGATTTCACTCTTTACACTTTCGCCTCTGACCGATATTATGCTACTGTGTTAACCCAAAAGAACGCTAGAAACAATGAAATCAAATTTAAAAGGGGAAGAGATGAATTACCCACCTATAGATCAACATGCATATGCTGTTTTTAATGCAGTGAAACACTTTCGATCATATTTGCTGAAATCCAGAACTAAAGTCATTGTTCCTTATCCTCCTGTTAGAAAATTGTTAGCACAAAAATAAATGGGTGAAAAACAGGCAAACTAGATGATGTTGTTACAAGAATATGACCTCGAAGTAACTCCTGCACAAATTGTTAGAGGTCAAGGACTATGTAAACTAGTTGTTGATTCAGTTAAAGAACAAGAAAGTCAAATTAGTACCTTAATTGTAAACCAACATGACGGAAAAAAAATAGTTGTACACAAGTTGTCACTAATTCTTGGTTTGATGATATTGAGTTTTATTTAACACGTGGATCTGCTCCTCGCTATATTGATCCAAAAAAGAGAAGAGCACTAAGACTAAAATCTTCATCTTTCTAGTTAACAAATGATGTGTTATTCCGAAAGAATTTTGATAGTGTTCTCATGCGTTATTTGGAAAAGGATGAAGCGGAAAAAGTACTATCTAAAATTCATGTAGGTGAGGCTGGTGGACACTTCAGTGGAGACACCACTACTCACAAAGTGTTAATATCTGGGTACTATTGCCCCATGTTATTTAAATATGACCATGCGTTATGTCGTAAGTGCATAATTTTCCAAAAGGTTGTTGGACGGGTGAAAAAGGAAACATTCCCTTTGCATCCTGTTACTGTAGACTCACCTTTTCAACAATGGGGTCTTGAAATCATAGGGCCAATTAACCCTACTTATTCATAGCAACATAAGTACATCATTACAACAACGGATTATTTTACCAGATGGTCCGAAGATGCACCTTTAAAAGTGGTAAACATGAATTAGGTAGTATATTTCCTTAATTCAAATATAATTACTAGGTTTGACATTCCCGAATGTTTGGTATTTGATATCGCTTCTTACTTTTCATCCCTTGATATGAATGTTTTCTCCTTAGAAAAAGGGATCAAACTGAAATATTCTGCTAGTTACTACCCCCAAGGAAATGGTCTAGCATAATCAATGAACAAAAATTTGATCAAGATCATCAAGAGGATAGTTTCTGAAAATCACAAGAACTAGCACAACTCATTATTTAATGCACTTTAGGCTGATAGGGTGAAACCAAAAAACTTTTTTGGAAATTCCCCTTTCTTTCTTGTCTACGGAAGAGAAGCAATTCTCCCTCCACATGTTCTGCTTCCCTCTTTGCAATTATCGCAGAAAGTTCAAGAAGAGGAATGTCCTCCTCTTGAAAATCAAACTAATGCCTTATTAAAACTAGAGGAAGTGAGAGCACAAGCAAAGAAGAAGCTGGATCAACATCAATAGAATGTAAAAATATGGTTTGATTCAAACTCTTCTTCATATAGAAACTTCGAGGTAGGAGATTTGGTTCCTAAATGGGATAAACCTCAAGAAGGAAAAGGAGACCACACCAAGTTCTAGAACCTGTGGTTGGGGCTATTCGTAATCACTGAAAAACAAGGTCCAAGCTCTTTTCGTCTACACATTTTGGAGGGACAGCTAGACACCTTCCCAATGAATGGCCAAGATCTCAAAAGGTGTTTTTCTTGATGTTTCCAGATCCACCTTTGTACATATTTTTCTTTATTTAATTTTTATTTTTCTTTTTTTGATTTTGGTTCTTTTCATTTTTCTTGATTTTTTTGTATTCGGAATAAACTTATGTCTGTATCACCTTTTAGTTCATGAAGGGAAACTAGAATGCCTCATCATGAAGTAATAATCAAGGTTTTTTTCAGAGCATCAATGTTGTAAATTTCCGAAACATAGCCTAGCTAAAGAAACTTTAAGTTCGAAGTAGGTTTCCTAGTTTCACATTCTAATCATGAGCATACACGATCATCATTAAAGCTCTTTACGATGTCCATATTTTTAAAGAAAACAAATCAAGTATGACTTCCTGTCCTCAAAAAGTTATTCTTATCAGAAAAATAATTTCAGATCATAATGAAGGTTATCAAGCGAAAAATTAAGGCTAGAAAATATCAAGTATTCTGAAAACTGAAATTTTCAGCATCACCCCTCTCTTCTAAAGATCATTAAATTTATGTCAAATTGTAAATAATTTCTAGAGAGTTGTGGGAAGTGTCTGTAAACCCACCAAGATACTGAATAGATCTACAAGCAGTGGGTAAATGCATGCATGATGCCAACACAACTTCGTCGGGGTACTGAACAGGCCTGCTGGCAGGGAAGCAATGTCGGGTTCAAGAAAATTATCAGGTATAAGTTTTGATATTAAGCGTAAAATGCCTTCATTTTGAATTGACAATTCTTGGACAGGGTAGAGGCATCAGAGTGGGTTAATTGACATCCCTGCCAAGGCTATGGACACCTACTGGCAACAACGACCCTGTCAAGAGTATTAGAGTCATTGGCTTGAACATCATTGCTCTCGTAATTAAAACTTGTCACCAGATTTCATTTGAACAGAAAGACATTTGAAGTTGGACGGTGTGGTGTTTTTTAAAATTTGATTGGGATGCTTGAATTCCTTTCCACTATTCTTTAATCTTTAATCATTCTAATCAGTCCTAACATGAAATCATTGGTGATGTAGAGATAACTGCTTCTCCAAGCAATTCACCACTATTGGCAGCCCCACATGTTTTTGCTATTTTGAACGACAAACGACACTTCCTGTAGCTTCCTACACCTTATCTTGTAAATATTACTATTTGGGGGTGATTGTTAGATTATAAAAGATGTTTGATTATTCTTTTTTATTTTGCATTTTCATACTTGATTCATGAATGAAAGCATGAATCAAGCCTGATTTTGTATTATATCCCTATTCAAAACATATTTTTAAAGGTTCATTGTGACTTACATCTACTTCATATTTAATACTGGAATGATTTTCCTTTTTGAGTTTGTTTGAATATTGATATAATACCAAGAGTTGATTTGTATTCTAATTTGTAAACATATCTATTTGAACCCTTTGAAAATTGACCATAGTCATTGCATGACATGGGAGTTAATGTGTAAACATCGTATCCTGTACTTTACCTTTTTCTAACAGACTAAATTGACAGGCCTTTCATTAAGATTTAAGGTTTTGTGTTATGCTCTGTACTAAAATATTTCATTATCATGAGCGCTTGAAATTCATGACCGAAAACCATGATGTTTATACTATGATCGCGCAGGGGCCTTGTTTGTTTTTTTCCCATTCTATTCGCTCAATTTTGTTTCTCTTGATCTTGCCATCTAAACCCATAGCTAGTTTGAGTCGCCCCTGTTACAGCCTGGTTATTTTCTTAATGGCCCCTGTTGGCTGAATAGAGTCAAATGGCTATCAAGTGTTACTGTCTCTTAATGATGTGACCAAGGATTTGAAAAAAAGGGCTGGGATACTTTCATTAAGAGGTTCGATAGGTATAACCTTTGCACAACTAAGGAATTCACCCAAACATTTGATGGGTATAGGGTGAAAGTTGGATACATTCAGTTGGAGGTGACTGAAGGGTTTATCAGCGAATCCACAAGGCTCCCATCCTCCGGTCATAAGTGGTTTAAGAACTCGAAAATTGACGAAGTGCCCTGGAGTCTTTTCATGACCTCCAGAAAGATTGATTGTTGTAAGAAAGGTATTCCTGTTTCTCTGCTTAAGGTTAGATGGCATGGTTTATTATCGATTCTTAAGAAGTTTATAACTTGTGAAGGTCGTTATGGCCTGTTTTTATTTATCATGTGTGGTTTCTTATGCACTTTATAGGTTTCCATATGAACGTTCTATTTTATTTACCAAGGAGTATGTACAAGATGTCAAAATGATATAAGAAGAAGAGCCTCGACTCTAGCCTTTTTCACCATGGCCTGATTAAAATGTTGTTGGTTCATCATTTGATAGCCATGGGTGATGATTGGGATAGGTTCTTAGACCAAAACAGTTTTGTTACACTGATTCCTATAGAAACCCCTTTGCTGGATAAGCCTATGATAGAAAAACATTTTGATTTCTCAAGTGGCAAGACATAATTTTTGGAGGAAAACCCTCGTGATGAGGAAATACCCTGTCATTTTTCACCTGGGCAATAGGATGTTGGTTTTGATTTTATAGAAACCCTTGTGCATGAATTGATTTTTGGCCCTAAACATACTGTAAAATCCGATAGTAAAGACCCTCGCAAACAATCAAAACAAAAGCAAGCAGTGTTAGGGTTCTGAATAAAAGGGATGCTCAACTCATTTCGATAAGTCTGCATAATCGATCTAAGCCTCATTTGAGCTCGATCAATACAATCGAGATTAATGAGGATTCAGATCCTGAAGATGAGGATTTTCTCGCAGAAGAAGATCCAGATTGTCATAAGTCAGATCCTAATTAGTCATATGACTATGTTAACTATCTCCCACCATGTCTCAAGGATAGCAAAGGGTTTACTGGTATTAATCTCGATCAAGGGCCGATAATAGGTAGTTTTGATGTTCTTACACCCAATTATATGCTCCATCAATAGATCGCTCCTTCTGTGCATCGCAAGGTTTTCTTGCATTGGATTGAACAGTACTATAATGACATGCCTATTCTACAAGCAAGAATTAAAGCTCTCACGAACCATAATGAATTACTCATAAAAGAAAATCGTGAACTCAAAGCAATTGAATAGAGACAAACCAAGCGTCTTAAGAAGACATGCAACATTGTGATAAAGAATGTAGACAGTGTAAAGGCCGTAATCAATGTTGAGATATCTTGATCCAGGTTTTGGTTAAATGGTAAAACAATTTTTTCCCTCTTATTACAGTCATGTTGTTTTTTAAATCAGATCGCTTAAGCTTAGACTTCTTTTACCAATATAAGATTGGTCATTTTCATATAAAATTTAGTAATTATTTGTTAATAAAATATATAACTTGTTCCTATTTCATTTTCAGGACATGGTATATCTGATGTTGATCTTATGGGAGGGAACATGTTCGATCTAGTTGATTAATATCTCCTTTGGTTTATTTTGTAAATAGGAAAAAACTTTCATAAATTTTTGAAGATATAGTTTGATCATGAGTGGCTCTAGGCCCTCTATATTTGTAATGCTTTGATCTTATGAGATTTGATCCTATATTAGAAGATAGGAAGTTTAGATTTCAAAAATACTCTTTAAATACTCTCTATTTTGTAAATGAAAGGCATCTTGGCCTAGAACCAAATATGTACGAATGATTTCAAGACTAAATGAAACAACACACAACATTTTGGCTTTAGCCTTTTGTGAATGGTGTTTCGTTGATGTTTTGTTTTATTTAATCATGGTATATTAATATGTCTTGTAGCTTTAGACTCAATGATCTGTTATATTCCAGGATACTCGTGTTATAAATATCGTCCATAATTTGATGTTCTAGATGTTGACACTACGATCATCTCTTCAATTTGAATGATAGGATTTATCTTTGATTTTTAGATGAATAATGAAATGCAATACGTTACGCTCAGATTTATCTTGCTATTGTCATTTGTGATCATAAGATCACAGGGTTTAATTTGTGTTCCCTTCTCTATTATTAAACTTAAGTCGCCAATACATTTTATGAATTTATTCGAAACAGTTTTAGAATAAGTCTATTGCCAATTTATCTTGTAGGCGTGGTTGTTGGATACTCTTGATTCATACAGAGGCACGAATACATCAGACAAACTATTTTCAGGTTAGCTCTTTTGTGTTTTTTTCAATTTCTGTCATTTATGTATTAATGAAACCAAAAAGTTTAGATCAACTTTTGACTATCTGTATATCTGTGTTTCATAGTTTGGTTAATTCAAGATTTGTTATATTTATAGAAAGAAAACAAAAAAATATTTAAATGTGCTTTATTTATCTTCTTTTACAAAAACAATTATTTTTACAAAAACTTATTCATTTAGTAAGTTTCTATTAAAACTTGCAATCTGTAAATGTTATCTATAAGTGAGACTTTTATGTTTTTTTTTTTTTTTTTTTCTGCTTAAATACATTTACAATAGTTATATCAGAGTATGTATATATATACAATATAGTTTTTAGCATTAGTTAGTTATCCCTTTCTCTTTATTTTAGGATTTTAGATTGGCTAACAGAGCCATTAAACCCGTCAGAACAAGTTACACCAAACGGCTTGGGTTGCTTAGACAACCCCATACCAGACTTGTTCTTCCAGTTGATGGATAGTCATTTTTTCTTGTCAACAGATATGTACAACTATGTATAATTGATTTCATTTTATATTGGGTAATCAATGAGAATCTATAATTTGTTTGGTTAATTATTTTGTGATCATCAAATCATAGTAAGTGGTGATGGAATTAACAAAATAGAGTACTTACTTTTGGATTGATTAATGATAAGGTGGGATAGTATGCAGAAAGTTTCCCATGGAGGTTTGTGTGTTTGTTGTGTCTTCTTATGGAACATGTTGTGTGCTTGAGAATCCCATCTTGAGGGATGGGAATGCATAGTATGAATGACAGGTGGGTTTAGATCATTCTCCTTTAATTGATTATTTACATATATTAATTTGATGTTATGCATAGCATCCGCACAACTTTCATATTCATTGATTGAGTAATGGATGATGTGTATATATCTAAAGTTATTGCGAGCAATATGAATGAATGGATAGAAATGGAAGAACGCATGAAATTATGTCTGGTGAAGAGGATGACAGTGGGGTTGTTTTTGTATTTTGTTGCCTCGGGCGTATTGTGCTTCTCTGGGACCAAATTAATAATGAGACAGTGAGGGGGGAGAAATTCTGATGAATAGTTTCATATGCATCTAGAAAAGGTATATGCATTTTCATCTTTTCTTCTCTGGTTTCCCTATCTATACAGAGAGAACTTGATGTAGGAGCATTGTCAACAAAGTACACATGGAGAGACAAATCAACGCCCTAGCACGTCTTTTGAATCATTTTTAAGCTAGAGTTTCTTGTAAATCTTTTTGAACCGATGATTAAAGAAGTTCAAAATGCTTGGAGGCTGAACGATCACGTGATATGTTGGAGTTTCACTCTTATACTTTAATGTAATGAGGCTTAAGTGGTATTTATTTTTTACTTCGAGAATATAGGTAGTCAGAGGGAACCCTAGGAGCCCTCTGGTATAAGTAGAGGTGTTGTATGCCCAAATGAGGATGCTAGAGATTAGGTTGTTGAATATGATAATAGCTACCAATTAGTTGAGTATTGTTGTTTTTGAGTATTTAGTTGATGTATCTCAAGTAATCTTGAAAGAATATAATAGAGAAATATTGATCCAAATGAATGTGTCATTATTTCTTGTCTATCTGAGTGAATGGCAGGCTTTCTGTTTACATTCTATTCTCTGTTATTTTGTGTTTTCATGCATGCATGAATTACACTAGTGAAAGAATGAGTTTCCCTGTTGAATGTATGAATCTGTGAAATATTAGATAAGTTTGAATTTTTTCTCTTCTGAGAGATTGTATGCAAGGAGTGCATACTTTCCACAAGGTGTGCATCGACAGAGTCTAGATTTGACTCAGAGAAGCTCGGGAGGGATAACGGGAAACTTAGACCAAGTGTTGCAAGGAGTGCACAGGGTCAAGAATTGACTAAGTGTCGAGAGATTAGGACTGTGAAGCACATGGAATGTGTAGTAAGATTTATTTTGAAGAAATCTCTAAGTCCAAACTTTGTCAAATATTCCAGGATACAAGGAGTGTGTTGGAGGTTGAATCCCTCAAAGGAATGAAGCTGAGGAGAGATAGTGACAAATATTCAACAGAAGAGAGAAATATGTTGAAGTTCAAGGATTAACAGTTAATATCCCTTCAGAGGAAGTCAGGGTCACTAAAAATCTTTATATCTCGAGAAGGTACGAGGAGGATAAACTATCGAGTCCTTCGAAATTCATGTATTTGACGTTTTTTGTTTGTGACAGATTCAAAGCTCCCGAAGCTGTGAAGCCTAAGTTCATCTGGACCATAGATCTAGAGGAGGATATGTGGTAGCAGATTGGAGAGTCTGTGAGGTAAGAACTCCAGAATATTTATGAGGATCATAGTGTGAACTTCACGAAGTCGTGAAGAACAGAGTAGGTTTGTGCCATTAGATCCAAAAGGACACACAACGAAGATCCGTGTACTCCGGGAGAAGAGCACTCCGGAGGAAAACGAGAGTGGTGAAACCAAAACTCCTGAAGCCTGAAGTAAATCATGGTCATCGATTTGAGGAAGGACACATGGTGGAGATCGATGTACTTTAGGAGAAGAGCACTCTGGAGGAAATCGATAGTGGTGAAGCCAAAAATCTCGAATCCTGAACTGTCGAAATAAATCGTGACCATCGATTTGAGAGGGACACATGTCAATAGATCCCAGACTTCAAAGAAATGATCAAGGAGAAGGATGAGTCATTGACCGAAAGTCGTCCGAAGATCCAAAAGGTAAGAAGCTAAAACCTTGACCGCTGATTTCATGGACATGTGGTGTCATCTCCGACACTTTGAAGATAGAGCACTTTGGGGAAAATGAGGAGTGAAGTCCTGAAGTACAAAAGTCCCGAAGTGCAGAAATACATCGGAACCGTTTGTTGGAGAAGGACGTGTGGTGCTTGATTCACAAATTCATGTGGAAAGTACTTTGGGGATAAAAATTTTTGGAGCATTCGAAACTCCCGAATGCCAAAGTACTGAAGTAGATCACAAGTGTCGATCAAGAAGATAATGTGACACTTGATCTGTAATTCTGGGTACGGAGCACTTTGGAGGAAAGAGGTACTTGGAACACTCGAAACTCCTGAAGTTGGAGTCCCGAAGTAAATCTTAGTCATTGGTTGTGAAAGGAGTGTGGACCGTAGATCTGGTCTGTGTGTGTTCGCGAGTCCGGAGTTCGGCAGATTTGGAGTCAGGTGTGTCAAGAACACCCGAAGCTCAAAGTTCTGAAGTGTACAGGCATGAAGTTTTAAGCCCATGGTTTTGACTAGGGTCATGTGGAGGACTTTGCGAGTACTCAGAAACTCCTGAAAAGGGGATTTTGCACTCGAGAAGTAAGACTTTGACATGTGGAGAAAATAGAAGAGTTTCTGTGTGAACCTATGAGCTGATTTAGCTCCCGAAGTCAATCGATCCTAGATTGAGAGGTCACACATCCCCGAGGGAGAGTAGGGGGGCATGCATCAAGTGGTATCAGATCCTAAAGAGCTCAAATTGTACTCTGTGTGAGTGGAGAAAAGGTCAGCACTATGCTTCCTAAAATATGTGCAGAGCCTCATGTAGGAAATCGAGTTGTAGTAAGAGAATTGAGAGAACTTCATGCAAGGTTGGATACGATGGGGACAACGCAAAGGAGTGTGCCTGATGCTGGAGATGTCAATGATGCAAAAAGAGAAGAAAAAAAGGTTGAAGAATCTACAAGGGAAGATGTTGCCAAGGAATGCTTGCTGAAAGAGGTTGTCAAATTGGGAGCTAGAGGAAATATAGACATCCCGATGTATGGAGGAAACTTATAAATTGAAGAATTGCTTGATTGGATATGAGAAATGGATAAATATTTTGACTATGATTACATCGATGAGGACAAGAAGGTGATACATGCTGTCACTATATTAAAAGGACATGCAACACTATGGTGGGATGAATTGTAGGCTGACAGACGAACCAAAGGTAAGTAAAAGATTAAGAGTTGGGACAGAATGGTAGCCAAGATGAAGGATAAGTTCCTACCCAAGGATTATCAGATAAATTTGTTCAGGAAATTGTAGAACCTGAGACCAAAGGGAATGACAGTGAAAGAATACACATAGGAGTTTTACAGACTGAACATCAGGAATGGAAAGAAAGAGAGAGATGATGAAAAAGTTGTCAAGTATATAAATGTCCTGAGATATGAAATCCAGGATGAAATCAACATGATGAAAGTAAGGACAGTGGAGGATTCTTATCAGATTGCACTGAAGGCAGAAGAGACATTGGCGAGGAAATAGAGCCAGTGAAGCAGAGGAAGAAGTCCAAATAGAGGTAAGGAAATTGTCCAGGACAAGGCACATAATCCCAAGGGTGAGACTGAAAAAAAACATAGTCACTTAGAAAGAGGAGGAAGTTCCTGAGGGAGACAGAGTGGTGGAAGACATTCTTTTCCTAGAGGAAGAGGAAAAGGAAGAGGAGGAGAGGTAAGGTGTTGTTCCTGTGGAAAGATGAGACACATCTCTTGGGAATGTCCTGAGAAAAAGAAAGAAGGAGGTGAAGCTCACATTTCAAAAGTGTACAAGCTGAATGTTGAAGCAAAAGGTGCAGAAGATGGAAGATCCCTAATGTTGAAGAAGGTTCTCTTGAAACTAGAGTGAGAGGTTGAAAATCCAGTGCATAGGAACAATTTGTTGAGGACTGCTTGCAAGACTAAGGATAGAGTATGCAAAGTGATAATTGATAGTGGGAGCACTAATAACTTAGTATCCACAAAGATGGTGGAGAAATTGGATCTGGAGACAACTGCACATCCCAAGACATATAAAGTCTCATGGTTGCAGAAAAGGCACCAGGTAATGGTCACTAAACAATGCCTCATTGAATTTAAAATAGGAGGATATAGAGATGAGATTTTGTGTGATGTGATTTCCATGGATGTATGTCATGTTTTGTTGGGGAGACCATGGAATTTTGACAGTAATGTCATTCATGATGGGAGGAGAAATACTTATACTTTGGATAAGAATGGTGGGACACACATGTTCCTGCCAATAGAGGACAAGAAAGTAAAGGAATAGTCCAACACAAGTTTACTTCTCATGAGTGGGAAGGAACTCCTGAATGAAGTTAGGAAGGAAGAGGAGATGCAATTTGCTGTGATGAGGAAACCCAAATTTTTCCTTACAAGTAATTCTATGGATGATTTTCCTAAGGAAGTTCAGGAGTTGTTGGAGAATTTTTTTGACATAGTAGTGGATCGGTTACCTAATTCATATCCACCCATATGAAGTATCATCCATCACATTGATCTAATACCAGGAGAAAGTATTCCGAACAAAGAAACATATATATTGAACCCTCAAGAGAATGAAGAGGTAAAGAGACAAGTCCAAGATTTATTAGACAAGGGTTTGGTCAGAGAAATATTGATTCTATGTGAGGTACCAACTGTGTTGAGCCTGAATAAGGATGGAGGATGTAGAATGTGTACAGACTCAAGAGCCATAAACAAGATCACCATCAAGTACATATTTCCTTTGCCAAGAATGGATGACTTAATGGATTGTTCAAGTGGAGCAATTGTTTTTTCAAAGATAGATTTGAAAAGTGAATATCACCCGATAAGGATGAGAGAAGGCAATGAGTGGAAAACAACCTTCAAGACAAATGAAGGGTTGTATGAGTGGCTTGTTATTCCATTTGGCTTAACAAATGCCCCAAGTAATTTTATGATATTGATGAATAAGGTATTGAAAGATTTCATTGGTAAGTTTGTGATTGTATATATGGATGATATATTGGTCTTCAGTAAAATCGACGAAGAGCATTTGAGACATCTGACATTAGTGATGAGAAGACTGTAGTAGGAGAAGTTGTTGATAAATTTGAAGAAGTCCTCTTTTATGAAGACAAAAATCATTTATTTGGATTTTGTGATCTCTTCAAATGAATTGAACATGGATCTGGAAAAGGTGAGAGCAATCAAGGAATGGCCATCTCCAAGAAGCATATTTGAGGTGAGAATCTTCCATGGATTACCAAGTTTCTATAGAAAGTTCATTAGGAATTTCAATGGAATTTGTGCACCAATATTGGATATAGTGAAGAAGAGGCACAAGTATTTTAAGTGGATAGAAGAGGATGAGAAAAGTTTCAAGATATTGAAGGAGAAGATAATAGAACAACCAATTCTATTCTTGCCAAATTATGGGAAGACATTTCAAGTAAGGTGTGATGTTAGTGGAGTTGCAATTGGAGCAGTCTTAGGCCAAGGTAGTAAGCTTATTGCATATTTCAGTGAGAAGCTGAATGACACTAAGAAGAAGTACTCCACATATGATAAGGAAGTTTATGCAATAATTCAAGCCTTGAAGAAATGGAGGCACTACCTTGTTCCAACATAATTTTTTTGTATAGCGATAATCGGGATTTACAATTCATAACCAGACAGGAGAAGTTAAATCAAAGACATGCTAAGTGGATAGAGTTTATGAAAAATTTCACTTTTGTCATTAAACATATCTCTGGTAATGCTAACAAAGTTCTTGATGCATTGAGCAGGAGATGTCTAATTCTGCAGGAATTCCAAGTGAAGACCTTAGGGTTTGAACACCTTAAGGATATGTATTGTGATGATTCAAATTTTAAAGAAGCATATGAAGCATGTACGAATCATGTTTTCAGAGACAAAAGCTAGTGGACATAGTATATGATTCAATATGGATTGTTGTTTAAAGGTTGTCAGTTGTGCATACCAAAGTGTTCAATGAGAGAAAATATGCTAAAGGAAAAACATAGTGGAGGTCTAGCAGGACATTTCATCCATGACAAGACATTTGCACAGTTGAACAGCTCATACTATTGGCTAGGTATGAGAGAATAGGTGAAGAATTTTGTAAACAAATGTAAGGTTTTCTAGTATGCAAAAGGAAAGAAAAAAGACACTGGATTGTATCAGCCATTGCCTATTCCAGATAGGGCTTGGGATGAAATAAGCATGGATTTTGTGTTGGAATTGCCAAGAACCCAAAGGGTAAGTGATTCCATATCTGTTGTAGTTGATATATTCTCAAAGATGGCACACTTTATCCCATGCCAGAAGACTAGTGATGCAACAAACTTTGAAAATTTATTTTTCAAGGAAGTTGTGAGACTTCATGGGTTGCCCAAGAGTATTGTCTCATATAGGGACACTAAATTTGTTGGTCATTTCTGGAGAACATTATGGAAGAAGCTGGGGACAGAACTATATTTTAGTTCATCATATCACCCTCAAACGAATGGACATATTGAGGTGGTAAATCAAAGTTTAGGATATTTGCTAAGGAGTTTGGTCACCGAACATCATAGCCAGTGGGATCAAATTATGTCACAAGTAGAGTTTGCATACAATGACTCAACAAACAGAAGTACAGGAAAGATTCCATTCCAGATAGTGTACGGAATGAAACCAATAGGAGTATTAGAATTGAGAGATCTGGAGCATAGTGAATTCAAAAGTGTTGGAGAAGAAGACTTCACTGCAGAAATGCAGAAGCTTCATAATCAGATCAAGGAGTAGTTGCAGAACAGTAGAAAAGAGTATAAACATAGATTTGATCATCATAGGATAGAACTTCAATTTGAAGTAGGAGATCAATTTTTAGCACATATTAGGAAGGAAAGGTTCCCAAGAGAAACACATAACAAACTGAAGCTGAAGAAGATAAGACCATGCAAGATTCTAAAGAAATTTGGTGCCAATTCTTATGAGATAGAGCTGCCAGAGGATGTGGGTATATCACCCATATTTAACATTTTAGACATGTATCCTTAAAGGGAAGAGAATCAGAAGATCAGAAAAAGATTCAATGGGAGAAGAATATGCCTGTAGCAGAAAATCCACAGATGGAGAAGATCATTGATCAGAGGATTAGTAAAAGACCAGGAGAAAGAATTATTTGGCGTATTTGGTAAAGTGGAAAGGACACCCAATAGAATATTCCAGTTGGGTAAATGAAGATGATATCCAGAAGCATGGGAAGTCAGTGCAGGAGATCATGGACAAGAGTCCATGAATTTTTGTCCAGGGGAGTATGATGCAGGAGCATCGTCAGCAAAGCACATGTGGAGAGACAAATCAACACCCTAACACACGTTTTGAATCATTTTGAAGCTTACGTTTCCTGTAAATAGTTTTTGAACGAATGATTAAAGAAGATAAAAATGCTTGGAAGCTCAACGATCGCATGAGATATTGGAGTTTCACTCTTAGAATTTAATGTAAAGGGGCTTAAGTGGTAGTTAGTTTTTACTTTGAGAAGATAGGTAGTCAGAGGGAACCTTATGAGCCATCTGGTATAAGTAGAAGTGGTGTATGCCCAAATGAGGCTATTGGAGATTAGACTATTGAATATGATAGTAGCTTCCAATTAGTTGAGTATTGTTGTTGTTGAGATTTAGTTAGAAGTTTTTTAATGTTGATGTAGCTCACGTAATATTGACTAAATATAATAAAGAAATATTGATCCAAATGCATGTGTCACTATTGATTTTCTATCTGAGTGAATGGTAGGCTTTCTGTTTACATTATGTTCTCTATTATTTTATGTTTTCTTGCATGAGTGAATTAAACTGGTGAAAGCATGAGTTACCCTGTTGAATGTATGAATTTGTGAAATATTAGATAAGTTTGAATTGTTTCTCTTATGAGAGATAAAATGCAAGGAGTGCATACTGTCTACAAGGTGTGTGTCAACATAGTCTAGATTTGACTTAGATAAGCTCGGGAGGGATAACAGGAAACTTAGACCGAGTGTTGCAAGGAGTGCATAAGGTCAAGAATCGACTAAGCGTCGAGAGATTAGGACTGTGAAGCGCAAGGAGTGCGTAGTAATATTTCTTTTGAAGAAATCTCTAAGTATGAAATTTGTCAAAGATTCCATGATCGCAAGGAGTGCATCAGAGGTCAAAGATCTCAAAGGAATCAAGCTCAGTAGATATAGTGACAAATATTCAACAGAAGGGAGAAATCTGTTGAAGTCTGAGGATTTATGGTTAAGATCCCTTCAGAGGAATTTTGGGTCATTGGCAACAGTTAGATCTCGAGAAGGTGCGAGGAGGCTAAAATATGAAGTCCTTCAGAATTTGTGTATTCGACATTTTTCTTTGTGACAGAGTCAAAGCTCCTGAAGCTGTGAAGCCGAAGTCCATATGGACTGTAGATCCAGAGGAGAGTACGTGGCAGCAGATTGGAGAGTTCGAGAGGTAATAAATTCAGAATATTTGTGAGGAGCAGAGTGTGAACTTCGTGAAGTCACGAAGAATGAAGTAGGTATGGACTATTAGGTACAGAAGGATGCATGGAGGAGATCCGTGTAATCTGGGAGAAGAGCACTCCAGATGAAAATGAGAGTGGTGAAGTCAAAACTCTTGAAGCCTGAAATTCCGAAGTAAATTGTGGCCATCGATATGAGAGGGACATGCATCAAAAAATCATGGACTTTGGAGAAACGATGAAGGAGAAGGAGGAGTCATTGAACGAAAGTCGTCTGAAGCTCCAAAAGTTAAGAAGCTAAAACCTTGACCATGGATTGCATGGACACGTGGTGTCATATCCAGAATTAAGAGATAGGGCACTTGAGGGAAAACGAGGAGTGAAGTACTGAAGTACCAAAATACATTGGAACCGTCCATTGGAGAAGGATGCATGGCACTTGATTAACATCTTCGCGTGGGAAGTACTTCGGGGAGATTTTTTTTTGTAGTGTTTGAAACTCTCGAACTTTGAAGTCTCGAAGTAGATCACAAACTCTGAAGTCTTGAAGTAGATCACAGTCATCGATCAAGAGGAGCATCTGGAAATTGATCTGTAACTCTGGGTATGGAGCACTTCTGAGGAAAGAGGTGCTTGGAACATTCATAACTCCCAAAGCCCAAGTCCTGAAGTAAATCTTAGTCATTGATTGTGAAAGGAGTGTGGACCGTAGATCTGGTCCATGTGTGTTCGCGAGTCTGGAGTTCAGAGGATTTGGAGTCAGGTGTGTCGAGAACACCCAAATCCCAAAGTTCCAAAGTGTGCGGGCATGAAGGTTTAAGCCCATGGTTTTGACTAGGGTCACATGGAGGACTCTGCGGGTACTCAGAAACTCCCGAAAAGGGGATTTTTCACCCGAGAAGTAAGACTTTGACCTGTGGAGAAAATAGAAGAGGTTCAATTCGAACCTGTGAGCTGATTCAGCTCCCAAAGTTTATCGATCCTAGACTGAGAGGTCGCGTAGCCCCGAGGGAGAGTAGGGGGGTCTGCATCAGCACCCCGATATCGAATCAATGTTTATTTATGATTTTCTTATCAATTATGAAACCTAACCCTAATATTTCCCTAACCTTAATACCTAGGAAAGAAATCCCCTATTTTTTTTTATATAGTTGAGAAAAATAATTATATATATGATGGTTTGAAATTTATTTAGGTTCATATATGGTGGTTTGAAATATATAGGTTTATATATGATGATAGATTAATGATTTTACCCAACAAAAATAAAAAAGAGAGTGGAAAATAGTAACAATAAAATGAGTATTGTGTTTCCCCGGGCGTTGACAGGTAGCATCTCCAATGATTTCCATCTGCATATATTGATCTTGATCTTGCATTTTACAAAGCCACACACACCCTTTGGAATCTCTAATCTTCTTGGTTTTATAGAATTAGAGAAGATGATTTGGGAAAACTTACACATTAAGGACGATATGTGCAAGGGAAGGGTTGGAATTTAACCTAATTCCTCACACCTCACATGTCACGCCTTTTTGGGTTTTAAATTTTGTAGTGAATTATAATTTTATTATAATTTCACACCATTCAAGTTAAATTGAATCGTAATAAAATATAAACCCGTTGACAGGCAAAAATGACCGTTCGTTAATTGGAAGAACGAGTCTGGTCCGGGGTTGTCTAAATAACCCAAGCTGTTTTGTATAACTCGTTCTGACGGGTTTAATGGCTCCATTGGCCAATCTAAAAGTCCTAGAAGAAACAAATAAAACAAATAAAAGAGCTAACTATTAAATAACCACTTAATATATATATATATATAT
>JZKD02S1673109.1:672915-705537 GCA_000966675.3 Picea glauca | reverse complement strand
ACATTTCCTGCTCAAAGCATCAACAACTTTGTTAGCAGTTCCAGAAATATGCTTAGTCACAAAAGTAAAATTTTGCATGTATTCAACCCATTTAGCATGCTTTTGGTTCAACTTCTCCTTTCGAGTCACAAATTACAAAGCGTGATTGTTGCTGTACAAAAAAAATTCCTTGGGAACCAAATAGTGTCTCCATTTCTTTAGCGCTTGTATGACTGCATAGAATTCCTTGTCATATGTGGAGTACTTAACCTTCACTTCATTCAATTTTTCAGTGAAATATGCGACCGACCTATCATCTTGGCTCAAGACCACTCCAGTTGCAAATCCACTTGTGTCACACCTGACCTGGAATGTCTTGGTGAAATCCAGCAAAACCAGAATTGGTTGCTCAATGATCTTCCTCTTTAGCAGGTTGAAACTCTTCTCTACTTCCTCTGTCCAATGAAAATATTTATGTCTTTTCTTCACTGTATCCATCATCGGTGCGCTAATTCCACTGAAGTTTCAGATGAATTTCTTGTAGAATCTAGACAAACCATGGAAGCTTCGTACTTCAAATATACTCTTCGGCGATGGCCAATCCTTAATCACCTTTATATTTTCCGGATCCATTTTAAGTTCATTCGCAGAGATAACAAAACCCAAATAAATGAGTTTTGTCCTCATAAATGATGACGTCTTCATATTAATCAACAATTTCTCTTGCTGTGATCTTCTCATTACTGTAGCTAAATGCTTTAAGTCTTCTGCTTGTTTTGTTGAAAATCAACATATCATCAAGATATACAATGACAAATTTACCAATGAAATCCTTCAGGACTTCATTCATCAACCTCATGAAAGTACTAGGTGCATTCGTTAAGCTAAATGGCATGACAAGCCATCCATACAACCCCTCATTCATCTAGGATGTTGTCTTCCATTCATCACCTTCTCTCATTCGAATTTGATGATATCTGCTTTTCAAATCAATCTTTGAAAAAAATCTTGCTCCACTCAAGCAATCCATCAAGTCATCCATCCTTGGCAATGGAAATCTGTATCTGATGGTAATGTTACTGATCTCCCTTGAGTCATTACACATTCTCCAACCTCCCTCTTTCTTTTGGCTGAGCACTATCGGCACATTTCATGGACTCAAGCTTTATCTAATCACTCCTTTGTCCATTAAGTCCTAAACCTATCTCTTAACTTCTTCATTTTCCCGCGGCGTCAACCGATATGCTGCTTTGTTTGACAAACTGGCTCCATGTGTAAGATCGATGTGATGAATTATACTCCTAATAGGTGGCAATGAACAAGGTAGTTCATCCACTACTATATCAGCAAACTCTCCCAGCAACTCCTGGAATTCTTCTGGTAAATCATCTATCCTTTTACTAGTCAAAACAATTTTGGGCTTCTTGACCACAATAAATTGTGTGTCTTCCTTCTTCTTAACCTCAATAAGAATTTCCTTCCCACTCATGAGAACTACAGTGTTTCT
Organism: Picea glauca; assembly: GCA_000966675.3. NCBI lineage: Eukaryota > Viridiplantae > Streptophyta > Pinopsida > Pinales > Pinaceae > Picea > Picea glauca. The sequence continues at coordinate 704,051 of JZKD02S1673109.1, read as the reverse complement.
CATCTCTGTTTTCACCTCTTTATCCTTAATTTGAGTAACATGTGAGTCCTACCATTTTTCTCCAGTGTGTATGTGTTATTTCTCCCATCATGAACTATGTTTCTATCATATTTCCATGGTATTCCCAATAATAGATGACAAACATCCATGGGAATGACATCACATAATATTTCATCTTTATATCCTCCTATTTTAATTTCAACTAAACATTGTTTAGTGACATTTACCTGATGTCCTTTTTGTAGCCACGAAACTCTGTATGGGCTTGGATGTACAACAATCTCCAGCTCCATCTTTTCTACCATCTCTATAGATACGAGATTGTCTGTGCTACCGCTATCCACTATGACCTTGCATACCCTATCTTTGGTTTTGCAAGTAGTCCGAAACATACTGTTTCTTTGGGCTGGGTTCTCTGCCTCCTTTCTCCTGGTCTTTCTGCTAATCCTCTTGTCAATTATGTCTTCCATCTACGGCCTTTCAGCTACAAGAATTTTTTTTTTACATTTAATTTCTTTCTGCTCATCTTTTGCTCCTGCTTCGTCAGCTCTGTAAGGGTACAAATCCAAAAAATTGAATATCGATGAGATTCTGTCCCCATCGGGTAATTCAATCTCATATGTGTTTGCTCCAAATTTTTTTATGACCTTGCACGGTCCTATCTTTTTCATCTTCAATTTGTTATATGTTCCCCTTGGTAAACTTTCCTTCCTCAGATGTGCAAGAATCAGATCAACAACTTCAAATTGAAGTTCTCACCTATGTTGATCTGCTCTCCTCTTGTATTCTTGACTTGAATTATGCAATCTCTCCTTAACTCGTCTGTGAAGCTCCTTCATTCCTTCTGCAAAGTCCTCTGCACTAGCACTCCTAAATTCATTTTGTTCTGAATCTTTCAATTCAGAAAATACTCTTGGCTTCATTCCATATACAATCTGGAATGGACTCTGTCCTGTGCTTATATTAGGTGAATCATTGTAAGTGAATTCTGCCTGTGGAAGAATGTAAGCCCACTGACTGTGGTGTTCAATCACTAAGCTCCTCAACAAATCTCCCAAGCTCATGTTCACAACTTTTGTTTGTCCATCCTTCTGAGGATGATATGCTGAAATAAAGGACAAACTTGTCCCCAACTTTTTCCATAAGGTCCTTCAGAAATGCCCTACGAACTTGGTATTTCGATTAGACACGATACTCCTTGGAAAACCATGAAGTCTGATGACTTCCTTGAAAAACAGGTTCACAATATGAGTTGCGTCGCTGGTTTTATGGCATGGTATAAAATGTGCCATTTTTAAAAATCTGTCGACTACCACAAAGATCGAATCACATCCTCTTTGTGTCCTTGGTGGTCCCAATATAAAATCCATGCTCACTGTGTCCCACAACCTTTCAGGTATGGGCAATGGTTGGTATAACCCCGTGTTCTGCCTTTTTCCTTTCGTGTGCTGACAAATTTTGCATCTATCCATGAATTTCTTAACATCTGTCCTCATCCCTGGCTAAAAATATGAGCCATTCAGCTTTGAGAATGTCTTGTCATGACCGAAATGTCCAGCCAATCCTCCACTCTATTTTTCCTTCAGCATATTCTCCCTCATGGAGCATTTTGGAATACATAGTTGATTTCCCTTGAACAATAATCCTTCCTGGATCATGTATTCAGTCCATTAGCTTCTGTCCCTAATAATTGGATTCTCAGATGCTTCATATGCCTCTTTAAAATCTGGGTCATCCCTATACATTTCTTTGATGTTATCAAAACCCAAAGTCTTAACTCTGAATTCCTCCATAAGCAAACATTTCCTACTCAAAGCATCAACAACTTTGTTAGCAGTTCCAGAAGTATGCTTAATCACAAAAGTAAAAAATTTCATGTATTCAACCCATTTAGCAGGCTTTTGGTTCAACTTCTCTTGTTGAGTCACGAATTTCAAAGAGTGATTATTGTTGTACAAAAAAAACTCCTTGGGAACCAAATAGTGTCTCCATTTTCTTCAACGCTTGTATGACTACATATAATTCCTTGTCATATGTGGAGTACTTAACCTTCGCTTCATTCAATTTTTCACTAAAATATGCAACTGGCCTATCATTTTGGCTCAAGACCACTCCAATTTCAAATCCACTTGTGTCACACCTGACCTGGAATGTCTTGCTGAAATCCAACAAAACCAGAATTGGTTGCTTAGTGATCTTCTTCTTCAGCAGTTTGAAACTCTTCTTTGCTTCCTCCATCCAATGAAAAGATTGATGTCTTTTCTTCACTCTATCCATCATCGGTGCACTAATTCCACTGAAGTTTCAGATGAATTTCCTGTATAAGCTAGAAAAACCATGGAAGCTTCGTACTTCAAATATACTCTTCGGCGATGGCCAATCCTTAATCGCCTTTATCATTTCCGGATCCATTTTCAGTTCATTCGCAGAGATAAAAAACCCAAATAAATGAGTTTTTTCCTCATAAATGACGATGTCTTCATATTAATCAGCAATTTCTCTTGCTGTAATCTTCTCATTACTGTAGCTAAATGCTTTAAGTGTTCTACTTGTTTTGTTGAAAATCAACATATCATCAAGATATACAATGACGAATTTGCCAATGAAATCATTTAAGACTTTGTTCATAAACCTCATGAAAGTACTGGGTGCATTCATTAAGCCAAATGGCATGAAAAGCCATTCATACAGCCCCTCATTCGTCTTGAATGTTGTCTTCCATTCATCACCTTCTCTCATTCGAATTTGATGATATTCGCTTTTCAAATCAATCTTTGAAAAAAATCTTGCTCCACTCAAGCAATACATCAAGTCGTCCATCCTTGGAAATGGAAATCTGTATTTGATGGTAATGTTATTGATCACCCTTGAGTCTATACACATTCTCCAACCTCCACCGTTCTTTGGACTGAGCACTGTCGGTACAATGCATGGACTCAAGCTTTATTGAATCAATCCTTTGTCCATTAAGTCTTGGACCTGTCTCTTAACTTCTTCATTTTATTATGGCGTCAACCGATATGCTTCTTTGTTTGACAACTGGCTCCAAGCATAAGATAAATGTGATGACTTATACTCCTGATAGGTGGCAACGAACAAGGTAGTTCGTCCACTACTATATCAGCAAACTCTCCCAACAACTCCTGGATTTCTTCTGGTAAATCATCTATCCTTGTACTGGTCAAAACAATTTTGGGCTTCCTGACCACAATAAATTGTGTGTCTTCCTTCTTCTTAACCACATTAAGAAGTTCCTTCCCACTCATGAGAAGTACAGTGTTTCTTGTCTCTGTTTTCACCTCTTTATCCTTAATTGGCAGCAACATGTGAGTCCTACCATTTTTCTCCAGGGTGTATGTGTTCTTTCTCGCATCATGAACTACGTTTCTGTTATATTTCCATGGTCTAACCAACAATAGATGACAAACATCCATGGGAATGACATCACATAATATTTCATCTTTGTATCATCCTATTTTAAATTCAACTAAACATTCTTTAGTGATGTTTACCTGATGTCATTTTTGTAGCCAAGAAAATCTATATGGGCTTGGATGTACAACAGTCTCGAGCTCCATCTTTTCTACCATCTCTGTAGATACGAGATTGTCTGTGCTACTGCTATCCACTATGACCTTGCATACCTTGTCTTTGTTTTTGCAAGAAGTTTGAAACAGACTATTTCTTTGGGCTGGGTTCTCTACCTCCTTTCTCTTGGTATTTCTGCTAATCCTCTTGTCAATTATTCCTTTCATCTGTGGCCTTTCAGCTACATGCATTTGTTTTTTCCATTTAATTTCTTTCTACTCATCTTCTTCTCCTGCTTCTTCAGCTCTGTAAGGGTACAAATCCGTAACATTGAATATCGGTGAGATTCCGACCCCATCGGGTAGTTCAATATCATATGCATTTGCTTCAAATTTCCTTATGACCTTGCACGGTCCAATCTTTTTCATCTTTAGTTTGTTATATGTTCCCCTTGGGAACCTTTCCTTCCTCAGATGTGCAAGAATAATATCACCAACTTCAAGTTGAAGTTCTCGCCTGTGTTGATCTGCTCTCCACTTGTATTCTTGATTTGAATTCTGCAATCTCTTCTTAACTCGGCTATGAAGCTCCTTCATTCCTTCTGCAAAGTCCTCTGCACTAGCACTCCTGAATTCATTTTGTTCTGAATCTTTCAATTCAGAAAATCCTCTTGGTTTCATTCCATATACAATATGGAATGGACTCTGCCCTGTGCTTCTATTAAGTGAATCATTGTAAGCGAATTCCGCCTGTGGCAGAATGTGAGCCCACTAACTTTGGTGTTCAGTCACTAAACTCCTCAACAAATATCCTAAGTACCTCTTCACAACTTATGTTTGTCCATCCGTCTGAGGATGATATGCTAAACTAAAGGACAAACTTGTCCCCAACTTTTTCCATAAGGTCCTCCAGAAATTCCCTACAAACTTGGTATCTCGATCAGACACGATACTCCTTGGCAAACCATGAAGTCTGATGACTTCCTTGAAAAACAGGTTCGCAATATGAGTTGCGTCGCTGGTTTTCTAGCATGGTATAAAATGTGCCATTTTTTAAAATCTGTCGACTACCACAAAGATCAAATCACATCCTCTTTGTTTCCTTGGCAATCCCAATATGAAATCCATGCTCACTGCATCCCATGGCCTTTTAGGTATGGGAAATGGTTGGTATAACCCTGTGTTCTGCCTTTTTCCTTTCGTGTGCTGACAAATTTTACATCTATCCACGAATTTATTAACATCTATCCTCATCCCTGGCCAAAAATATGAGCCATTCAGCTTTGAGAACATCTTGTCATGACCGAAATGTCCAGCCAATCCTCCACTCTGTTTTTCCTTTAGTAGATTCTCCCTCATGAAGAATTTTGGAATACATAGCTGATTTCCCCTGAACAATAATCCTTCCTGGATCATGTATTTAGTCCATTAGCTTTTGTCCCTGAGAATTGGATTCTCATATGCTTCATATGCCTCTTTAAAATCTGGGTCATCCCTATACATTTCTTTGAGGTTATCAAAACCCAAAGTCTTGACTCTGAATTCCTCCATGAGCAAACATTTCCTGCTCAAAGCATCAACAACTTTGTTAGCAGTTCTAAAAATATGCTTAATCACAAAAGTAAAATTTTGCATGTATTCAACCCATTTAGCATGCTTTTGGTTCAAGTTCTCATGTCGAGTCACAAATTGCAAAGAGTGATTATCGATGTACAAAAAAAAATCCTTGGGAACCAAATAGTGTCTCCATTTCTTCAGCGCTTGTATGACTGCATAGAATTCCTTGTCATATGTGGAGTACTTAACCTTCGCTTCATTTAGTTTTTCACTGAAATATGCGACTAGCCTGTCGTCTTGGCTCAAGACCGCTCCAATTGCAAATCCACTCGTGTCACACCTGACCTGGAATGTCTTGCTGAAATCCAACAAAATCAGAATTGGTTTCTCAGTCATCTTCTTCTTTAGTAGGTTGAAACTCTTCTCTGCCTCCTCCATCCAATGAAAATATTTATGTCTTTTCTTCACCGTATCCATCATTAGTGCACTAATTCCACTGAAGTTTCAGATGAATTTCCTGTAGAAGCTAGACAAACCATGGAAGCTTCGTACTTCAAATATACTCTTCGGCGATGGCCAATCCTTATTCGCCTTTATATTTTCCAAATCCATTTTCAGTTCCTTCCCAGAGATTAAAAAAACCCAAATAAATGAGTTATGTCCTCATAAATGACGATGTCTTCATATTAATCAACAATTTCTTTTGCTGTAATCTTTTCATTATTGCAGCTAAATGATTTAAGTGTTCTGCTTGTTTTGTTGAAAATCAACATATCATCAAGATATACAATGATGAATTTCCCAATGAAATCCTTCAGGACTTTGTTCATCAACCCCATGAAAGTACTGGGCACGTTCGTTAAGCCAAATAGCATGACAAGCCATTCATACAACCCCTCATTCATCTTGAATGTTGTCTTCCATTCATCACCTTCTCTCATTCGAATTTGATGATATCCTCTTTTCAAATCAATCTTTGAAAAAATTCTTGCTCCACTCAAGAAATCCATCAAGTCGTCCATCCTTGGCAATGGAAATCTGTATCTGATGGTAATGTTATTGATCACCCTTGAGTCTGTACACATTCTCCAACCTCCATCTTTCTTTGGGCTAAGCACTGTCGGAACAACACATGGACTCAAGATTTATTGAATCAATCCTTTGTCCATTAAGTCCTGGACCTGTCTCTTAACTTCTTCATTTTCCTATGGCGTCAACGGATATGCTAATTTGTTCGACAAACTGGCTCCAGGTATAATATCGATGTGACGACTTATACTCTTGATAGGTGGAAATGAACAAGGTAGTTCGTCCACTACTATATCAACAAACTCTTCCAACAACTCCTGGATTTCTTCTGGTGAATCATCTATCCTTGTACTGGTCAAAACAATTTTTGGCTTCCTGACCATAATAAATTATGTGTCTTCCTTCTTCTTAACCTCATTAAGAAGTTCCTTCCCACTCATGAGAAGTACAGTGTTTCTCGTCTCTGTTTTCACCTCTTTATCCTTAATTGGTAGCAACATGTGAGTCCTACCATTTTTATCCAGGGTGTATGTGTTCTTTCTCCCATCATGAACTACGTTTTTGTCGTATTTCCATGGTATACCCAATAATATATGACAAACATCCATGGGAATGACATCACAAAATATTTCATCTTTATATCCTCCTATTTTAAATTCAACTAAACATTGTTTAGTGACATTTACCTGATGTCCTTTTTGTAGCCACGAAACTCTGTATGGGCTTGGATGAACAACAGTCTCCAGCTCCATATTTTCTACCATCTCTATAGATACGAGATTGTCTGTGCTACCACTATCCACTATGACCTTGCATACCCTGTCTTTGGTTTTGCAATCAGTCTGAAACAGACTGTTTCTTTGGGCTAGGTTCTTTTCCTCCTTCTCCGGCTTCAAGAGAAATTTCCTCATCATTAAGGATCTTCTGCCCTTAGCGTCTTCTACCTCAACATTCCATCCTTGAGCTTCGGTAATGTGATTTTCACCACCATATTTCTTCTTATGTGGACACTCATAAGATTTATGTCTGATTTTTCCAGAGACAAAGCATTTCACTTCACCTCCTCTGCCTCTTCCTCTTCCTCTGGCTCGAGGAAAAGTATTTCTATCAGCATACTGCCTTCCTTGTGAGCTTCCTCCTCTCTCAGGTGGAGTTTGAGGTTTCTTCTCCTCTTCTTTAGGTTTTTGAGTTCTTCCCTAGGCAATTGTCTTACCTCTTCTTTGACTTCTACCTCGGCCTCTTTGACCTTGCTTCCGGCTCAACTTCTCTTCTTCTTTCATAGCCATATGATAAACATCTTCCACAGTCCAAATGGTCATCATGCTCATCTCATCTTGAATGTCATATCACATAGAATTCATGTACCTAACAACTTTTTCATCATCACTTTACCGATGACCTTCTCTGATGTTTATCTTGTAGAATTCTTCAGTGTATTCCTTCACTGACACCAGCTTTTGTCTCAAATTATGCATCCTCCGAAACAAAGTGATTTGATAATCCCTGGGTATAAATTTTCCTTTCATCTTTGCAACCATTCTATCCTAGCTTTTGATTTTCTTCTTTCCCTTGCAGTGTATGTCAGCTTGCAGTTCATCCCACCACAATGTTGCATGCCCTTTAAGTTTAGTAACAACATGTTTGACTTTCTTATCTTCCTCGACATCCTCATAGTCGAAGTATTTTTCTATAGCTCTAATCCAGTCTAGAAGTTCTTCAACATCCAAGTTGCCTTCATACACTGGAATGTCCATTTTTTCTCTAGCACCTATCCTTGCAACAACCCTGAATAGGCGTTCTTCTACAACATCTTTGACTGCAACTTCTTCTCTTTCATTTTCAGCTTCATTTTCACTTTTAGCCTCGCTGATATCCCTAGCGTCGACTGTGTGCCTCTGTGTTGCTCACGCATCTTTCTTTCCCTTGCTGGATCAGGTATTTGCATGTCTCTTCTTCTCGGCATCTCTCTTTCCTCTGTTGGATCAAGTATTTTCCTGTCTCTTCTTCTCGGCGGCATGGCTGTAAATTTTTCTCCCTTCTCTCTGCTACAGAAAGTAAAGAATTTGTTCTGAGCTCTGATACCACACTGGCACAGACCCCTTGCCCTCGGGCTGAGATCCACACAATATCTTCACTAAAATCATGCCAAGGAATAATCAAACCCTTTGTTTGAGCCACAAAGGAATTTGGGTTTCGGGAGTTGGAGAGTCCCGATATATCCCCACAACACTTGGTAAATGCCAAAATGTGAATTGTCAATGAGGGTTGACCTCTCCAACGCACACCACCTGTTGCCACTAAATTTGGATTTTTGGGACTTAAGCGAACGACCCAACAATCATTCCTCTTTCCTTATGATTCCCCGAATTCTAAAATACCGGAATGTCGAAATGGGCTCAATGTCCCATGGAATGTGCGACTGATGGCCTTTCGAAAATCCGCGTACCGGGAGTTCACGATTCTCGATCCCAACTCGCTTTCCGCACCACTTCCCGAATTCTGAAATAGTGACCCTTTTTCAGGATTTCGTGTACTGGGGGTTTGAAACTCTCGGTTACAAAAAAATCTCTTGTCTCCTCTACTTCCTAGACCCCGAAATGTCGAAGCACCGAAAAGGCTCTTTTATGGATTTCAAAAACTGGGAGTTTGAAACTCTCGAGTCCAAATCACTGCCTTCTCGGTTTCCCAAACCCCAAAATGCCAAAATTTTAAAATGCCACTTCAAAAATACTTTGCGTTTCGCGACTTTAGGGTTTTTAGTGTAAAGTGCCCCGACTCCTTGTCAACGGAAATGTCGAAACGTCGATCCCCGAAATTTCAAAATGCCCTTCAAGGATACTTCACATTTCGCGACTTTGGGCTTTTCAATGCGGAGGGCCCCGACTCCTTGTCACAAGAATTTCTAGTATGATGAACCCCGAAATACTGAAATCTCACCCTTAGCAATCCTTTTCGCGATTCAGGTTTTAGAGTGACCAAGGATTTTGGTCTGCACTCCGAACTTACGGATCCCAAATTTTTGAAATGATCTGATGGCTCAGACAGAACACGATCAATGGTCCACATTGGTTCTTGATGACAGGGTGGTAGATTCGTCCAACTCCTAACCACCTTGCAACTCCTCTGGATCCTACAGTCCTCACGACTTCGCGAGTTCTCCACGGAGAATTTTGACCACCAGATGCACTCCTCAATGACTTCTGTCCAAATGACTCAGTGTTCTCCCTCCTGAACTTAAATTCTATGAGATGATTTCAACTCCCGTTTCCCTTTGAGCACTCTAAAGGTTAAATCCCTCCTGAACTTTCAATGTTAAACTCAAGATTCCAAGAGGATCCCTGCTCGCACTCCTTGTGACAAACCTTCAAATAACCTCTGGTTATTTGGATCTCTGACCCTGTGCACTCCTTGCAACAGTGGTCCTTCAAGCTTCCTTTTGGATTTATAAAATCCAAGGCTTCAAATGGCCTACGAACACCTTGCACGACTCTGTGCTTCACCTACACTTCAGCTGGTATGAGAACAACAGTATCTCTCCTGAGCTTTCCGAGATAAAACTCAGACCCTTGTCAACGCACACCTTGCGGACATTTGCTACACTCCTTGTAGGAATTCTCAGGAAGAGAAACAATTGAAACTCATTCTTCTCCTCTCTTAGACTTCATACACTCAACATGAAATCATAAACATAACACAACATTGAAACAAATGCATACAGAGAAACAAAGCAACTATAAACATACCATTCAGCAAATGTAAACAGTAAGCATCACAACACCATGAAAATTGAGTCAAAGCTTCATATATTAACTCAAGTGCTTATGTAGATGGGTTCTTCTCTACATCTCTCTACTACAGCTCTACTGCTTATGAAATATGAATGATCATAAAAAATTACAATGATAGAAGGGTGAGGGTGTCTATATCCGTTTTCCCTCCTACTCTCTAAACTGTCTAATCTATGAATTCAAATCTACCTACTTTCATTAATTACATATAAATGGCTTTACATTCTACATATGAGAGCAATGCTCAAGATCTATTTACAACATCTAAGATATAAATGTAAGTACGCTTCCCCCAACTATCACATTAATATCCGCTTCATTATTTTTTCAAAACATTTCAAAAACATGCGTTGGTGCTTTTCCAGCTGTCTTCCACCTTTTACGTTGCTTGCTTGGTTGGCTGCTTACGATGCTCCTGCATCAATTGTGGATTATCTTTAGTTCCCAGATTTACCTTTTCATGGGTCAAGGAAGAACTATTTGTTTTACAATTTACCGATTTTCTGAATTTGTCATGCAAATCATAAAAAATTTCTAATCTTACCACAGATTTCGGGATAAAATTTACCATATCTGATGTCGTTTCAGGAGACCTTGGGTCCGATATTATTGTAAAATTGCGTAGGTCTTTGTCGTGGATGCCTTCATCGATAACCGCACCTCGAAAAGTGTCTTCCATGTGTAGGAAACTGATGATCTATTGATCATCATCGAACACTCTCCAGTTAGTTATGTTGTCCGGGACTGATGGTCTGAACAACAAATCAATCAAATATGCATTCAGAGGAAGGACTTCTGCGGGAAAATGTTTGGAAGCAACATTAGCTAACAAGTCCGCCTCAAAATTATTTAATCTTGGAATGGATTTAATGTTAACTGCGGAAAATTTGTGCATTATATTCCATACCTCAACTTGATAACTTTTCAGGTGTGGTGATAGGCGATGAATGGAATTTCTTACCTATATGACCACAATTTATGAATCGTCGAATACCATTAAATTCTGTATTTTCAAATCTAGTGCCTTTCTGAGTCCTTGTAGAAGTGCCTCATATTCAGCTGTGTTGTTTGTGCATTCAAATTCTAATCAACAAGCAATCAAATTTTTGTTACCTGCTGGGTCAATGAGCACACATCCTACACTAGATCCTTCTTTAGATTTGGATCCATCGAAGTAGAGAGACCATATGTGAGCCTCATCAGCCATATTAGACACATTAGGTAGAACTACCGACTGTGTGCATGTCATGAGTTCCGACTGTTGTTCCGAGTTAGTGATGATAAAAGTTTCCACCATGAAGTTACCGAAAAGGGTGTTCATTCCCTGCATTTCGGGTGAATTAGCGGAAGCAGTAAATGGTTCATTAGCATCATGTAAATTGGTCACGGTAATCTTGAGGTAATGATCACGATTGATCTTGATTTTGTTAGGATTCCCATTCTTTGGAAACCACAAATGGGACGAGTCTGTCGCAAAGTAGTCGTGCAACTGTTCGGACCAATCCTTGCTTAAGAATAAGACGTATACTTTAGGGATGTCAACGACAATGATATCAACAATCTGGTGAACTTTAGGATTAGAGGATAACCTAATAAGGACATTTTTTAATTCACCTATCACTTTAATGCTGGTCCAATCGAGCTGAATAATTTTCAGACTGGAAGGTTGAACTTCAGCATTGATTTTTTGGCAGACAGACCAAGGCATTACATTTGATGATGCACCAGAATCTACCATGTAGTTATGTACATTCCTATTGAAAATTTCAAAAGTCAACAAAAAATGTGGGACATTTTACGAGTATTAACAACAGAACTTTGCTGGTTTTTAGTCGCAGTCCATGGAATTATTTTATCTACATTTGTTACACTTTTTACAACAAGGTCTCTTTTGTCCAAGAGTTCTAGTGTTGTTTTAGCAAGGACCTTTTGAGGTGTTTTAGGTCTGATTTCTGCCAGTTTTTGTTGTTTTCCACAATGTTCTGAAGCATCTTTTGCAGAAGAAAAGGAAATTTCAACAATTCATAAACAAAAATATTAGCTCTAAGTTTCTTAAGGTCTTCAATCAAATTGTATTCTAAACTTGGGGTCGCTGAATTCTGTTTAGTTTCAGTTTTCTTAAACTATTTTTGGGGCGCATTAGTTCCAATTTCAGAAGAGGGTTTATTTTGGGTTTTTCTTCTGGTATTGTAAGGATGAACCATTTCAAAGTTGTCTTGAAAGATACTATTGGAAAAATGCCCTAAGATATTGGGAGAGGATTCATCCTCTTCCATTGTTTCTTGTTCAACCACATCTTTAGAAATCTCAAGGGGAACTAAGTTATCATGTGCTTCAAGGATTGTTTGTATAGCATATTGTAGGCTTTCTAGGTTAAGGCCTTCATGATTTAAGTTGGGTCGGTTTGAGGGAAAATGTTTTCTAAAAGGGGGTTTGTAAGATCCTTTGCTTGAAGAAGCTTCTTCAGCTGATCTCCTTAAGTCTACGACTTGATTTGACAATTTCTGAATGACCTTTTGTAAACTTTCCAGATCTGAACTCTCTGATTGAGTTTTGGTTTGGGGCGGTCTAGGAAGAATGTTTATTTTCTTCTTGGAAGATGGGGTAATCTCTGCCTCATTACTGATATTATCCTTTAGGCTTAGAATATCTTTCTCAATTTGGCTCTCTTCCTCGAAGGCTTGCAATAACGTTGCCTTCTTAGACCTTTTTACCCAAATTGCTATATTTTGGTGTAGGGCTTTGGTGTAGTATGCGACGATAAGATTTTCAGCAGGCACTGAATCAACGGGGATTCGATTCTTTAATGTGAGAAACCTTTGATTAAAATCTTTTATTTTTTCCTTAGGGTTCATCCTTAAGCTGGAGAGTTCCATGACTAAGACTTTGGGAGATTTTTCATCTCCAAATTTATTGAGGAAACAAGACTCGAATTTATACCAAGATACAATGGTATGGGGTTGTTGGGAAAGATACCATGTAGAGGCATTGCCTTCAAATGTATATGGAAAAAGTATACATACTACATCTTTGTGTTATATGCTTTAGAGTCTGATGGCTAGCATGAATTTGTTTATGTGATCCTCGATGATTTGTTTAGAATCTGGATCGAATTTAGGGATCCATTTCACTCGATGTTTAGGAAAAGGATGTTGGGGTCTAGGTATGGCCACAGCATCTTGATAGAGCCAGGGCCTAGCAGGATTGTTTGGATTTGCCATGGGTGTAGGTGGTGTTGGAGGCTGAGATGAAGAACTAACTTCGTTGGATGACTCTTCTCCCAAAGAGGAAGGGGATGAAGGAGGTGGCGAAGGTGGGATACCATATCCTTCGACTGTAGGAGTGAGGATGTGATCTAGATCCATAGGATTTAGGAGAAGGCTAGTGCCTTCAAGTTGTTCTCTGATATCAGAGAAATATAGAGGTTGATTAAGTGGATGACCTGATTATCTGATACGGGCCAAAGCACCATGTGTCCTTAGAAGTGATTGACGAACAATTTCTTGTACGTCGGACCCTGGAAAGTTTGGTGTTACTGGCTCAATGGTAATCTGTGGATTTTCGTTTGAGGTGGTTGTTGTTTGAAAAGTAATGTTGTCGTCATAACGACTTCTTGTTACTATAGGGGAGTGGGTGTGTGGGGGAGAAGTCTTGCGACCTCCATGTGACATCAATCATGTTCAGGCCCTCCTTATAGCGCCATTTGTTGACGGGAAAAAATGACGTCCGTCAATTGGAAGAACGAGTTTGGTCCAGAGTTCTCTAAATAACCCAAGCCGTTTGGTATAACTCATTCTGACGGGTTTAATGGCTCCGTTGGCCAATCTAAAAGTCCTAGAAGAAACAAATAAAATAAATAAAAGATCTAACTATTAAATAACCACTTAATATATATATGTACATAAATATATATAACTATTGTAGATAGTATTTAAACAACATATCTGCCTATCTTATTTATGTTCATGATATACAAGTTGCAAGCTTTAATCTAAACTCACAAAAATCTATGTGAAGACAATTGCTTTAACAAAAGAAGATAAAGAAAGCACATAAGCTATTTTTTGTTTTCTCTTTATTAATCTAAAATTAAATAGAAAAGTATACTATGAAACAAAAGTATGTGGATGGTCAAAGCCAGACCATATATCAAATTTTTGAAGACAAACAAATGATAAAAAGAAACAAACTAACCTATTAATGAGTTAATCAGCATGCATCCAACATCTGTATCATTATAGAATTTCCAACCAGCCTGTCCAAGAGATAAACCTGCAATGAACCTTGAAACTATTCGAAATAAATGCAAAACAATATATTGACTGTTGAATTTTAATGACAGAATGATGAAATGCAAATAATTGCTATGATATTTGTGATTGCATGAAATTAAATTTAAGATAAATCTAACTGTAACAAAATGATTTTAATCATTGAAAAAAACTAAAGAAAAATCTTAGCATTTGGGTTGAACGAATGATCACTCTTTTCAATATCTGAAGCATCAAAATGTGGACGATATTTTAAAGAAATTATCCCAATACCATAATAAATTTTGAAGACTAAAGCTATCAACAACTATTGATTTATCAGGATAAACAAACCATAAACGTAAAAAGCATTTACAAAGAGCTAAAGCTAAAATGTAAATATATGTTCCGTCCAAATTTGTGAATAAATTGTCCACCTTCAGCCCCAGGCCAAGATGCCATGATTACAAAAAATACGAGTATTTAAAGAGTTTAGAAAAGATAAATGTCTTATCTTGTGGGATAAGATTAAATATCCAACATGATTTGATGATTAAAAAATAGAGGGTAATATAACCACTCCATATCACACTGTATCTCTTAAAACTATACAAAAGTTTGTTCCTGTTTACATAAGAAAATGAGCCATGGATATGGCTAATAAGACAAAAAATTCTTCATATCATTTGATCACCATAAACTGCTAGATATCCCGAAAGAAAAGGATGAAATAAAGAAATTTAGATATGAATTTAACCAATATCTTCCAAATTTCGAATAGGAATAGACTGGCTACATAATTTGTTGATTCTATAGCTAGTCTTATTTTTAGCAACGAAATCTAATTTATTCTATAAAAAAAAAGGTAACAAAATTTAAGATAAAAATAAATCTTTACCTTTAACTGGAAACTCAATTTGATTCACAGGATCTCAGAATTAACCACTGTTGTTACACTCCCGACATTCTTAACTATTATGTTCCCAGTCATTTTCAAATGCTTTCCTTGTCTCTGAACAATGGACTTTAGCCGATGATTTTCATCCGTTAGTGAGTTGACCTGAACAGTGAGGGTTTTGATTTGCGATTGTAAAATGAGTATGTCTGTATAATATTTATCAATCCAGAATAGAAAAATTTCACACTGTGAATCTGTGATAGCCATTTGAGAATACCCACGGTCCTGTGCCAGAACGTCTCCACTGTTGCCTATGGGTTTATTATCAAACTTGATACCTGGAAATCCTTGACTGTGATTCAGGCAGGGTGGCAAATTATCTATGAAATTGTAAGCTTGGTCGAGATCTGGTTTGAGGGAAGGAGGGTCTTCTTCAGCCAAGAATCTCTCAATCTATGAATTGGAGCTCTCATGGATCTGGATCATTTTGATTGATCTTGCATGAGAGTTTGATTTATTTTGTAGTTTTCTTGAGATTAACCTTCTTGCCCTTTTATTTTTAAACCCTATATCCATGTCACCTTTATATGGTTTGCACGAAGGCTTGTTTGCATTCTTAGAAGAGGCGTTAGGATAGGCGTGTTGTTGATGGCTACACAATTCTAAGTTTGTCTTCTCAACATATTTTTGATCGGGTATAGGCTCACTGAGGGTGGCCATAACACAAGCTTATGTAGATGAAGGAACCGCTCTGTTAGTGGCAGGGACTATGGTTTCTTCTATCATGGGTTTATCAACCTCTACAGTATTGGATGTAACAAAACCATTTCGGGTTAGGAAGGCATTCCAATCATCATTTTGTAACTTCAATTCATGAACCAATAGTATCTTTATCAAACCACGATGAAACAGGATGGAATTCAAACATTGTATCTTATACCTTTTTGCCATTTTATACAGGCTTCTCTACAGATAATAGGGCATATTTAACTGAAATCCGATGAAATTCATCAACAAACGTATGTGATATAGGAAAACAAAACCAAAGTGACCCTTGCATGTCATGAATTGTCTTAGGATTGCTAGCAAACCATGCCACCATGTTTTCAACAAGGACACAGGCATACCTTTATCACAACAATGTCTTTTCCTAGATGTGAAGAACAGGCTCCACGGTACCTCCTCGACCTTGGTGTTTTCAAACTATTTCTACCCGCTCAATGGAAGACCTATTTCCTGACCTAAAAATTCCTCTGTGAATTCGACATGAATGTCTCCTACCTTGGCTCGACAACCATCAAAAGAAAGGGCAAATTCCTGAGCGGTTCGCAAGTTAAAATCCTGAAATTTCTCAAGAAAATCAAACCAACCTTGACCCTTAAGATCCTCCCTTGCATCATCACAAAGGAGCATGGTTTGTGAGACATTGGGTTCAATCCTGACGACCGGAGCCATGAGGATTTGAAAGGAAGACAATAAAACACAGTGAGTATGGAAGGTTTCTAGGAGAAGACCAGAGCGAGATTTCAGACTCAAAACTCATCAACACCCTAGCATGTATGAACAGAGGTTCTTCAATACCAAATGGAAGGAATTTTGTGAAAGGAATTCTAGGAGTACATGAGAACCTGAGACTTAGCTCGAATTGATGGGCTTATCGTTGTCGGACTAGTACCTCCCATAGGGTACAGGCCACGACTAGGTTCATTAAAACTTTATCATTGCGTAACAAGGTGGGGTTGGTTTCTAAAGATTTAGGAAATTTTTTGTAAACCAAAGTTTAGTGACAAGGATAGTCATGACCAAGAGCCACAAAATATATATCATGGTTTAAATTAAATGGATCCTTGGTGTTTCAAATAACAATTCAAAGAATACTTCGTAATTGAGGAGTCAATAAACAAGATGAGCTTCATAGCAGGAAACAAAAACCTTTATTAACAAAAACTGTAGAGCCATCCACCTTTCATAATCTTTAGATAAAGTGGTAATACAATCATAGGTTTTAATGCTTCATTCATGCTTTCAGTCATGAACGAAGCATGAAAACGAAAACACTAAGAGTAACCAAAACATCATATTCACAGTTTCAAAAATTGCTTATGAAAAACAGTAATCGTATGACCCCAGGTAGGCAGCTACATAATTTGTTATTTGATGCTTTAAAAAGTCTAAAATATGTAGGGCTGCCAACAAAACTGGAGGGAATCCCTATACCAATGTTCTTTTGATCCATAGTGATGGGTTCAATTTTTATATGATCCTGGAAGCATGCATTCTGAGATATGAATCGTGCGCTTTTGATCCATAATGATGGGTTTAATTTTTATATGAGCTTGGAAGCATGCATTCTGAGATATGAATCATGCATGTTTATAATTTGTCCGCATTGCAATATAATTGATGTACTTTTGAAATTTTTTATGTCTATGTAATACCAATTTCATTATTTCATCTACTTAAGAAACATCAAATTTGTGTTTCAATTTGAATTGTTTTAACCCTTGACTTTAATTGTTTTTCAACAACAAGTATGAAAATGAAGAGAATCAAAAGAGTAAAGAGAGTGTAGAGTCAAAAAATAGGTAGCCTGAGGTATGTAAATCAACTAAGAAAGGGGATAAGTTCAAGAAATTAGTAGATTTATATTAATCTTGTAGGACATGTGCCCTGTAAGTTGAGTGAAGTAAGATATTGTCATTCTGAAACTCCCATAAAATGTAATGTATTTCTGGTTTGTGGTTGTTATCAAGGTGATGTGGATAATTATTTGTTTCACATTATTATTGATCCACATTATTATTTATGAGGTTCTCTTTTATAAAATTCAATCCAGGAAATAAAATCCTTCAGTTTTGTTTGATATAGTTAGAATGTAATACAATGTATTGTATCACATATTGTTTATCCATGTGGTGTGCATATATGTTTTCTTTTCCACATTTTTATTTATGAAACTGAGTTACCAGTAAATCAATTCATATACAGAAAATTGAATCAAATTTTCATGTGATTTCCATTAAATATAAATAGCAACACTCTACAATAGCAAGATACAATGGAACTCAACCTCTAGAAATCTCAAGCAAAGATCAAGACTCAAACAAATATAAAATCTTGACTTCCATGAGAGACTAAGATAAACTTATTATCATTTGGAATTTTTTTATCTTAAACAATAAGATTTAATGGAATATAATTTCATTAGGGAGTAGTCTCGAATATGACAGATTTGTTTCATGCCAAAAGTTAGATACAAATACATTCATTGTTCTATTTGATTTTGGTTCACATACAAACTTCATTACACATGATTCATAGGTAACTTCAGTTTAAAAATGAGTGATAACGGTCACCCATACCATTTAATTTAATTTGGATTAGAAAATAGGTA
The DNA here is from genome assembly GCA_000966675.3 of Picea glauca. Taxonomy (NCBI): domain Eukaryota; kingdom Viridiplantae; phylum Streptophyta; class Pinopsida; order Pinales; family Pinaceae; genus Picea; species Picea glauca. The sequence continues at coordinate 685,608 of JZKD02S1673109.1, read as the reverse complement.
GATATAAAAGTTGCAAGTACTATACATTTAGATTTGATATTAATATAGGTTTTATGGGTGCATTATGCATTAAATTTGGGTATAGAAGAATTGAGAACAAGTTGGAAAGGTGGAAAATGGCATCGATTGACGTATATCAACCACTTTTATAATGTGGTTGTGCTAGTTAAATTAATTTCACAAAAAACATGAGGTGCACCATGCTTCTAGCTATCGTTGTTGAAGCAAATGCATTCAGGTTCACCACATGGTCAACCATTGGATTTGTCATCATCACTTTCACTAATGGAGTCATTTTCGATGAACTTGGGTAGGGGATGTAGGAAGTTAGCAAAAAATCGTACTGCATCTAATCCTTGTAGGAGATGGTGTGGGATACCAAAAAATTATCCTTAAAAAACTAGATCGAACTTGGAGATTTAATTCAACTTCTTATTTGAGCATGCCAATAATTTTTCCTTGTTGATATTTGACTAATTTCATATATGAGATGAATTCTAGGGGTTCTAAATTTTATATGTGACTTCCTGTTACCTTAATATTGAATTTGAACCATAAGAAGTATCTGTTAGCACATATTCTTGTAAGGAGGAAGCTTCTCTCTGGATTCGGGTCCTTGGTGAGAAATAGATGAAATGGGGTTTAAGACCCATCAAATGAAGTTATCCAAGGTCGTAGTCATGAGCGCCCAAGCGCAACATGCATAAAACCTCTACTTTTGGGTTAAAAATCAAGCAGGTGGGCATTTTTGCTTTTTAGCGGCGAAGATCCATCGATGGAGCAGATCAACAATCATTGGGTAAGCCAGAGCCATGGAGTTGCATGAGGTTTAGCATATGGGCTCATCCGTTAGGGACAAATTCACGAAATGATCGTGGTCGTCCAATCCAGTTGGGACACATGGTGCTTGATTAAGTCCGGTTGCCATTTTGGCTACCGAGACTTTGAAATACAAGGTTCGAAAGCAAAGGAATGAGAACTGATAGTGGGAAAATCTCCGAAATACATTAAGGTTCATCGTGACCGTCCATATTAAATCAAATCCATCCATTGATTGTGGATTATACGTATCGGCATTTTGGCTACCGGGACTTTGAAAGACAAGGGGTCACTCCTCCACTTCATCTGGAATCCTTGAAACGCGAAATGTAAAATACCCCAAGAGGTGGGCCCACAATCTTGGTGCCCAGTCACAAAGGAAATAGGTTGAGGGAAAGGTCGCCAACGTTTATCATGTGGCGAGGTGGGTCCCAAAACACCGAAATGATCGTGGTCATCCAATCCAGTCAGGACACATGGCGCCTGATTAAGTTTGGTCGCCATTTAGGCTACCAGGACTTTGAAATACAAGGGTCGAGAGAAAAGGAATGATAACTCCCGGTGGGAGAATCCCTGAAATACATTAAGGTTCATCGTGACCATCCATATTAAATCAAATCTGGCCATTGATTGTGGATTAGCCGTTTCAGCTACCAGGACTTTGAAAGACATGGGGTCACTCCTCCACTGCATCTGGAATCGCCGAAATGCGAAATGTAAAAAAGTGCCTTTGAAGATAGGCGCAGGGTCATGGCCCACGGTCACTTGGGGTGATAGAAAGAGTTGCACAAAGGGCCAAAGTGTTGGGTTTAGCTGCAGGAGACATCACCACGTTCTCCAGGAGCCAATTCAACTTGGCCTCGATCCTGATCCCTGCTAGAGGTAAATAAAGGTAGGAGGAAGTGGTTGAAACCTCACCTCACTCCTTAAATGTAAGGCATGGAGGTTCTAGCAAGCAGTTTGCCCAAGATTGTCATGTGTGCAGGTTTTCCTAAAGAAGCCATGCTGATCTGATATCCTCGTCTGACCAAAGGAGCCTGCACATGCTAATTTGGACTTTAATGTCTCAGCTACCCTCCTACTGCCAAGGTGGCGAATTGTTCTGAGTATATATACTCATTTTTTGTATTTTTGTGGGGATGAATGGTAGAGCAGATCTCTCGACTGTAGTGTTTTAATGAAGCACTGGTTTTCCTGGCTATGTATCTGCATATGAAATTTTCTTGTTCAATGTAAGGCAGCTCCCTTTTTCATCTGGTTTTGATCTCATACTAAAAGGGTTCATGATTTATTGATTCGCATGAATCGTTATGACTATGTTATGATAAAGGATTTATTATAACGTTGTTATGTTCTTTTAGCGTTTCTTCTTTTCAATATAAGAGGTTCTTGTGTTCAAAGTTTTCTTTTACAGGCTGTTAGAAGCTCGATGCATACAGCAAGCCTTCGCATTTCCTCACAAAATTCTTCCTCTTACTCACCCTTATTACAACTTACTATCTGAAGTTAAACCAAGACCTCATCTGCTTGTGCATGCCTGACCTAGTTTCTAAGTTAAAACAATATTGTTCTGAGTTTACTTCCATTCATCACCCTTTATCAACAAATAGTGACATAAACTGATGGGCATCAGGCTTACTCCTACTGCAGTCCAAGAGTAACTTCTGACGCCAACATTTCTGGCGTCGTTGCCGAGGACGAAGTTGAAAATTTTCACTGGGATCGAATGACATCAAGCCTTTGATTCTGAAGGTGCATTAGGCATCAAATACCTACGAGATTGCTACTGTGCACCTGGTGACTCCATTGTGATGACTCCACTTTGGCGAACCTGTTGTTTTAGTTGTGGCTTCTAGAGGTAGACACATGCAGTCCCATCCACAACTACCTCTAGCTACACCTGAAGTTGATCCAGAGGTGGTTATCAGAAAAGGAAAGGCATCTGAAGGAGAAACTTCCACTGCTGAACCAGGTAATTTTCCATCTCCTTCTATAGAAACTCCATTTTCTTCTTCTCGGCTTCCTAGCAGAACTTTTTCTGAAGTTTTCCATTTCATGAATTTCGGAAGTGTTCCTGCTGAGTTTTCCCCTCTTGGTCTGGGATTGGAGGGATACATACTTGTCACTCCCCTCTCCCCTTCAGCTGTACCTTGGCATAGACCCAGGACCACAAAATATTTCCCCATCCCTAGCTTTACTACCCCTCCTCTTACTATTGTTACTGCTACTACACAGACAAAAGAATATGTTGACTCAAGCCCCTTAGCCTTCTCTCTAAATCCCCCATTGTTCCCCCTTCCACCTGGAAGCTCATTTCTAGTATCCCCTATTCGAGCTCCTTCTCCTCCGAGTTCTCCTCCACCTAATATTCCTATGGTAGGAGAAAATCCCCCCATGACTAGAATGGGGGATATAATACCTGCTAGGTATGCTCCCCTTTTGTTACCTCAGCCTCTCAATGCCCTTCCAGCAGATGGCTACCTTAAGCAGTTGCCCAAGTTTATAGGCGAAGGGGACATAGCTACAGAAGAACACCTTGAAGCCTTTTACATTTTTACAGATGATCATGTTATCATGCATGCAGACATATGGATGAGGATTGTTGTCCATAGACTTGAAGGCAAGGCTAGAAAGTGGTTTAGGGCCCTACCTCCTGGATCTATCGATGGGATTGAGGCTTTGGATAATGCCTTTTTGAGACAGTGGGGAGACAAAAAAGACTTCATGTATTACATGATAGAGTTTGGGTCTTTGAAGAGAAAGGAAGGAGAGTCTATCTGTGACTTCTCCAAGAGATTTAATAAAATGTACAATAAGATCCCCACTGAGATAAAACCCTTAGAAGCCTCTACTAAAATCACTTATGCTAGCGCTTTTGATCCTGATTTCTGCCTCTTGTTGAGGGAAAGGAGAGGGACTACTCTGGCTCACATGCAGGATGCAGCCGTGAAAGTAGAATCTAACATATTGGCTATTGACCGACTTAGGAATAAGGCTGATAGAGACATATCCAGGAAGAGAACTGAAGCCTCCCCATCTAATTCCTCTCCCCTTCCCTTTTAGATGGACGAGGTAACTAAAGTGCTAAAATTTCTTTTGGCTAGAATGGAAAGGTGGGAGTTAGAAGGGAAGCCCATGTACAGAAATCCCCAAAATACTGATAACAGAGGCTTCAGGAGGCCTAATAACAATGTGCCATAGGCTTTGCCAAGGGAACAAAGGAGCAAAGACAAAGGTGATCAGAGGATTCAAACCCCTCTCCAAAATAGCCTAGTTTCTCATGAGGAAGGAGAGGAGATAGATGAACTCGACCCTGAAATTCATTGTATTGAAGACACTTTCCCTTTTCCCCATTTGACTCAATATGCATATGAAGAATCCCTTATGAACATTCAAATCAATGAGTGGAGTAAAGGGGAAAAGGCCAACAACACTCCTAATAGATACCATCTCAAGTCAAGGAAGAAAGAAGGAAATTTTGATAGCCATGATCAACCCCTCATAGCGAAAAGGCCTGCTAAACATGCAACAATCACTACTAAAGAAAAGAAAACTCAAAATACTTAGCCAACAACCAAAGAACCTATCTCTGAGGTAAGGGAAGCTCCTAAGCCTCTTTCCTCCTTTAGTTTTGAGCATGAAATTCAAAAGATTATAATTCCTATACCCCTCTTAGAACTAGTTAAAAATGAAGATTTCAAAAGGTCCCTCTCCAAACTGCTACAATCTGAGTCCCCCCAGCCTTCCACAGACTCAGTAAATATTCAAGATGAAAATCCAACAGTCTTCCTAGGTCCCGTGGTAGAAGACAGAGATGATTCACCCCCTCCCTTCTACACATCCCTGAACATACATGATAAGGTGCTTCATAATTTCCTCATGGCTTCAGGAGCTTCCCACAACCTTATGCCCAAAATAGTCATGGAATAATTGGGACTGGAAGTGACAAAAGCTTATCACGATTTGTACTCTTTTGATTCAAGGAGGGTGCAATGCCTTGGAGTCATCAAAGACTTGGTGGTCTCTTTATTTCAGCTACCAATGAAGAGTGTGGTCATGGAAATTGTAGTAGTTGATGTTCCCCCCAAGTTTGGCATGTTGTTGTCAATATCTTGGATTAAAAAAATTGGAGGAACATTACAGATGGATCTCACATATGCCACCATTACAGTATTTGGAGGGGAACACAAGATGTTGTATAGAGAAGCTCAGTTGGCCTACATTGTTAGTGATGAAGCAGACCCCACCAATCATCCTATCTTTGAACTTGACACTGATATGGGGTCTAGTTTATTGCAGCTCACCGATACTCCTGAAGCCCCTTTTCAAATCAGAAAGTAACCCATATTTAATCACGAGATACCTCCTCCAACTACCTCTGTTTGGAAGATGTTCTTCGATGGAGCTTCTTCTAGTGAAGGCACTGGCACTGGAGTGGTTTTTGTGTCGCTTTGTCAGGAAACCATATCCATGTCATACAAGCTAGAATTTGAAGCTACCAATAATGTGGCAGAATATGAAGCTCTTGTTCTAGGTTTAAGGCCTGCAAAAGAAATGGGAATTGAGGGGGTAGCAATGTTCGGAGATGCTGAGTTGATAATCTAGCAAGTCATAAATGCTTATCAGGCTAAGCATCCTCAACTCAGGAGTTACAAAAATAAGGTGTGGGACCTGATTGATAATTTCTTCTCATCTTTCATCATTTCTTTTATTCCAAGAGAGGAAAATACTTTGGCCGATTCCTTAGTTGTATCATCTAGTCTGTTCAGGATCCCTCTGTCGCCTAAGATCAAATATGATGTTGAGATAAGATATAGGCCATCTGTACCAGACAATATCAAGCATTGGAAGGTATTCAAAGATGATCTTGAAATCAAAAAAATTCTTCAGTCTGTCGATGAATTTTTTGCATTGCACATTGATTAGGATCCTGATCTCGAAAGTCACCCTCACCCTGAGCTATTTTTAAATAAAATTTCTAACCACCATATTATTCATCTGCCTAGCAATCACATTCCAAAGGGACTAGTCCCTTTAGAAAGACTATTTGATGGGAATGATGTGGCAGTAAAGGGTAGGTTTTCAAATGGAGATGTTGATACAACGGAGTGCAACAACGGTGTTGGGCTCCAATCTACTGATGTAAATTAGAGTACAAATGATTGTCAATCCGATGTTTGTAAGACTTAGAGGCACGTCCAAAGTATATGGATTTAGAGATAGTTTTTATTTTTAATGGAGATAACCAAAAACCTATTCTAAGGCTGAATGTGAAAGAGATGCTAAGCTTCTATTCAGAAGTCATATTTATAGATCTCATAACAGTAATCAACAATTGTTTTTCTAAAGAGTGTAAACAGTAAGCATTCAAGAGATGTTCGAACTAGTTCTAAGACTTTATCAAATGCTAGAAGAACAAAAATCTTATTCAAGAGATGCATTCATTGTCTTCTTTCATTCATTCATTAACAACTATCATCAAATCAAATCAAAGTACTGAAAGCATAAATAACTCAAAAAACATTCATGACTATCTTAATGCTTGAAGGCAAACTGCACATTGAATTTTTATTCAAGAAATCATTCACAATATGAGTAAGGCTTGAAAACATTAAGCATATAACTTAGCTATGAAATTCATCTAACTACAACAAGATAAAACTCATCTACAACAAGATCTGATCTAAAACATGTACTTGAAAGAGAACACAAAGAAAGAGTGTACTAGTTTGGCAAAGGGGGCCCTCCAATGCTTCACTGGTACACTTGAGTTGACTCAGCTAAGAAAGAGCTCCAACAGAATTCAAATCATCATATCATAAGCATTCACAGGAACAAAACACAGAGCTGATCTTCAAGAGTGCAAATTCCAAAGTTTCTTCATTCACATCAAGATTGTCTTACTAGTCTAAGCTTAAGAGTATTTATACAAGAGTCTCAAAACTAAAAATGCTAATAAGTCTCCTAAATATCATGATCAGATCCATAATATCCTAGGAGGGTCGAATGCCTCCTTCAGATCCACAATATATGGTCAAATCCCACGAAAATCCAAAACTGCCCAAGATTTAAGGCTGAAACAAGGTATTTTCTGTTGAAGTGGCCCTGTTTGACCAGCGTTGACCGGACATCTGGAAGGCTTAGATTTCGAATATGATAGCTCATTATCCATCCTTGTACATCAGGGAACATGACCCAAGTCTTAGATTTCGCCCAGGTGTCCTGGAAGTACACAAACCACGGAGCTTTTACGGGATTTGGTCAAATCCTGTAATTTTTGATAAATTTTCAATTTTAATGCTAAAATTTAGAAAACTCAATTCTTAGGCTAAAGAATGACAAATATACCTTGCATAGGCTATTTCATGGAAAATATGGAATGAAATGAAGGCAAAATGGATGGATATAGAGGAAAAAGTGTGGTTTATAGAGCAAAATGGAAGCATAAAAATGTACTCAACATCTCCCCCAAGAGGAAGTCTTTGCATGTCCTCATGCACAAAAATGTCCCTGACCTCTGTCACTAATATTCTTCCACCTCTGCTACCTGCAATAATGTTTCCACATTCACCTGGGCTGTATGAAGTGCTTTCATTCTTTGATACTTCTCTTTATATGCCTTTTTCTGTTGGAACCACTTATAAGCCTGTTTGGAGATTATCTTGTTCTGTTTTTGAAGTTTCTTGTTCTTCTTTTTCAAAGTTTCATTCTCCTCTTGTGTTTTGTGGCTTTGAGTTCTTATCATTTCATTTTTTGTTTTTATGTATCTTTCTAGGACTTCAATTTCTTTGATTTTTCTCTTCATCTTCCTTATCTTCTTATTCTTCTTGTCAAGTTCGGATGTGGATGTACCAACCACTTCTTCCATTTGTGGTTCTGCTTTCATGTCCCTAATTAATTGTTCCATATTTACTCTCATCTGTTCATAGGTGGAAGTTTCCTGTTCCTCAAAACCGTCATTCCCTAATGATTGTGCCTCATCATCATTTTCTTGTATTTGGCCTTTTTGAACTTGTTGACGTTTTCTAGATTTCTTTTCATGAGTGGTAAAAATATTGTCTTTTTCCTCAAGTTCTTTCTCTTTTATTACCATACTTCTTGTTTTTCTCCTCCCCATACATGGTTTTGGGCTTGTTGCCTTGGGGTGCTGTACTTCTTCCTCATCATCAGTCACAATTAAAATTTGTTCCTCTTCTTCTTCCTCCTTTATTGTTTCAAAACCATTTTCAATGGTAAACTGTTGCTAAATCAAATTTTGCTTCTGCAGTTCATATATAATGATCATTTTAATAAAACCACAGTGATATAAATTCCTTTATGTGTTTCTTCCTTGTTTTTGGATTGCCTTAGCCATTTTGGAGAGGTTTTGTAAGAGAAAATAAGACATATTGATTTCACAGTCACCTCTTAAGTGTTGTAGCAGTTTAATATGATATAGATAAATGATGCTAAACCTTCCCTCACAGGTTATAAATTTCTATATGAGGTATGTTAATTCATCCCAAGGATGAACCAACCAACTCCTTGGAATCCCCTTCTTCCAATTTACTGTTGCTACCCTTGACCTGGAAATAAAAGGTACCCATGATTTATCTTTGAAATGCTTGGTTTTGAAATATCTCTCTCCTATTTGGGGAAGTCCAGTGACATGTGCAATGCTATCTTCAGTGATCCTAATGTTAAGGTTTCCAACAATAGCTCTCTCCCCATCAAATGAGTGAGCAAATTCTAAGGCAACTCCTTCACAAAATCCATCAAATTTTTCAAAGAAACTTATCCACTTTTTTTGCTCTAAAATTTGTATACAATCTCTGTGTATTTTTGATGTAACAAGACTCCTTGGTTCATATCTAGATACCATACTTCCAAATTTTAAGAGCAAAACCTAAAATATTTCCACTGTTTGTAGAAAGGAGGTAAAAAAACTTCAACCTTGCAATTCTTTTGACCAAAATTTCCTAACTTCCAGACTCTGTGTAAATTACTTCTGTGTATAGTCTTCAAGAAGATTTTTTGTTCAATAAGAAAAATAAATTTATTTATTTTCTAATTCCTGAGCTGTTCTCTATTCATAAAAATTTATGCAAGGCATACCTGGTAATTTTGAAAAATTCTCAGGCTTCTTGTCGAATTCTGGCTCAATTTCCCTTCTTTTAGTCGGCCTCTGCTAAACATGAACTATCTTGCCTTACAAATGTATCACAGGACGTTGAATTTATACTTGACTGTTTTAAGTATTTTGAGTTCGGGCTTACCTTCAGTGGTCGACTCCTATTTGGATATGTTTTCTGCCTTTGCTTCACCATGTATCTCCTTCAATCCCCCGCATTTTCTTCCACAGAATGAAACGTTGTATGTTGACAGTGAAATTTTCAACATACAATTCGTTTTTTTTTATCAAAGAATTTCGAATTAGGGATGCGTAGGAGAGTCAATGTGCTAGAGTGTAGGGATTTGGGATGCATAGGGGGAACAATGTGCTAGAGTGTAGGGATTTGGGGATGGTGCTGGCGTTGTGAATAGAGCATGTAATTCAAAATGGAGGTAAGTGTATGCAGAGGTTCGTCGGCAGTTCAAGTCTGGGAGTGTGCAAATGAGACACGACGTGAAATGTCTGGTGAGACACAACAAATATGAAAAATCAATTGAGTCGTTTTGCTTTTATGGAGAGAAAAAAAACGTTGGAGGAGACTTTAAACAAGGGTCTTATTTTTGAAAATGGATTGTACAACGATCATAGTTGAAGGTGCTGCTATATTCGTACCTTGTACTCTTCTCCTTATTGAAATTATCATAAGAAATGGTTTTTTTTTTTTTTTTTTTTTAAGAAACTGTGGTCACTTCACTTATAACTCCTTAATTCGTTTCCTTGAGTAACCATCCTCTTCATCAAGCATGAAACCTTCTTCCTATGACCCCCTTTTTTTTAAATGTATATGCAAACATCCTTTTATCTATGCAAACAACAATTCAGTCTGTGTGTATGCAACTTATGTCTTCATAAACAAAGCATTTTATAGCTCAGAAACAATGTGTTTGAATTTGAAACCCAATCCTTTCCTTATAACTCCCTTGGAAACCAAAATTGGTTCCTTTGAGTAGCATTTTTGATGATTTTGAGGGTATATGAAAATGGAGTGATGAAAATATAATGTAGGGGAAAGGAAAGATAGGATATTTATCATTGCTTAGCTTATGAAGATTTTTCCAAATTTAAAGAATTAAAAAGGAAAATATATACTAACTTGTTTGCTCATTGTGTTTGCCTGATTGAAGCTGGATGGAATGTTGCTGTAAGTATTCAATTTTGATAAATTTCCTCTTATATATTTTGCTTAGTATCTCAGGTCCCTTGCTGAATGGAATGGATACTTTTCTCAGGTCCCTCTGTTGAATGAAATTGATGTTTTTCTCAGGTCCCTCTGCCGAATGGAATGGATACTTTCCTCAGGTCCCTCTGTTGAATAAAATGGATACTTTTCTCAGGTCCCTTCTGAATGATACTTCTGGAACAGGTCCCTTCTGAATGATGACTGAACAGGTAACAGGTCTCTTATAGATAATGATGAAAACAGGTCCCTTCTGGATGATGATCAAAACATGAAGTCTCCTCTTATAGCTTTGAATGTTGAAGTTGAGGTTGAGTATTGAAATAGCTTCCATGTTGAGTGTCTTCATGCTTGAATGTCTTTATGTTGATACAAGAAGGATAAAAATGATTGAAATGAAAATGATAACAAGACATTTGTTTCCCCCTTTCTTATTCTAAGACTTGTCCTCAAGTCTTTAGATTTCTTTTGCAAGAAAGAAAATATTTGCTAATAAAAATTAGAATGAATTGAAATGAAGTAGAACTCTTTTTTTTTTTTAGAATTCATACTGGCCAAGTAACTTGGTTTTCCAGAATGAATTCGGGTTTGTACTGTGCCAGGAACCTGGATTTTCACAGCCAAACCCCTTTATTATTTTTGACTTTTTTTTTTTTTTTTTGGATGGAAGTGAGATATAATGGGGTATGGGAGTATGAAAAGCTTATGAAAGTGGCATACGGTGAAGTCATGATCTAGGAGTAGATGGATATATAGATAATAGGTCTAGACTTCAACATGGATCTTCATGGAGCTTAGCATACTATATGGATGATGAATGAAACCATGAACAATATGAAATATGAAAGGTTTATTTTGCAATGGATGTGACTTGGAAGTGAACTTGTCTTCTTCCTCTTTTGATTGGCTTCATGTCTTTTGCATTTATCTCGATCCATCTTATATGACTATTGGTGTTGTTGGTCAACAACTGAAAGCAATCTTCAAGAGATTTGAGTTTCTTTGGATAAACTCAACATCAAGTGAATTTCCTCTTTGTTTTAACTTGAATATTTCACTTCATATTCGTATATATAAATTTTTAAAGATTGACTTTGAAAAATCCTTCATCCATGGAGTTCACCCCTTAAATCTTCCTAGGACCTGCAAAAACATAACACTTGCCTGCAATACAATATTAGATGAAGGAGGAAGAGAGGTGTACAATCTCTCTTCTTCCAAGAAATATGTAAGCAATGCTTGAAAAACAAGTCCAAAGATGATATACAAAGAAAATGCATTTGTTTACCCCTTTTGAGGAATGGTTGCCAACCTAGACCTACTAGCGGTATTTTGTTCACACAATATTCGTTTTATGTCCAATTAGATTGATTACAAAGACAAGTTAAAGTGAATTAATATGGATACTTCAAATATAAACAAGTTTTTAAAATCATTTAAAATGATATGCTAAAAATGGTTAAGAGTAACATGTTTGATCGAGCTGCTTGTGAATTTTTTTCTAGACCAACAGTCACTATTTAGAGTGTAACGTTTTCGTTAAATATTGGATCGATTGGAGATTAAAGTAGATTCATTTTTATATACCCAGTATAAACATGTTTTTAAAATACTTTGGTTTGATATCACAAAATGTCAGATGAACAGACCTAGGAGGCAGAGTTTCAGTGTGCTGATTTTAAGACAAACAATTACTAAATGTGGCATAACTTTTTCATTTGACCTCCAAATGGGATGATTCAAATTTTGCATTGATCTAGACTTGAATATGTATCTCCCATATAAACATGTTTTTAAAAGAAGAAGTTTTGATATGTGAAATATGTCAATGAACAGTCAAGACCTAGAATTGCCAACATGCAAATTTTTTGAAAAGAAGTTAGTATTTTGAGAATAAATTTTGCATATGATGTCGGATTGAGATGTTTCAAATTGATTTGGAAAATCGATTCCAAGGGATATATTCCCTATAAATATCAGGTTAAAATGTTTCCATTAGACCCCTCAAGTCAAGGCTGTGCTAACTCTGTCCTTAAAATTTTACTTGAGCCCTAGTTTTGTTTTGATCATATCTTTTTGAGCTTTGATCCAAATTGAAAAATTCAAAATGGATTTAAAAACTAGATTTCAAGAGATATTTTGTTTAAAAACATTCTTCCAAAATGATCCTATATGGTTACCCAAAATATGATTGTTCTTACTACATTTTGCCATGAAATCCTTCCAAATGAGTATTGAACAATGATTTGAGGAATTATTCATAAAAGTTTGAACAAAGAGGTYTTATTGTGAACTTATTCCACCTATTTATTTATTTATTCTATTCTATACTACTCTATTATAGAAAAATAAGTCATTCTCTCAAGTATAAGAGAATTTCCAATGCATCCATTTGCGTAACAAGATCATAAGTAAACTCACATCCAAGTCTGAAAAATATATTTTAATGAATGCTTGGACATGAAAAGTTAGTTGATCATAAAGATTTGATGCCAAAGAATGTTGAAAAAGGGAGTGGTGTTGTAGCCTAATGACTAGTTGAAAC
>JZKD02S1673109.1:635781-672865 GCA_000966675.3 Picea glauca | reverse complement strand
TTTTTTTTTTTTTTAATCCTATCTCTAATGTGCCTCCCTAGCAACGACGCCAAAATGTTGGGCTCCAATCTACTGATGTAAATTAGAGTACAAATGATTGTCAATCCGGTGTTTGTAAGACTTAGAGGCATGTCCAAAGTATATGGATTTAGAGATAGTTTTTATCTTTAATGAAATCATTCACAATATGAGTAAGGCTTGAAAACATTAAGCATATAATTTAGCTATGAAATTCATCTAACTATAGCAAGATAAAACTCATCTACAACAAGATCTGATCTAAAACATGTACTTGAAAGAGAACACAAAGAAATAGTGTATTAGTTTGGCAAAGGGGGCCCTCCAATGCTTCACTAGTACACTTGAGTTGACTCAGCTAAGAAAGAGCTCCAACAGCATTCAAATCATCATATCATAAGCATTCACAGGAACAAAACACAGAGTTGATATTCAAGAGTGAAAATTCCAAAGTTTCTTCATTCACATCAAGATTGTCTTACTAGTCTAAGCTTAAGAGTATTTATACAAGAGTCTCAAAACTAAAAATGCTAATAAGTCTTCTAAATATCATGATCAGATCCATAATATCCTAGGAGGGTCGAATGCCTCCTTCAGATCCACAATATATGGTCAAATCCCACGAAAATCCAAAACTGTCCAAGATTTAAGGCTGAAACAGGGTATTTTCTGCTGAAGTGGCCCTGTTTGACCAGCGTTGACCAGACATCTGGAAGGCTCAGATTTCGAATACGATAGCTCATTATCCATCCTTGTACATCAGGGAACACGACCCAAGTCTTAGATTTCGTCCAGGTGTCTTGCAAGTACACAAACCATGGAGCTTTTACGGGATTTGGTCAAATCCTATAATTTCTGATAAATTTTCAATTTTAATGCTAAAATTTAGAAAAATTAATTCTTAGGCTAAAGAATGACAAATATACCTTGCATAGGCTATTTCATGGAAAATATGGAATGAAATGAAGGAAAAATGGATGGATATAGAGGCAAAAGTGTGGTTTATAAAGCAAAATGGAAGCATAAAAATGTTCTCAACAATCGACACACAGGAGGAGCCTAAGTTTGTCAAGTTGTCAAGCAGTTTGACCAAAGAGAAAAGGGCCGAATATACCGAGTTATTAAGAGAGTTTGATGATGTGTTTGCATGGGCCTATGAAGACCTCAAGACATATGACACATCTATCATTGAACACAAGATCCCACTGAAGGAAGAGGCTAAGCCATTTAGGCATAAGCTAAGACAGATAAATCCCATGTTGTTTCCTGTCATGGAGAGAGAAGTGAAGAAGTTGTTAGATGCCCAAATTATTGTCCCCTTGAGATATTCTGAGTGGGTGGCCAATTTGGTCCTGGTGAGGAAGAAAAGTGGAGAAATTAGGCTCTGTGTTGATTTCAAAAACTTGAACAAGAGCTCAAAGAAAGACAACTATCCCTTGCCCAACATGGAACACATATTGCAGAGGGTAAATGGTGCATCTAGGATATCCATGATTGATGGTTTTTATGGCTATAATTAGATATCATTCATGCCTGAGGACAGAGAAAAAACAACCTTCAACACTCCTTGGGGCACATTCATGTATGCCAAAATTCCTTTTGGATTAATGAATGCAGGAGCAACATTTCAGTGAGCCATGGACATAGCCTTCATCAGGGAGAAAGATCAGTTTGTGGTGATCTATCTGGATGACATCACAGTCTTCTCCAGGTCTGATATAGAGCATTGTGGTCACTTGAGGAAAGTTTTCTTGAAATGCCGGAGGTTTGGCCTTTCCTTAAATCCCAAGCAATCTTTGTTTTCTATGAAGGAGGGGAATTTTTTAGGCCATATAGTATCAGTAGAGGGAGTGAGAATTGATCCCATCATGGTAGAGGAAATTCAGACCCTGTCACTTCCTAGGTCTAGAAAGGAAGTCCAGGCTTTTTTAGGGAAGATTAACTTTCTGAGGAGGTTCATCTCAAATTTTGCTGAGTTGGTGAAACACATCACAACCATGCTTAGAAAGGGAAATGAAGTAAAATGGACTGTTGAACCCAGAGAATATTTTTTCCAAATAAAAAATTCATTGACTGAGGCACCTTTGCTGATCAGTCCTGATTATTCCACGGATTTCCTAGTTTTTTATTTTGCTTCTTTTGATACAGTAGCAGCGGTCTTATTGAAGAAAAATGAGGAAGGGCGAGAGCAACCCATTTCCTTCTTCAGTAAGGCATTAAGAGATGCAAAAATCAGGTATGAGATCATGGAGAAGAAGGCCTATGCCCTGGTGAAATCTCTCTAAGATTTTAGAGTCTATGTCTTGCACTCAAGAGTGACTACATACATTCCTTCAGCCTCTATGAAAGACATCCTTATACAACCTAACATAGATGGGAGAAGAGGTAAATGGATTGTCAAGATCCTTGAGTTTGACCTGGAGATAAAGCCCACCAAGTTGGTTAAAGGACAGGGTTTATCCAAGATACTGACTGAATCCAATTGCAAGGCCTTGGGGGTTAGCTTCATCAATGCTTTCTCATAAAATTAGCAAGTTGAGTCGTCCAACAAAATCTTTTAGGGTGGCTTATCACTAGCAGAATGCACCTGGTACAGAGACATTTTGTACTTTCTACAAGAGTTGAAGCCTCCTGATGGAATGGGAAAAAGCAAGGCAAGAGATTTCAAGCTCAAGGCAGTCAGATATTGCCTTATTGACCAAGTATTGTACTGGAGAGACCCTCTAGGGGTGTTTCTGAGGTGTCTGGACCCATAGGAAGCCCATAAAGTTATGTCTTATTTCCATAGCAGCCTTTGTGGAGGGTATCATTTCTGGAAGACCAAAGCTCACAAAATTCTCAGGGCTGGGTACTACTGGCCCACCTTATTCACTGATGTCTACAGAGAAGCCAAAGATTGCATCAAATGCCAAAGGTTCTTAGGAAAGCAGTAGCTCAAATATCTGCCACTAAAGCCTATAGTAGCTTCAATACCCTTTCAATAGTGGGGGTTAGAATTCATTGGAGAAATTCATCCTCCTTCAAGTGGCCAACACAGATGGATCCTGACTACAACAGACTATTTCACCTTGTGGATAGAAGTCGCCCCCACTAGGAGTGCTTCACACAAGGTAATTATCAGCTTCCTGGAGGATATCATAGCCAGATTTGGCTGTCTCAGTAGAATTGTCACTGATAATGCTGCTTCTTTCAAGTCTAAGGCTCTGGTTAAGTTCTGTGAGTAGTTCGAGATTTCACTAATTCACTCCACTCCCTATTATCCTCAAGGAAATGGACTGGCATAATCTTCCAATAAAATTCTAATCAAGATCATTAAAAGATTATTGGAAGACAATAAGAGGGCCTAGGATTCAAAGCTCAAATTCTCTCTATGGGCCGATCGAATGACAACAAAGAAGTCCCTGGGCACCTCACCTTTTCAACTTGTTTATGGGATGGAGGTTGTGTTTCCCACTCAGCTTGCTTTACCTGTAGTGAAATTCTTTCAAGATCATGAAGGAGAGATAGAACATATGGTTAGAAGGATTCATCAAATGGTGGAAGTGCAACAGATCAGAGAGCAGGTAATGGACATAGCTCATAGTCATCAGCAGAATATCAAGCAAGCCTTTGACAGGAAGGTCGGGAAGGAGGAATTCGAGCTGGGAGATCTAGTACTTAAGTGGGATGCATCCAGGCAGGATAGAGGAAAACACAACAAGTTTTATGCCCTCTAGATCAGGCCCTTCAAAACATCTGAATTATTGTTAAATAACACGTACAGGTTGCAGAATTTGGAGGGTGAAAATGTTTTTAACGACCCAGTAAATGGGTATTTCCTGAAGAAATGTTTTGTTTGAGCCTTAGACGACTCCTTTGTTTTTGTAAATATTGTTTTTCTATTTATTTTCGGCTTAATAAATGACTCCATAGCCCAACAACAAGGCACTGGAACTACAAAGAGTTCTTCGAGCCTCACAGGGAGGACTCTATCCCCCATGGAGCCTAATGTTAGCACATATTCTTGTAAGGGGGAAGATTCTCTTTGGATCCAGGTCCTTGGTAAGAAATAGATGAAATGGGGCTTAAGACCCATCAAATGAAGTTATCCAAGGTCGCAGTCATGAGCGCCCAAGCGCATCATGCATAAAACCTCTATTTCCAGGTTAAAAATCAAGCAGGCGAGCAATTTTGCTTTTTAGCGGTGAAGATCCATCGATGGAGCAGATCAACGGTCATCGAGTAAGTTAGAGCCATGGAGTTGCATGAGGTTTATCATATGGGCTCATCCCTTAGGGTCAAATTCATGAAATGATCATGGTCATCCGATCCAGTCAAGACACATGGCGCCTGATTAAGTTCGGTCTCCATTTCAGCTACCGGGACTTTGAAATACAAGGGTCAAGAGCAAAGGAATGAGAACTCCCAGTGGGAGAAACCCTGAAATACATTAAGTTTCATCGTGATTGTTCATATTAAATCAAATCTGGCCATTGATTGCGGATTAACCATTTCATCATTTCGGCTACTGGGACTTTGAAAGACAAGGGGTCACTCCTCCACTGCATCTGGAATCGTAGAAACGCGAAATGTAAAATCCCCCAAGAGGTGGGCCCATGGTCTTTTTGCCCGGTCACAAAGGGAACGAGCATGGGGAAAGGGCACCAACGTTTATTGTGTGGTAAGGTAGGTCCCAAAACGCCAAAATGATCGTGGTTGTCCGATCCAGTCAGGACACATGGCGCCTGATTAAGTCCGGTCGCCATTTCAGCTACCGGGACTTTGAAATACAAGGGTTGAGAGCAAAGGAATGATAACAACTGGTGGGAGAATCCCCAAAATACATTAAGGTTCATCGTGATCGTCCATATTAAATAAAATTTGGCCATTGATTGTGGATTAGACGTTCGGTCATTTCGGCTACTGGGACTTTGAAAGACAGGGGGTCACTCCTCCACTGCATTTGGAATCACCGAAATGTGAAATGTAAAAAATCACCTTTGAATATAGGTGCAGGGTCATGGTCCATGGTCACTTGGGGTGATAGAAAGAGCTGCGCAAAGGGCCAAAGTGCTGGGTTTAGTTGCAGGAGGCATCGCCGCATTCTCTAGGTGCCAATTCAACTCGGCCTTGATCCTGATCCCTGCTAGAGGTAAATAAAGGTAGGAGTAAGTGGTTGAAACCTTGCCTCACTCCTTAAATGTAAGGCATGGAGGTTCTGGCAAGTAGTCTGCCCAAGATTGTCCTGTGTGTAGATTTTCCTAAAGAAGCCATGCCGATCTGATGTCCTCGTTTGACCAGAGGAGCCTGCACATGCTAATTTGGACTTTAATGTCTCAGCTACCCTCCTACTGCCAAGGTGGCGAATTGCTCTGAGTATATATACTCAGTTTTTGTATTTTTGTGGGGATGAATGGTAGAGCAGAGCTCTCGACTGTAGTGTTTTAATGAAGAAATGGTTTTCCTAGCTATGTATCTGCATATGAAATTTTCTTGTTCAATGTAAGGCAGCTCCCTTTTTCATCTGGTTTCAATCTCATACTAAAAGGGTTCATGATTGATTGATTCGCATGAATTGTCATGACTGTGTTATGATAAAGGATTTATTATAATGTTGTTATGTTCTTGTAGTGTTTCTTCTTTTGAATATAAGAGGTTCTTGTGTTCAAAGTTTTCTTCTATAGGCTGTTAGAAGCTCGATGCCTACAACATGCCTTCACATTTCCTCATAGAAATCTTCCTCCTACTCACCCTTATTACAACTTACTATCTGAAGTTAAACCAAGACCTCATCTGCTTGTGCATGCCTGACCTAGTTTCTGAGTTAGAACGATATTGTTCTGAGTTTACTTCCATTCATCACCCTTTATCAACAAATAATGACATAAACTAATGGGCATCGGGTTTACTCTTGTTGCAATCCAGAAGTGACTTCTGATGCCAACATTATCAATTGGATATGGTGATATTATCTTGAAGATGTAGAACTAAATTGGATTTTCTCTATGTCCAATCTTTGTGACGACATAAGTTTTCTAAAAGTATTTTTGTCCATCCAATCCATGGATGTCTAGTTAGGTTATGGGGATCTACACATATGATAACTTCACATTTCTCTTTTACTAATTATAATATGAGTGAATAGCTATCCCAAGTGAGTCTTTCTAACCCTATGTCACAATAGCAAATATCATCTTCATCAAAGTCAATATAGACTCCATATCATCCTCTGGAGAGTTTCTCTTTAGCACAAGATAGACCAAAGAAATTTGTTTGCTCTCATTTTTCTAGAATATAATTTTTTAATGGTGAGATTTGTATCCCTTCAATGAGGGTAGAAAATATGTATTTGTCTACTACTTATTTTGTAACCGATCTGAGTAATATTGACCTTTCCATCATTGATTTAGATGAAAATAAATGAATTATTTTCTATTCTCTTTCTTCTATTTTCTTCTACACTGCTTCCATAATTTATTGCACTCTTATTATTATARATTTTTATTTTATTRATAGTCCTRCAGAAAACRTACCAAGCAAAGGCMBRGTGTGAGAATKMTAGCTAAATAKTTTAAAWKAYTTGKCTTGTACTCTATGTCRAAATCAAAATTGTCAAGCCATAACDCCCATTTTTGAATTCTTGAATTAMTTTYAGTTAACAAATTCTCARAYTTGAGCATAACTTGTGAATTTTTTAAATATGTTCTTACCRAKAAATGCACARGTTTTAAATAAATTATGAAATGATGGATAGTATTCTTTATTTMTAAAAACTATTTRTCACTAGATGGATATTTTAGTTYTGCTAMATGAAATGAACYRRAAGCATAGGAGAAAACTTCTTCATAGCCATTTTTTTCCAATAAAACACCTCCCCATGTCCCATTTGATTTATATTTCTCAATGATACAACTTCCTTCTTCTGAAGGTAGTGAAAGTGAAAAGAGTTTTTTCACTTTTGCTTTAATTCTCTGAACCACAAAAGTCTTTTCTTTTGTTGACGATGGAGAGGATTTCTTTAATCTCTACTATAAGATTATAATATATATTTTATATCCTTTGTAAAATGGTCTTATGTAATTTAGGCTTCCCATAAACCTTTGAAGTTATGTTTTATCTATTATAATATAATGAAACTAGTTAAAAGAATTCAAAATGTGTTCTTGAAATTTTGCCTGACATTTTTCTATCTTGAATCCAAGGAACTCTATCTGAGTTCTACCAATTTATGTCTTGGTCTTTGATATAAAAATACCATTCTTGAAGACTAATTCATATAACTACTACAAATGATTCAAATGTTCATGGATATTTCTTGAACAGACAAGAATATCATCAATATAAATTAGCAACCATGAGTATTCTCTGAATATGTCTTCCATCTCTTTTTGGAACTTACTAGGGACATTTTTCAACCCAAAAGGAATTGCATTCCACTAGTAATTTCTATGGGGTACCATGAAAGTAGTTTTTTGGTGATATTCAAGGACAATTACAATTTAATAAAACCCTAAATTCAAATCAAATTTTCTAAAAAACGTTTTTCCTTTAATGTTTGTAACAATGAAATTTTATTGGGTAGAGGATACCTGATAGGTTGCAAGACCTTATTCAATAGCTTGTAGTTCACCACTAACCTTGGCTGGCCTCACTTATACTCAATGTGATTGTTTACATAGGATCCTCTTGTAATATACCAAATATAAAATGTATGCAGAACATAAATAAAATGCTAGAAATGGCAGAATAACAACAATATAACCAGAACATTCACCACAATAGCACTGAAATGATATGAGAATAATAACAGAAAAAGCACTTTGAATATGAAATCAATGTTCACGAGCCTCTTTGAGGGGGCAACCTCTAGTTGAGAAGATCTCTATTACAATAATATATGAGTTAGGGTTCTCATACCCTTGACTCCTATTTATACTAAAAAGAAGCATCTAGAGGAAGATCCTTCTAGAAGCAGAAGCTTCTATTAGGTCTTCTTACATCTTCCTTATTCTATTTTATTGAAAGGCCTTATTAATATTGACCTTTATTACATACAAATATATTGTTCTACCTATGTGTGGGTTAGGACCCTAACATATCCGCCCCCTTAAAAACAGCCTTTTCCTCAAGGCTTGAGATGAGGAAATTGTTGCAGAATGGTAGCTAGTTCCCAAGTGGCATCTGCTGGAGTTGTATCTTTCCACTAGAATAGCACTTACTTGATGCTTCTCTGATGTAGTGGATGCTCATTCTAGTCCAAAAATGCTTCTGGCTGTAGCCAAATGGATCCTTCTTCAACTAACTCTGGAAGTTTGGTTTGAATTTGGCACTTAGCTCCAATCACCTTCTTTAAGCATGAAACATGAAAAACAGGATGTAGCTTCGAATGGATGGGCAAAGATAACTAATAGGATACTTGTCCCACACGCTTGTGAATGGTATAACGACCATAAAATTTGGGTACTAGCTTCTAACAATGGTCGGCCTTGAGGGAAGTTTGCTTGTAAGGTTGCAGTCGAAGAAACACCTGATCCCCTTCTGCACATTGATGTTCAGAGAGACCTTGATCTGCTTGTTGCTTCATCTAATTCTGTGTAAAGACCAAATTCTCTTTGAGGGTACAAATAATAGCCTCTTGAGCTATAAGTGTTAGGTCAACCGCCTAGACATTCGAGGCACTCGATAAGTATGAGAGAACTGAAGGTGGCTTCTGTCCATATACCGCTTCAAAAGGAGTCATGTCTGTAGCTGTATGGTATGAAGTGTTGTACCACCATTCAGCTAGGGGTAACCATTGAGCCCATTGATTTTGCTTTTCCGAGGCAAAACACCTCAAATATGTTTCCAAACACTTGTTGACAACTTCCGTTTGGCCATCAGTCTGGGGATGATAAGTTGTGTTGAGATGCAATTCAGTGCCTTGTATCTTGAACAATTCTTGCCAAAAATTGTTTGTGAAAGTTGGGTTGTGATTAGAAAAAATGGAGTGCGGCATGCCATGAAGCTTGAAGACCTAATCCATGAAAATTTGAGCCACCGTGGATGCTGTAAATGGGTGTTGAAGGGCGCAGAAATGAGCATACTTGGAAAGGCGATCAACAACCACCATGATGACTGATTTATTTCCCGATTTGGGTAAGCCGGTAATAAAATCCATAGAGATATCCTTCCAAATAGCAGGTGGAATTGGGAGCGGTTGTAGTGTGCCGGGAGATTTGACTATTTCTCCTTTGTTGCATTGACACACATCACATTTAGTGACAAAATTACAAATGTCTTGTTTCATACCATCCCATAAAAAGGAACGTTTGACCCTATCATAGGTTTTGGTGAACCCGAAGTGCCTTGTTGTGGGTGTAGCATGAAGCTCAGAAAGTACTGTGGATTTAATCTTTGATTTTTTACTTAAATACAAATGGCCTTTGTATCGAAGTTCATCATGGAGCCAAGAGTACCTTGGGGAAGCAAGAGCATTGGAATACAATTTTTGGATCAGCTGCGAACTTTTGGGATCTTGTAGCTATTCCTGGTGAATGGCTTGGAGCCAATCTGGTACAATGAATGAAAGAGAAAAAAGGGATCCTTCATCTTCATATTTTTGGGAAAGTGCATCCGTAACCACATTATCTTTTCCTTTCTTATAAATGATCTCATAATCATATCCAAAGATCTTAATCACCATTTTTTGTTGCTCTGGTGAGGAAATGTGTTGTTCCAGAAAATACTTGAGGCTTTGATGGTTTGTCTTAATTTGGAAATGTTGCCCCAATAGATAAGGGCACCATAGATCAATGACATATAGAATAACCAACATTTCCTTTTCATATATGAATTTGCCTAGATTTCTTTTAGATAGTTTCTTGATGGTAAAGGCCAAAGGTCGACCCTTTTGCATAAGGACGACACCAATTCCTTTCCCTGATGCATCACATTCCAACACAAATGTCTTTTTGAAATCAGGAAGGGTGAGGACTGGAGTGGTGCACATGGCCATCTTCAAGGTTTGAAAATCTTGAGCAGCGGCTGAATTCCAAGTGAAAGAGTCATTTTTTAGGAGAGCAGTGAGAGGTGTTGCAATCTTCCCATAATTCTTAACAAACTTGTGATAATACCCTGTTAAGCCCAGAAATCCACGCAAGCTCTTAAGAGTCTTTGGGTGAGGCTAGTCTTGCATAGCTTCAATCTTTTTAGGATCCACCTTGACACCATCCTTGCCAACCAAATGACCCAAGTATTTTACTTTTGAGGTGCCAAAAGCACATTTAGACTATTTCAGGAAAAGTTGGTGCTGAGAGAGTAAATGGAGAACTCGATCCACATGAGAAAGATGGTTTGTCCAGGTTTTGCTATACATGAGGATATCATCAAATAAAACTAAGACAAAATGGCGGAGAAAAGGACAGAAGACATGATTCATGAGGCTTTGGAAGGTGGAGGGGGCATTACACAAGCCAAAGGGCATGACAAAAAACTCATAGTGACCCTCATGAGTTCTAAAGGCAGTCTTGGGAATTTCTACCTCTTTCATATGTATATGGTGGTATCCCAAATGAAGATCAATTTTAGTGAAGAATTGGGCGCCACTTAATTCATCCAGGAGGTCATCAATGACAAGAATGGGGAATTTGTCTTTGATGGTAAGTTTGTTGAGGGCATGGAAGTCAGGACATATTCACAAAGAACCTTCTTTCTTTAGGACCATGACCATAGGAGAAGAGTAGGGGCTTGTACTAGGGCAAATAACGCCTACATTAAGGAGTTCCTGGACCATTGTCTCAATTTCATGTTTTTGGGAAAAGGGGTGACGATACGGACGAATATTTGGAGGAAGGCTTCTTAGTACAATGGTAATGGAATGATCATGAACACCACGGGAAGGAGGGACTCCTTAGGGGGTGGAAAAAACCAATGGGTTTTTAGAAAGGATGGCTTGGAGGTCTTGCGGGACCGAGGGTGTCTTTGTTTCTTGTATGGCATGGAGTTGGGAGATAACACCAGAATGACCTTTTTTGAGAAGATTTTACATGTGATGGGAACTAATGTTCTCAGGTGAACCGGCGATGAAGCCTTGGAACTTATATTGGTGTCCCTCCTGGTCAAATTGCATGGTTAAGTCTTTAAAATCCATGATAATGGGACCCAAAGTCCTTAGCCAGTCTGTACCCAACACAATTTCACAAACTCCCATGTCGATAGAAAACATATGGGATTTCAGGTGGTAGTCACCAATTTGGAGGCACACATTTTCACAATGCCTTCCACATTTCATGGAGCCACCATTGGCAATCATGATTTTGAAATTATTGACAGCATGGATGTAGCAATGAGTTTCTTGGGCAATGCGGCAATGAATAAAATTATGGGTGCTGTCACTATCAACCAGAATGATGACCTTCTGATGCTTGATGTAACCAATTAGCTTGAGGGTTTGGGGAACAGAGAAGCCAGTGAGAGAATTGAGGGAAATGAATAGTTCTACTTCGGGAGGGTATAAGGGAGGGTTTATGTCAGTGGATTCAAGTGACTCATACAAAAGGGGAGTTTCTACATCCTCTTCCGAAATATCCTCAAAGATGGCCATAAAAAGATTTTTTTCTTTACACTTGTGGCCTGGGAAATATTTGTCATCATAGTTATAACAAAGGCCTTTGAGTTGGCATTCAACCATATCAGCCCTGGTCAATTTTTGGATCTTTAGTGGAGTAGAGGGAGTAGTGGGATTTACTGGTTTAGGGCGAGGGATAAAGGAGGGTTTTCGGTTTTGAGAAGATACAACCTGTTGTGCTTCTTTATCTCTTTTAGTAGCCTCCACCCAACTCTGAGGCTGAGCAATGAGGACATGGGCCCGAATCTCATCCTTGAGGCCACTGATAAAACACTCTCGGAAAAAGGCATCAAACATGCCCTCTATTCTAAAATCTAGGAGCTCAAAGGAAACTATAAAGTCTTCCACTATTCCTAATTTATTCAACTTTTTCAAATGGACCAAATGGTTGGTGTCAATGTCAAAGTGTTCATAAAGCTCTGCCAAAAACTCTGTGTAAGCAATATACCCTTGACGAGAAGTTTTTCTCCATTGCCACCATTGCTAACGTTCTTGATGTAAATGGAGAACACCATACCAGAGTTTGGCCAAGTCATCTGTAATGTCGTATAAAGAGAAATAATGTTCCATTTGGGTTACCCAACCAGTGGGGTCTGAGCCATCAAATTTGGTCACATCCACCCACGGAAGGCGTAGGTCACATTGAAAGTGATCGTTTTGAAAGTTATGGTAATGAGGGGAATGGTCAACGTCAGTATGTGGAGGTGAGGAAGAGGAAGGGTTATCTGTAGGGATATGCAGTTTGGTGCAAAGTGCCAAAAAGACTAATTCAAGATGGGTGGTGAGGTCTTGTTTGATTTCCTCCCTTGAGGACTGCATGGTTGTATTGATGGTGGCAACATTGGCACTAAGTTGTTTCAATTCTTGTTGGGTCTCGATGAGACCAAACTGCAAGGTTTTGAAGCGAGATTCCAAGTCTTGGCTACGGGTATGGGCCATGAGGATGGGGGAACTAAACAGGGGTGGGCAGGGTCAAAACTTTTGCCAAAAAATGGTATGTATGAATGTGATAAGAGAAAAGAGATGAATCCAATGGAATAGGTCTCAAATAATGGTTCACCCAGTGTGGGATATGTACACCAGAGAAATTGTCAAGTCCTTCCTTTTTATTATCCAACAAATGAAGGGATACAACCTACACACACTCATTGTAACTTCCTCTTCTTTCTCTCACAGTCTCCTCTCTCAGAATACAATATTCAAAATGATGCATAACCGCAATACATTTCCCTCATAAAAGAGGGTTTCTTTCTAGGGAAAAAAACCCTAACATAAATTCTATCATCATATCTGTGACCTTATAATGAATGGTCTAGATTTACTATGAAATTAAAATATACATTTACAAGGCAATTTTTCCTTCAGGGGTCGCTTTCCCCCATACACTGTAGGGGGGGAATCCCCCCTACAAACCCCCCCTGCGTAGAGGGGTGTACAATCTTCATGGGGTATAAACAAGGTTTAAAACAAGGACCCATGAAACAGAAAGATAACCAGGCTCCACAACCAACAGAATTGGGCGAAATCAGGAAAAAGCCCTAATTTTTGCAGTGCAATGCATGGTGAATTCAACGTGGAAGAGTCGAATTACATGCATAGAAGGAAAATTAGAATTCCCATGGATTAAATTGGTCATAGAAAGGTTAATTTCATAGTTCCATGGCGTTCGTGAAAATAATTTCAAATTATACATTTTGGGGAATTTTGGAGAAATTCAAAAATTGGAAAAAATTGGGTATTTTTCCGTATATGGCATCAGAATCACGTGGAGGTGATGTGGAAATGACATGGTAGAGGTGACATAGAGTAACATGGTGGCAAGTGTACAACGACAAAGGGTGGCACAGTGGCAGGTGACGTGGGAGATATATGCATAGGTGATTTAACAGATACCATAAACCATTGTCACATGGGGAAAAGCAGTTTTGGCTTCCATCCCCTGTACCATGAGACATCACTCATATTGTGCCACACATCATGATGAAAATCATTTTCGTGACATAAGGGGTTTGTTAGAACATAATTGAAATTTTCAAATAAAAATCATTTTTTGTCAAAATTCCTTTTTGTTTTGTGCTTTTCAAAATATTTTTTTAAACTTATGAATATCGTTTTTTAGACTAAAATATGTTTTCGTTACATATTGACAGGGCATATCAAATACCAACCATTAAAATTTGATAGTCATATAGATCGACGTCTCTCGCAACTTCGAAGTTCTAGAATTGCAAAATGTTTAAAAAAAAGAGAAATACGAAGTTCACTTCGGGACTTCACGATTCAGGAGTTCAAGCTCAAAATGTTCAAAGCCCTAAAAATCCCGAATTCGTGAAGCTTCGGAGTGTCAAATATGTAACATCCCCAGCCACCCACGGGCTAGGAAATGCCACTACTCAGACGCTTTACTTAGCTTTAATAAGTATTTGTAATGCTCTCGTCCATCCATGCCAAGACATGCTATGCCAGAGAACACTTTCATTCTCTCACTGTGGAACATATTGTGACATACCTAGAAACCAACTGAACTATGCCACATAAATTTTTCTCTTCTGCATGCATTCAAAAATATATATATACACGCAGAACTCTTGCGGAAGTGTTACTAACATAACAAACAATTACTTTACGTAAATGCACAAATTCATGCTGAAATAACAGTAAATGCATACATGCATCATATACAGTAAATACCCATAAACATACGTTATCAACATAACAGACAATTACTTTACGTAAATGCACGAATTCATGCTGAAATAACAGTAAACGCATAGATGAAACATATACAGTAAATACCCATAAACATACAGACAGTTATAATCACACATATGATAAATCCGTAGAGTAAGCACGTAATAACAATGCAACATGTTCATTTATCATACAATTGGTACTTATCTTGGTAAGAATGTCACCAACTATGTGCAGACTGTCCATGAACTTCCCAGCCATAGACCACACTGTTCATCACTCTCAACAGTGAGTCACCCCTGAGCTGGGACTAAACTCCACCTGGGTAAAGGGGTTACTAACCAGGATAAAGGTTCATAGACAACAAGAAAGACTCTGTCTCAGGTGCTCACTCAACTAGCAACCCACAACCTCTCACTCCCCACATGCCTGTCCCACCCAAGGAAGTGTGCCCCTTCTCTGCTCAACATTCCTTCGGCTGCCCCACTTCCCTTACAGGGCTTCAACAACAGGTTGGATAGGAAGTCTCAGAGCACTGTAGTTGTAGTTTAGCACATTCATGAATTGATCCCCAACAATTCTCTCACTCAGAGAATTGCTCATGGGCCTGACAACCCACCTCTTCAATATCCCATGGGCCTGACAACCCACTTCTTCAATTCCTCTCCCAATATAACCAGGTACAACAATAGGAAATGGCTATGGAAACGGTTTTGGTACAATTAAATGAATGTCTGAAAAGATAATTGACTGCGTGAGTGAAAAATGGTCATCGAATCATGGCTGAATGATCGAATAATTCATGGGGGGAGATGATCGTAAGGATGATGGGGAAGTTCTCATGGCCAGACTGATCGGAGACCCCCAAAATGAAATAAGTCTCGACAATATGTATGCATGTCCCCAACTTGACACTTTTCGTGTTAGGATCTACTTTGGTACACTTGTCCCCGACTTTAGAACTTAGGATAAAATAATTATCCATACTTTATGTTTTAATAAGTATTAATATAATATTCCTTTTTGGCTTAAGATCTCTAGCTTAGCCCTTTCCCTTAACTTAGCCCCTCCCTTTTCCTAATTGGTGAAGTTTAGTTCCCCATCTCTTTTATCGTTGTCAGTCTGCGCAGAGCAATGTATTTTATATTAATCGTGAGACATATACAAAATAGGCGCACTAGCCTTTAACATCTATGTGCTCTGGCCTGATTCCAAAACATAAGCATCCCAAATTATAATAACTGGCTCACCAGCCTATAACACATATCATGTACACAAAGGCTCGTTGGCCTCAATATTGCACACACTTTAGTTACTACGTGCGGTATTCGAGAATTTTTATTGCACACACTTTAGTTACTGCGCGGTATCCAGGAATGTATACTACATTATTTTACCGCGCATTACATGCGTGCACTATGCCATGAAAGGTGCATTACAAAATGATGTCAAAACAAATCACCAACTTAAGTACACTTGCACTACATTTATAATTGGGTTCGGCCGAGGGATATTACAAATCCCCTCCCCTTATTTATGCACTGTCCTCAGTGCATCATGTACCCATATTCAACAAAATTTTAAAAAATTCTCAAAAAGATGCGGGTATTATGCCCGCATTGCATCCTCATGCTCCCAAGTAGCGTCCTCAGGACCGTACCAGGTCCATTGGACCTTTACATTCCCTATGGCTCAATTCCAGAGCTGTTTGATTTTCTGGTCCAAAATACACACCGTATGCACTTGGAAAGCACCTTCTTGCTCCACCTAAATCACATTCCAATCAATAACATGATTAGCATCAGGTATATATTTATTTATCAATGATACATGGAATACATTACGAACAGACATAGATGCAGGCAATGCAATCATATAAGCAACTGGACCAATCCTCTCTAGGATTTCAAATGGTCCACAAAATCTGGCTGCCAACTTGGAACAGCTTCTGAGCTTCAGGGAACTCCTGTTAGCTTTTAATTTTAGGAAAACATGATCACCCACTTTGAACTCTCTATGGGTTCTGTTCTTATCAACATAAATTTTCTGCCTGTCTTTGGAAACTTTCAAATTCTTCTTAATTTTTATCATTTGGTCCTCCATCTCCTTGAGAAACTTTGGCCCAATTACTGTTCTATCAGCTGGATTATCCCAACTTACTGGAGTATTGCACTTTCTGTTGTAAAGTGATTTCAAATGGGCTCATCTCAACGATGCCTGATACCCATTGTTGTAAGTGAATTATACCAAGTGTAGGTAGTCTTCCCATTTCGATGGTTTTTCCATCACATACATTCTCAATATGTCTTCTATCACTCTGTTCACCCTCTATGTCTGTCCATTATACTTAGGATGATAGGTTGTAATAAAGTATAGATTCATTCTGAATCCTTTGAGCAATCCCTTCCAGAAATTCGAGGTGAATTTAGGGTCTCTTTCGGACACAATTGTTTTAGGAATTCCATGCAATCGTGCCACTTCCTTTATGAAAATATCAACAACATTTGTTGCCTTGTGAGTAGTTTTTAGTGGAATAAAATGGGCAAATTTTTTAAGCTTGTCCACCACCACCATGATCGAATCATGCATCTTGCCTATTCTGGGCAATCCCATAATAAAATCCATTTTCACCACTTCCCGCTTCCATTCAGGAACGGGAAAAGGTTGCAGCAACCTTGTTGGGTGCCTATGCTTAGCTTTAACTTTTTGGCATTCCATAAATCTAGCGATGTATTCAACGATCTCTCTCTTCATACCTGACCAAAAGTATTGGCTCTTGACCGCTGCCATGGTTTTCTGATATCCAGGGTGCTCTGCATAAGGAATGTTATGCATCTCATGCAAAATCATATGTTTCAAGTCCTGGACATTTGGTGCAAAAATTATGTTCTTGTACATCAGTATTCCATCAATTCCCAAATTATAAATATCCATCTTCTGTGGCATCTTACCTTGTTGTATCTTTGCTACCAATTCTCTGTACTGCAGGTCTGCATTTGCAGCCTCCAAAATTTTGATTTTAATATTAGTATGATACATGCTAATGGTTGTAGCATGTAGTTCATGCACCCTCCCGCTGAGTGCATCAACCACTTTATTCTCTTTCCCCTTGATATTCTTTATATCAAAGTCATATTCGCTTAGAAATTCTAATCATCTACTTTGCCTAGCATTTAGGTTTAGATGATCAAATAAATATTTCAGACCATTCTGGTCTGTTCTTAGCTCAAACCTTTTCCCCATGAGGTAGTGTCTTCATTTCCTCAAGGCATGCACTATGGCTGCCAACTCCAAATCAAGAGTGGCATAGTGTCTTTCATGCTCCTTTAACTTTCTTGACTCATAACATATAGCAAACCCATTTTGAGTGAGGACTCCACCAAGTCCTTCTTTACATGTAATTGTGCATACAATGAAGTCTTCATTTGGATCTTCAATCCTTAGTATTGGAGCACTTGTCAATAATTGTTTCAAGTGTTGGAAACTCTTTTCACAATTCAGTGTCCACTGAAACTTCACAACCTTCCTTTGCAAGTAAGTGATTGGGTGTGCAATCTTTGAGAATCCTTTAATGAATCTCCTGTAGTATCCTGCAAGGCCCATGAATGATCTCACCTCTGTCACATTCTTTGGCGCTGAACATTCTCTAATGGCTTCTATCTTCTCAAGATCCACTGCTATCCCATCCTTTGAAATGATATGTCCCAAATAATGAATTTGTTTATGATAAAATGAGAGCACTTGCTCAATTTGGCATACAATTGATGCTCCCTTAATACTTGCAACACCATTCTCAAATGATGCTCATGCTCTTCCTTTGAATTAGAATATATAATAATGTCATCCAAAAAGACAATGACAAACTTGTCTAAATATTCTCTGAAAACACCATTCATTAAGCACATAAAAACAACTAGCGCATTTTACAACCCAAATGGCACCACTGTGAATTCATAATGACCATACCTTGTCCTAAAGGTGGTCTTGTTGATATATTCCTCTTTAATCCTTACCTGATGGTATTCTGATCTGAGATCTATCTTTGAAAATATCTTTGCATCCTTCAATTGATCAAAGAGATCATCAATCCTTGGCAAAGGATACTTGTTTTTAATAGTCACTTTATTCAACTGTCTAAAGTCAATGCACAATCTTAATGTTCCATATTTCTTTTTCACAAACAAGATTGGGGCACCCCAAGGTGACTCACTTGGGCATATATACCCCTTCTTTAGAAGTTCTTCAAGCTACATTTGCAACTCTTTCAATTCTGGTGTACTCATTATGTAAGGAGTCTTTAGCCCTGGAGGTGCTCCAGGCATTATATTTATAGAGAAATCAATGTCTCTCTTTGGGGGTAATCCTGGTACCTCCTTGAATACATATTCAAACTCTTTAAGGACTGCATAATATTCCAAATCTAGCACCTTTCCTTTAGGTGTCTCATCCGTATGAGATGAAAATATTTGACACCCTTTTCTGTAACATTTCTTCAGCTGCAATACTAAAATTTCTCTAATGGTTACTGCCCTGGGAATTCCCTACACTTTCCTTTAGTTTCCTTCCTCATCCAAGCAAGTAAATTCTTTGTTATGATAGTCTAATAGAGCATGATGTTGGACCAACCAATCCATCCCAATTAGACAGTCATAGGAACCTAAAGGAAAGATGTTCAAATCTACCTTGCTGTTCAACCCATTCATGTCCATAAGACACGACTTAACCATGTTGTTAACTTTTCTTTTGGCTCCTGTAGCCATATGTACCAACCAAGATTTTCCATGATTGCTTCTTGGCAATTGAAAAATTTCCACCATCTTAGGATCTATATAACTATGACTAGCTCCTAAATCAATTAAAATAGCAATGGTTTGGTTGTTGATCATACCTTCCACTTCAATCATGTGGGACTGATACTCTGCTTTCTTGTTATCCAAGGTTGTATAGATCCTTGGCACATTTCTGCCCATGTCCTCTGCTATTTCAGCTTGTTGTACATTGTAAACAGTCTTTCATTTTTCACCTCTAAGAGGAAAGTCTCTGAACCTATGATCTCCTTTACAACCCCAACATTGAATAGGTGGTTGCCTTGGCCTTTGACTCCCTGTGTCAATCGTTCTGGGATCTCTAGGAGTTTTTTGTTCCTATGGATTATTTCTTAAGAAGGATGGCTTAGATCCCTTCTTCCTCTGATCCACATTTAATTTATTTTTGTCTTCCCAAGATTTTTGGAAAGTTGGTCTTTCTTTCTACTGATCATATAGGCATTTAACTCGCCTTATGGTCTCTTCCAATGTCATGGGATCATCATACTGTATTTTGTCACTAATGAATGATGGTAATACACTCAAATACCTTTGAATTTTGACTGTCTCATCCTTGATGAAAGAGACATACTTCAACAGTTCTAGAAACCTTCTCTCATATTCATCTATGGTCATACTTCCAAGCTTTAGTTCAAAGATCTCTTTCATTTTCTTGTCATAATATCTCATAGTCAAGTAGTTCTTCTCAAAATACTTCTTGAATTCCCTCCAGGTAACAATTTTCTCTTTAATGTGATGTACCTGCACAAGCTAATTCCACCACATGGATGCTTTTCCCTTGAGTTGATAGATGTCAATTCTACCTTCTGCATGAGAAGAATAATTATTCAATTGAAAATACTTTCTCATGCCCAACAACCATGTTTATGCATATTCATCCTTCTTGTGCTCACCATCAAATGTAGGAGGTTTGATTTTGTTCATTTCTTCTCATAGTTCATCCACCCTAGACCTCTTATTCCTTTTGATAGGGGATGGACTTGAGTTGCTACCTACTCTCTTATTGGAATGCCTCGAGGAGTGGTGGTGATGTATGCTAGAACTTATTGCTCTTCTTTTATCATCCAAAGGCTTGTGACTTCCATATTTGCTTGAGACACTCTCCCTATCCAATTTCTTTTCTATTCTGTTCAATCCTTCCAATAAATTCATGTTGAAGTCATCTTGTTGCTCCTTGGATTTCATAAGCCTTTCATTATCATCTTTATGTCTTTGGACATCCTTCTGCAAATTTATAATGGTCTCTACCATATTCATGTTTTCATTCCTTTCATCTCCATGTCCATTGGAGTTTGTTCCTTCAATGCCAAAATGGACCTCCATCCCTCTGTTCGCATCTTCTTGACTATAATTCTCCTATGCCTCTTCCATTCCTATGGACTCTGCACTGATATAATATGATGTAGTTGTTGTTATTTCTGCAAAATGTTCAGCCATAAAAACTTATCAGGCTAACTAATTCAACAATTCATGAAAAAATATGAAACATCAGAGTTATTTCTTCTAATTTCTCGGTGTTATCACCATGACCATTCTTAGATACATTGGGGAAAAAGGCAGTTTTCGAAACCACTTTCACCAAAGTCCAGATGTCACGTGATTCAATATGTCAAAACCACCATTCGTGGGATGGGAAACGGGTAGTCAGATTACCCTGTCTCATTCATTTGGTACTTCATAGCCATATGACGTCAGGTGAATGCCACCAAGTAATGAACTCAAAAGATAATCATTTGAAATGGATTAGTCATGCATGGAAAACCAATGTACTTGCGTGTAAATCTATCTGTGATTCATGATTGGGACTCTATAACTACCAACTCTCAAGTATGGAGGCATAATCATCTTATCCATAACCAGAGTAATATCCCAATTTGATTGGCCCTCTGATCTCTGTAAAATAATTTCAGTGTCCACAAAATTGAGGTACATGGATAAAGCTATATCCAGTGAGACTGGTTATTCAAGAAACATGCTAGATTTACTTGCGAGTAAGAAGGAAAGGATAATTGTGCATATATTAGCGACTAAATTTCAAACATAACCTGTTGTAGAATCGAAATTGGAAGTCAAGCTAAATCCAATTATGAAGGATCTGGTCATCAACAAGCGAGTTGTTAAGAAAAAATGGAGAAAGAAACCAAAGAAGGAAACTCCCGTTGAACCGGCTGAAAGTGTTGAAGAGAATCAACCGGTCTGGTTAGATACTTTGAAGGAGGAGATTGCTAAGATGAAGTGAGTCCTCGAATAAAAGTGAGTATATTTCAGCAAATTTTGAACAGCTGGTAGTAAAGAAAAGGAACCTGCCCTCTGTGCTGGAGGACTTTTTGTAATTTTGGGATTAAAATGAATATATAAAAATACAGAAGCAAATTTTTGGATTGTTTAAGACAAGATTCTAACTGATGGTGATATGAATCTTGTTTTCTTTCTTAGTATGCGTTTGTTGTAAGCTTAAATTTTACTTTCATTGGTCTGAATTGAAGGAATATAAAACCCAGAATTCATCTCTGAGATGCTCTCAGCTTAGCAATTTAGACTATATTTATTTATTCTCAAACCGACTCTGAATTTTATTTTAAATAATGCTCTGATGCGATTGTGTGTTTCTTTTTCCTCTAATACCATGAAAATTTTCTATTAAACTCGGACTCGTCGCCTTCCAAACGACTTCACGCACACCAAAAATTAAACATGTGCACCCATATTTATTGTGCACAGAAACACCAAAAGGTAAATTGTGCTTCCGTGCACCTATATCCACTATGCATTTCTTCTCTTGCTTTGAATTGCGTGCCAATATCCACTGCGCACAATTGTGGTTCTTGCACCGATACCTCTTGTGCACAGTTTTTCTATCACGCACTGATATTCCACATGCATTTCTCTCTATGCATTTCACCATGCCAAAGTTCAATATTCCCCCACCGCGCACAATAATCTGCGTGCACCATTGAATACCTTGATAGCAATTTATATTCATACTGTGCGCACACTAACCAAACTCCTCTATGTTTTGCAATACTACGCACACCATGTGCACCATTACTATGTGTGTGCACACAGTGCAATGCTAATTTTAGCGCACGTATCCGCACACAATATTCTTCCACGTGATGCCACAATTTACCGCGTGCACATGCACGCCAACATTTTCCGCATGGTGCCAAAATTTACCATGCTCGCTTGCACACCAATATTTTCCGTGCGGTGCCAAATTTTCCACGGACGCTCTGTGACTTGAAATTTGGCTAGTTTGAAATTAATATTCTTTGAATATTCACTTCAACTGAACCTTTGCGGCCCATCCAGGCTCAGTGTTGGAACTGAAGCTCTGATACCAATTTGCAACATCCCCAACCACCCACAGGTCGGGCAATGCCACTACTCAGACAATTTACTTAGCTTTGATAAGTAGCTGTAATGTTCCTGACCATCCATGCCGAGACATGCTACGCCAGAGCACACTTTCATTCTCTCACTGTGGAACATACTGTGACATACCAACGACCAACTGAACTATGCCACATAAGTTTTTCTCTTCTGCATGCATTCAAATATATATATATATATATATATATATATACACACACACAGAGAACTCTTTCGGAAGCGTTATCAACATAACAGACAATTACTTTACGTAAATGCATGAATTCATGTTGAAATAACAGTAAACACATACATGCAGCATATACAGTAAATACCCATAAAAATACAGACAGTTATAATCACACATTTGATAAACCCATAGAGTAAACACATAATAACGATGCAGCATGTACATTTATCACACAATTGGTACTTATCTTGGTAAGAATGTCACCAAATGCATGCAGACCATCCACGGGCCTCCC
Organism: Picea glauca; assembly: GCA_000966675.3. Classification (NCBI taxonomy): domain Eukaryota; kingdom Viridiplantae; phylum Streptophyta; class Pinopsida; order Pinales; family Pinaceae; genus Picea; species Picea glauca. Next base: position 649,889 of record JZKD02S1673109.1, on the reverse strand, counting down.
AGACATAGACCACACTGTTCATCACTCTCAATAGTGAGTCACCCCCGAGCTGGGACTAAAATCCACCTGGGTAAAGGGGTTCCTAATTAGGATAAAGGTTCATAGACAAAAAGAAAGACTTTGTCTCAGGTGCTCACTCAACTAACAACCCACAACCTCTCATTCTCCACATGCATGTCACACCCAAGGAAGTGTGTCGCTTCTCTTCTCAACAGTCCTTCAGCTACCCCACTTCCCTTCTAGGGATTTGACAATAGGCTGGAAAGGAAGTCTCAGAGCACTATAGTTGCAGTTTAGCACCTTCAGGAATCGATCCCCAACAATTCTCTCACTCAAATAATTTCTCACAGGCCTGAAAACCCACCTCTTCAATATCCCACGGACTTGACAACCCACTTCTTCAATTCTGCTCCCAAGCTAACCAGGTACACCAATAGGAAATGGATATGGAAACGGTTTTGGTACAGTGAACTGAATGTCTGAAAGATAATTGACTGCGTGAGTGAAAAATGATCATTGAATCATGGTTGAATGATCGAATAATTCATGGGGGAAGATGATCGTAAGGATGATGGGGAAGTTCTCATGGCCAGACTGATCGGAGACCCCCAAAATGAACTAAGTCTCGACAATATGTATGAATTTCCCCAACTTGACACTTGTCATGTTAGGAGCTACTTTGGTACACTTGTCCTCGACTTTAGAACTTAGGATAAAATAATTATCCATACTTTATGTTTTAAGAAATATTAATATAATATTCCTTTTTGGCTTAAGCTCTCTAGCTTAGCCGTTTCCCTTAACTTATCCCCTCCCTTTCCCTAACTGTTCAAGTTTAGTCCCCCATCTCTTTTATCGTGGTTGGTCTGCGTGCAATGATGTATTTTATATTAATCGTGAGACATATACAAAATAGGCACACTGGCCTTTAACATCTAGGCGCTCTGGCCTAATTCCAAAACATAAGCATCCTAGCTTGTAATAACTGGCTCAATAGCCTATAACACATATCATGTACACAAAGGCTCGTTGGCCTTAATATTGTGTGCACTTTAGTTACTGCACGCGGTATCCGAGAATGTATATTGCATGCACATTAGTTACTGCATGCGGTATCCGAGAATGTATACTACATCATTTTACTGCGCAGTACATGCGTGCACTATGCCATGAAAGGTGCATTACAAAATGATGTCAAAACATCTCACCAACTTAAGTACACTTGCATTACATTTATAATTGGGTTCGGCCGAGGGATATTACAAGAGACTTGAATTCCCACAAAATATTTTAAAATTAATCAACTGATGTGTTATATGCCACTTGTCAATATTACTGATGGTGACATGTGGAACTCACTTTGGGCACCTTTAGTCACATAATTCGCACGATTTTGGGTGACACTTAAACTCATATTTTTATGACACATCATTTACAATCACATCATACTTCAAGACCACTCTGGGAGATTGTCCTTCAAAAGATCAAATTAATAACAAATTCAAATAGTACGGAGCGTCGAAGCGCAAAAGTGCCTGAATGATCGAAATAATAAATCACCAAAGCTTAATGGGTTAAGCATGCTTTAGTAGGTGTAATTAACGGTAAGTAATCACTTCGAGAGTTCGATTTTCAAAGGAAATCTATACACCGCTAATGCAAAATCATGAAGCCCCGAAGCTCCGGAGTCTCAGAGTTCCAAAGCACTTAAATTTAAAGTGACCATAAGTTGTGATCAATTAAAACAAAACAATAAATTAATAGTTGAATAATTTCTTCATGGATTTGGCCTTCGGGAGATATCTATTATTCCTCATTCAAAAATCTCGAATGTTGAACTGTTGAAATAACTTATCTTCATTACGATCATTAAAAGTGTATTTAACATGGTTAGGGTAAAAGGTTGGAAAATCTTGCGACCGTCAGGTAATAAATTTGACAGATTTGGCATGATTACCCTATCAATGGATTAAATGTAAGGATAATTAGTGTTTAACATTTATTTTAATAAAGGTATTTTGAACTTCATAGAATTTTTCCATTAACATCCATAACTTTTGCATTCAGAAGTTTGGACTCACAGATGTTTTACTTCTCACAGGAGGGTTAACATCAATATTTAGAAATAATGCCACCACGTAAAGTAGAAAAGAAGCAAGATCCATTTGCTGAGGAGTTGAACCCAAATTCATACATTCTTTGAGATACTACCACTTGAGTGATGAACGTCATTAAATCATGGAAGGAGGTTTATGAAATTTTAGAGTAGGAAAATTTTCTCTATTCTGATGATTCAAGTGGAGAAGAAGATGAGTCATTTGCATCCAAGCTAAGATAGGTGGCTAAGTAAGAAATTCAAAAAGTTGCAGCTCGATCGAAATTAACTCCATATACTGATATGATAAGTTGGGCCTTAGAGCATGTGGATATCTCGACCAAAACCATCTATAGTCATCAGAAGACCATTGGCAGCTCATTCCGACCCAAGTATGTTCAAGTAATGTACAAATTAACCCCCAACCCCAAATATACTTACAATGCATCATTTATAATGAAGTTTGAGGATGATAAATGCACAAAATATGATAGCACTATTCATGATATAGTAAAAACCTGGTGGGGAAATCAAAATAAATTCAAAATTGATAGCTAGGGTATATTTTCTATCGCCTCTTGTGATGCCCATATTTTATATATTGCCAAGATGCTTTGTAGAATGTTCGGAAATAAAAATCATACGCATTTTACTATAGAGTGGGTTCCTATAGTTCATGAAGTTGTTGAGGGTTATACTTTTGATTGGGGAAAATTGTTGTTGGACAACCTAGCTAAACAAATTGGGGATTACAAAACTTAGAATTATAAAGGAGAACATGTTCCTTTCTATATGTCTTCATATATTATGGATGCAATTTGTTTCATAACCTCGTTTCCTCTTATCAATTGGAGCTGGACTCCGATTGTCACTGAGCCCATACATTTCTATCATTCTAAATTATGGGAAGAAAATGAAAAGGATTATTTTTATGATATTTGTCACAATGTGGTCATTCTGATTCATGAAATTATCTATGTTCATCCTTCCCCCAGAATTTTAAAACAAATGTTTGAGAATTTAGGTGCCATTGCAGATTGGTTTGAGGAAATATTTTCTTACATCAGAGTTTTTGGTTGCTTCACATCTCCAAATACTCTTCCCATATTTCTACTAGAAAGACTTGTTTGTAGAGAAGTATCCTATCAAATAGTTTTAGCAGGCATCACCAAAGAACTGAAGGCTACATAGAAAAGATTTTTTCCAACCTTTCCCATGCAGGTTGCTATATTCTCATTATCAAACTTTGGACATGCTAAGGTAGAGGCTTCGGCCTGAGATGATACTAAATTGGTTGACATTGAATTCAAAAATCATGATCCACATAGGGTGGTAGAAAATCATTTAGCTCAATTTAACATGAAAATATACATCCATGAAGATTCACCCTATGACGAGGTTTTTAGAGGATTTAGATCATATGATGAGGTTGTATCTAGATTTCAAAGTCTTCCTCAAGAATAACAGTCAGGTTTTCTCAGTTTTCAAAATCACATAAGGAACAACTTACCTAAAATCTTGCAAGAAAAACAAAGTCTTAATCCAACTTCACAAGTGGCACAATCAACAAATCTCAAGAAACATGACTTTCCTGAAGACAAAACTAAATAAGTGGAAAAGACACCAGAAACATTGTCCAAAGATGCAAAAATGACAGGAATATCCATACCACGTAAAAGTGATAAAAAATTATTAGCATTATTCAAAGTTTTCATGAAACATGGGCACAATTTTCCTCAGTTATTTTCAAACACTGAAACTCCTATGAAAGATGTCACAAATCAAGGAGAATCTGCTGCACTTATTTCTCCCATACCATCTTTTACTCACCTAGCAACAAGTTGTGATTTACCTTGTTCATAGGTTATCAATATAGATGACCTGACATGTATTGAACATGAAGATATGCCTTCATCAGATTTATTTTTCAACAAGAAAAGGAAGGTTATCATACGAAGAGAATATCTACAAAAAGAGGGGGAATTACCAAAAAATGAAAAATGATATATGATGGATAGGGATAGAGTGTCCTTGAATTCACAAAATAAGTAGCAGATTCACTAGGAGCATTTTCAACTACTAACTTGTGGTCAGTGGATAATTTGAGAAAAAAACTTGACCAAAATAATATTTTGATTGAATAATTGCATAATGATATGCAACAGATGGAAGTTACTTCCAGAGAAATAATCAATTTTAATATAAGCCAAGTCAGACAGGGTTTTGAACAACATTTTAAGCAATTAGATGATAAATTGAAATTAAGTTTTCAAAATCATCACTTGAGTAATAACATGATCTCCCAACGAGATACATTAACAAATCAATTGCAAGCTCGGATAACCACAATCGAGAGCATAGTAATTGATATTTAAACCTTCAAGAAACAAGCATCAGAGGTGAATGAGAAGTTGCAGATTTTCCAGCAGAATCCATATGAAAGTTTGGATGCCATCCACAAACATTATCAGTTAATCAATAATTCTTTGAAGATTATTTATGAAAAATAGAAGGAATCTTCTATGGCTAAATCCAAATTTCAAGAATTCATAGTGTGGAGGAAAAATCTCAATGTACTTGGACTTGCCCCTTTTTCATAATTTGAGTAGATAAAAGGAGAAATGGATTTAAATGCCCATGAGAACAATCTTGAAGAATGTAAAAGGTTAGCTAAAGAGGAAAAATATGTTTGTCTTTATGCTCTTTCAGGTGTAGATCTAGAAATGGCATAAATTGATGTCAGTAGTATTCATGCTACACTTGGGCAAGTCGAGATCGAAAATATTAAAGAATATCTAAAGAAAAGAAGAGAGAGTGTATAAAATGGTATACTACAGGTAAATCATGTTGATTTACGAATGATAAATGATCTTCTGGTGAAACGAAGTTCACAACATCAAATCACTCAACAGGAAGTAGTTCAAATTCAAAGAAATCTACCATTGGTGCATTAAAAGGATTTTTCGTTTGAATTAAATGAAAATATTGAAACCTCCAAGTTTGTTATTGCATTATTGGATCTGCATACACAATTCAAGGATAAAAAAAATGCAAGTGCATCCATGAGAAAATAGAAGATGAATGAATCGCCAGCAAGCAAAAGAAATCTCAATAGATGCTCAATATCTTTCTAATATCATGTTAGTTTAGACTGTATTCTATTTTGAGAGATAAGAATGTGGAATGTATAACTACTTTTGGTTAAGACTATTTGTGTATAAATAAGTAGATTAAATATGTATTCAAGGATTATTTTGGTTGAATGTAAAAAAGAACCATATTAATACCAATTTCAAAGAAAACACAAAGATTCTACATTTCATTTCCTTGAGTTATGTGCTTTCTGTGTATTTCCTTTTCATAACCTAATTTTATTCACTCTATGGATCCTAAATATTGAAAGACTACAATTTAGTAATACATCTACTATGGTCCATATAATTGGAAGTTTGTTCAGCTGCAACTTTTCCTCTCTTTTTACTGTGAGTAAATCAAGACCTGTATCTGTGTGAATCTCCTCATTTAAATTCATCTTTGAAAGACTCATCCTTCATGATTCTTCTATTGCGGATAAGGTAATATTTATCAATATTGGACACATTACTTTATTTTGACAGTTTTTGTTAATCAATTCTACTTTTCATATACTCAATATTTATAAAAGACTCAAATAAAGAGATATTGCCTCTGTGTTTTCTAATAATTAAATTCATTCGAAGTTTCATCTTAAAACTAAAGGTAGAAAAGAATTATAAAAAACAATTTTGTTAAATTTTGGATGCCTGACATTATTTTTTGATCCTAGAGTAAATCTTAGGAACAACATATTTTTGGCGTCATTGTCGGGGACGGAGAAATGAAACTATTTTCCTTGGGAATACGACAAATTTTAAGTTTTGATTTTTTATGGTGAACAAGAATGGAACACAAGGTTAAGGCTCATTTTTATTTTTCACCTTATGAATCCATTTTGGAAAAGTTGGCATTCATATGAAAAAATACCAGAAAAAACACCAATGATAAGCAAACTATGCCAGTTTCAGACCCTAAAAAAATGTTGAAAACCAAAGGATATCTAAAGAAAATGTTTGCATCAACAGGTAAGTTCTATCAACCAAATGTTACTCAAGTTAATGTTAAGATTCCAGTAGAAGAAATAAGTTTACTTAGTTCTAAAGAAAAACATCAAAATAAACCTCATTATGCAGAAGCCTCAACTAGTAATCCTGAAATTAAATTAGAAAATCTAGAGGTTGTAATTCCTGAAGTAAACTTGTATGATCTAAAGGGAGAAAATTTATAGAATACACCTTTCTCTTTGATAGATACTTTTACCATTGAGAATAAAGAATCATCTTCAGCTCTTAACACCGTCTATACACGACCTATCCTCAGTATTCCTGAAATAAAAAAAATTGTCCCTAAAAATACTGAAGATCACTCTTTGTACTCAGGTTCATATTTTATCACTTCCCCCATATACCCATCTAGTCGATATGAAATACCAAGATCAAGTTCCCATTTCCCATCTGAATTTTATTTCACATCCCTATCATGAGATCTGTCACCTTTCGATTATCTAGCAGATCTCTTCTCTCGCCTTCTTGAAGCAGTTAAAGATCTAGTACAATAGTCTTTTCAAATCTTTGATAATCTACATTACAATCCTAGTATCTCTTCTCCAAAAATTTTAATGGTTGGTGTAGGAGGTGCAAGAGGCGGTGGAAATATAAATCCACCACCACCTTCTCCAAGGATTTTTTCCAAAGTCATTACTAGATATGCCTCCCTGTCCCTCCTTGCATCTCCGCATGGTTTACCTGAGAATTATATGAAAAGTTTACCTAAATTCACGGGAGAAGGAAATTTAACAACCATGAAACACGTAGCATTTTTTGATCAATTTGCTAATATTCTTGGCATTGGACATGAAGACATTTACATAAGATTGTTGGTACATGCTTTTGAGGAACAAGTTAGAACTTGGTTTAGGGGACTTCCTTCAAATTCCATAGCAACATATGATGATTTAGAAACTTCTTTCTTAAGACAGTGGGGTGAGAAAAAATACCATTTATATTATTTAACTGAATTTGAAGCTTTAAGGAAGAAAACATCTGAAACTATTTCTGAATTTATCCAAATATTCAATAAACTGTATAGAAAAACCCCAGACGAAGTTAAACCTTCCCAACCAGCTGCTAAAGTTACTTTTGCAGGGGCATTTGATTCATATTTTTCTTTACTTTTAAGGGAAAGAAGAGCTAGAAAATTACATGGAATGCAAGATGATGCTATCGAAATTGAATATAATATGACGACATCAAAAAAATTGAAAACAACGGTTGATATGGGAATAAGAAAACCTAAAATATTTAAAGAACAAGGAGGTCCCTCCAGTTCTGGGAAAAGCACAAAAGAGGAAAAGATGGATGAGATAACTAAAATCATTAAATATTTATAAAATAAAATTTCTAGGATGGAAATTGAGAAAGCCAAACCTGGCCCATATGTTAGAAATCAAAATCAATTCAGGAGAAACCTCAATACAAACCCTCAAATTCAAGAGAGGCAAATTAAGAATGAGGAACAAAAGATTCAAGCCCCTTTTAAAACATGAAATATTCTACAGGGATATGATGTTCAAAATTACGATGAATTAGATGAGGACATAAAAAATATCAGTGATGATGATATTGAACCTCATTTAAATCAACAAGACTACAAAAAATATTTAAATCTTGGATCATTATTTCATGAGAAAAGTATCAATAACTTGGAAGACACTACATTACAATATAAGGATCTTACCGATTCAATAATGGTTGATCTTCATAATAAATATTATTTGAGGCCAATAGATAACACTTCCACCACCAATCCACCAAAAAATATCTTGGCACAGAATAAATCAAATGAAGCATTTATTTCAAAATCACCTACTGAAGTACAACCTGCTCAAAAAAATAAGTTGAAACTAAAGAAATGTAAACTAAAAATATGGAAAACAAAGAAGTCGAAGTAAAGATCAAAGAATTGGAAAAATCAGTTGGCATGTTCAATCTTGAGAATGAATTGAATAAGATTTAAATTCCATTTTCTCTGGTTGAACTTGCCAGAAATACATTTTACAAGAAGCATATTTTAAAGGTAATTAATTTTCCAGATGAAAAATGTCAAGATGATGTTATTAACTTGCAAGATGAGAAACCAACGATTATGTTTGAACCACATATTGAAAATGATAAAGACTCGGTGGCTCCATTTTATATCACTCTTACCGTGCATGATCATTTGTTACATAACTGTATGCTAGATTCAAGTGCTTCACATAATTTGATGCTGGAAATAATAATGGAAAAATTAGGCTTACAAATTACTAGACCTTATCAAGATTTATACTCTTTTGATTCTAGAAAGGTTAAGTATCTAGGTATGATTAAAGATTTAGTTGTAAATCTAGCTCAAATTCTAGTTAAAAGTATGCTTATGGATGTGGTAGTAGCTGATGTTCCTACAAAATATGGCATGATTTTATCAAGATCTTGCGGTGCAAAGTTTGGAGGATCAGTTCAGTTGGACATGACATATGCCACTATTCTAATTTTTGGTGGAAATTTTACCAGAATGTACATAGAAACCAGACTGGTCTATATAGTAAGTGATCCTAAAAAACCTAATAATTATCCAGTGTACGTTGTTGATCAGTATTTAGAAAATTGTATTTTATCTATACATGATTATTTTAAAGTTTGTACAGAAAATGAAAATACAAAAATAGAAGTCCCAAAGGAAAATGTAAATATTAGAGATGGCATGTGGAAAATGTTTTTCAATGGTGCCTCATCTTGGGAAGGAGTAAGAGCTGGAGTACTATTCGTGGCACCAAATGATGAGTATTACATCTCTTTTTCTTATAGATTGAAATCTGACATTGATTACAAAAATAATGTATGTGAATACGAAGCTGCTAGAAAATTAAAAAATTAAACATTTGATAGTATATGGGGATGTAGAACTTATTGTAAAACAGACCAAACAACTATATCAAGCTAAGAATCCTAGAATGAGATCTTATAGAAATTGTGCATGGGATTTGATATAATTTTTTTTCTTATCTTTCAACATTCATGCTATTCCCATATTGCATAATCAACAAGCATATTCATTAGCTAAAGCTACAGCTACCTTCATACCACCCACAGTTCTGAAATTGAAATATCACATTGACATGAGACATAAACCTTCAATTCCAAATAATGTTCACTATTGGCAATTTTTTTAATATGATGAACAAACAAAACAACTTTTGGAGATGGTAGATGAATTTTTTGAGACACACATAGATCAGGAAAATCAAAATGATCCAGTTTGGATTATGCAAGAAGGAGAAAATTCAAAGAAATTCAAAGATAGAATTGCAAATCACAAAATGCTCTTGCTAAAAAATAATCAAATTCCAAAGGGTCTTATTCTATTAGAAGGATTGTTCGACCAAAATGATATCCCTTTAAAATATGCCTTGCAACCTCAACATGAAGAGGTTGAAGATTGTAATGTGGGATCAAATGAAAATTCGAAACTGGTCAAGTTGTCTAAATATCTTCCCACTGAACTGAAAAGTAAATATGTTGAATTACTCAAAGAATATAAAGATGTTTTTGCATGGTCCTACGAAGACTTAAAAACTTATGAGACTTCTCTTATCGAGCACAAGATTCCATTAAAACCATGTATCAAGCCTTTCAAGCAAAATATTAAACAGATAAATCATATTCTCTTTCCGATAATAGAAAGGGAGGTCAAAAATATTCTTGATGCAAAAATCATCATACCTCTTAGATACTCTGAATGGGTAGCCAATTTGGTTCATGTCAGAAAGAAGTATGGAGAGATAAGACTGTGTGTTGATTTTAGAAATTTGAATCAGTCTTGTTTAAAATACAATTACCCTCTTCCTAAAATGGATCATATTATTGCGAAGGTGGATGGGGAAAATAGGATTTCTATGATTGACAAATTTTTAGGGTATAATCAAATAGCTTTCCATGAAAATGATAAAGAAAAAACTACATTTACTACTCCATGGAGAACATTTATGTATGACAAAATGCCTTTTGGATTGATGAATGCAGGTGAAAATTTTCAGAGAGTAATAGATATAGCATTTATTGATGAAAAGATAAATTCGTTGTTATTTATCTAGATGATCTGATAGTCTTTTCTAATTCTGATACAAAACACTTGGTACATCTTAGACAAAAATTTGACAAATGCATAAAATTTGGTTTGTCTTTGAACCCTAAGAAATATCATTTTTCCATGCAAGAAGGTAAGTTGTTAGGACATATAATATTGAAATATGGAATCAAACTAGATCCATAAATAGTTTAAGCTATTTGTCAGATCAATATTCCTAGAAACAAAAAGCATATTCAATCATTTTTAGGAATAATTAATTTCTTGAGAAGATTTATTCCAAATTTTGCTGAAATTATCAAATTGATAACATATATGTTGAAGAAGGATAATGAGGTGAAATGGACAATGGAAGATAATGAATCCTTCCAACAAGTCAAGAAATCTATAGGAGAAGCACCAATGTTAGTAAGTCTTGATTATACAAAGGAGTTTTTAATCTGTTCCTTTGCATCTGAATATACAATTGCAGCAGTGCTCCTACACAAAAATGATGAAGGATTTGAACAACCTATTTCATTTTTTAGTAAAATCATCAGAGATGCAGAGTTAAAATATGATAGTTTAGAGAAACATGTTTATGCTATGGTTAGGGCACTCAAGGATTTCCGGACATATGTTTTATATTCAAGAATAATTGTATATGTACCTACTAGCACAGTCAAAGATACCCTAATTCAACTTGATAGTAATGGAAGAAGGGGAAAATTGTTGGAGAAAATTGAAGAATATGATTTGGAAGTCAAACCAACCAAACTAATAAAAGGACAGGGTCTGGAAAAATTACTTGTTGAATCAAATTTCAGAGCCCTGTGAATAAATCATTTTGAGTCTCAAAATTCTCTCCCACACATTGAATAAATTGATCATCAAATGCCAAAAATTTATATTGACGACAAATTTTATTCCTCTTCTTGGTATAACAATATAGTTTCATGCCTTCTTACTCTTCAATGTCCTGCTAACATGACTCCTTCCAAGGAAAGAAACTTAAAATTATAGGGAATCAAATATTGCATTATCAATGCTAAGTTATTTTGGAAGGATACTTTGGGTTTCTTATTATGTTGCCTTACAGAACCTGAAACAGAAAGTGTCATTGATGAGTTTCATAAAGGAGTATGTGGAGGACACCATGCTTGGAGAGAAACAACTTATAAAATTTTAAAGGCATGCTATTATTGGCCAAGGTTATTCACTAACGTAAATGCAAGGGTTAGAGCTTGCAAAGCATGCCAAATTTTTGTTGGACAACAAAATCTCCCTGCCTTACCTTTAGTTCATGTTAAAGATTAAGCTTCTTTCCAACAATGGGGCCTAGATTTCATTGGACATATTCATCCACAATCAAGTGCCCAACACAGATGAATTTTAACTGCTACTGATTACTTTACTAAATGGGTAGAAGCTAGTCCAACTCAGAATGCTACAGATTCAGTAGTAATAAATTTTCTGGAAGAGAACATTCTTGTAAGGTTTGTTTGTCCAAGAAACATAGTCACAAATAATGCACAAGCTTTCAAATCTATAGCTATGATAATTTTTTGTCAAAAATATAATATCATTTTGGGTCATTCCACAACTTATTATCCTTAGGGAAATGGGTTGGAAGAGTCGTCTAATAAAATTTAATGATGATACTTAAGAAGGTTTTGACATAAATGAGAAAGCTTGGAATATACATTTAAAATATGATCTATGGGAAAACAAAATAAACACCAAGAAATTGATAGGTATGTCTCATTTCCAATTAGTTTATGGCACAAATGTTATTCTTCCTATTAATATTTCTCTTCCTGTGATGAAAATTGGGCAGGATGTTTATAAAGAACCAAATTATTTGATGAGAAGAATAAATCAAATAATTGAAGTCCAACAGAGCAAAGGAGAAGTGGATGATAAGCTTCAAAAATACCAAGACAATATGAAGGCCATATTTGATAAGAAATCCAAAGACAGGGAGTTTCGTCCTAGAGATTTAGTCTTGAAGTGGGAAGCTAGAAAATAAGACGCTGGGAAACATGGAAAATTTGACCATCTCTGGTTTGGTCCTTTCAAAATTGCATCAATTGAAGGGATAAATTCATTTTCTCTTGAAACTTTAAATGGAGAAATTCTCAAGGCCCCTATCAATGGCAACGTTTTAAAAATTTGTATGCAGTAGTTTACTTCTTAGTTTCCATTGTATATACCAGATTGGACTGGATTTACATTGGAAAATTTGTATTTCTTTTTCTTTTTCAGAATTTATTTAAGTACTTTTGAATGCTAAATTTATGTAATCATTTTCAAGAAAATAATGGTTTTGATTTTATTTCAAGGAAAATAAAATAAAAAATAATTTTTTTCTACAAAAAATAAATCATCTTTTACTTTTCATAAATAAAACTCACTCGGTAGTTAATAAAAAAATTGATGCAGGAGCATCGCCTTCAAAGTCAAAGACGCAAGCATGGAAGCAAGGACGTGACATCTCAACATTTAACTCAGAATTAAATCGGTTGTTGAGATATTTTTGAAAACAATATTTTAAAATGTAACAACATAGTTACCAACTTAATGAGAACTGTGACCTCAAAACGAGAACTCTGACTCAAAAAACCCATATTTTTGCATAAAAACTATCAAAATCAACCCCCAAATCAAAAAGTGGTGCTACCAGTAGCACCATTTTTTGAAATGGGGTCAAAATTACAACATTTTTCATACATGGGCTTCAAAACTTAGACAGTGGCTCAAAAAAACCTTAAAATCAACACATAAAAACAAATAAGATGTTTTTGATTTTTTTTTATCTTTTCAAAACGTTAAATTTTGAGATCATTTTAAATCATATTTTTATCACTTGGTACCATTAAAACCAAAACCTCAAAATCAACCATCAAATTGAAAAGTACTGCTACCAGTAGCACCCATTCTAAAATTGGGGTATGAAAATGACACATTTTTATAATGTGGTAAATTATCTCATCATTACTGTAAACAAAATCATAAAAGAAAACCTTAAATGTTTACTTTTTAATGTTATTATCATGCAAAGCACAAGGTAATACATAATGCTATGAAAATATCACAATATACTTTAAAAATTCAACGTCACTTTTTAATAATAAAACTGTAAATACAAGTTACATTGAATGAAACATAAATAAATTCTTAAAAAAATTGTTATATTGACCATATTCAAAACATATGAGCTAAGAAATTTTATGAGCTAACAAAATTGTGAAAAACAAAGAAAAACTAGAAAGAAATGAAAAAAAATTAAAATTTCCCCAGAAAATAATAATTAAAAAAAACAAAAATAAGTTTTTATGTTAAAAGGAAGAGCAAAAAATCCCTTCAAACTTAAAAAACGAAAAAAAAAATTAGAAAAAAAACTGAAAAATAATCAAAATTCAATAAAATATAAAAAAAAACATCTAAAATAAAACAAATTAACAAAAACACTAATATTACCTAAGCTACAAATTTATTTAAATGTGTTTTTTGATAATATGTTAATAATGTAAGAATGTTATAATATAACATGGTTATATTATAACAATGTTATAATATAACATGTTATCTTATAACATTGTTATAACATGTTATATGTTATAATATAACATGTTGTTATATTATAACAATGTTATGTTATAAAATATGTTTATGTGTTTTTTTAGATATTTATGATTTTTTTTGTGTAATTTTTTCTTTTAAGGTTTTTGATATAAATTTTAATTTTTTGTTGTGGTTTTAAGTTTTTTCAACTTAATTTTGTTAATTTTTATTTAAATTTTGTATTAATTTTTATTTTAAATTTTTAAATTTG
>JZKD02S1673109.1:619472-629739 GCA_000966675.3 Picea glauca | reverse complement strand
AGGAGGTTGCCCCCTCAAAGAGGCTTATTATCTGAAATTATCTCTTTTTCAAGGCGTTGAGTACTTTTCCTGAGGTTTTTCTATGCTATATTGATGTTTGGTTCTTAACATTTATCAGAGGAGAGTCGTGGACCATAGATCTTATCCTGAAAAGCTTGCAAGTTCGGGGATTGGGAGAAGGGAGGTGAGCGGTCCTCCAACCTCATGAAATGAAAAATCCTGATACGCAAAAAGGAGATCAGGATCGTTGTTTCACAGAAATTTTGGACCATTGATCTCACGCGAACATAGCTCACGGTTCAAAGTTTCAGGTTTCGGGAGGACAAGAAAGAAAACTTCACAAGGTGCGAAGTCGCGAAGTGCAAAATTGTGAAACGCTTGAGAGTTGAGCCCCAAGTCATAGCAAGGATTCATATGGAAGGACAATAAGGGAGGAGCTAACATGCACTAGACCCCTGTCGGGATTTCAGAGTTAGGGAGAGTCGGAGTGACTCACATATAAAGACTCGATATGTGAAATTGTGAAATGCCTTTTGGTTAGGTGCGTGGTCACAGTCAATGGTCACATGGAGGGAAACTTACACCCAGTGCTAGTTCGCATGGGTGAAGTTTCACAAGGACCTGTGGATTTATTTCTTGGAGGTTCCAACAGGAATCCGAAGAGCTGCTTAAGATCAGAGAATTGGAAATATCCAGTGACCGGGAGGTCAAAAAACCCTGATGAGGTAGGGGGGATGCATCAAGTGGTATCAGAGATGATATTGAATTTGTTTGTAGAAAACAAACAAAGGAGAAAGGAGGTAAATTGGTATCAATTTTGGTATGAAGAATTTTATTTTTGTTCATAGGTGACGCAGTGGAATCATGCCACCCAGAAGGCATAGAGCGAATGCAGAAATGGAGGAAGAAATGAGGTGACTAAGAATGAGACTGGACACCATGGAAACAACGCAGAGAAGAGTACTAGACACTAGACATATCAGTGAAGATGAGAAATAATAAGTAGAGGTCGAAGAAAATGTAGTAGAGGATGTTGCACAAGATTGCTTGATAAAAGTTGTTTCAAAGATAGGAGCCAGAGAAAGAATAGAGGTACCAATGTATGAAGGAAATTTAGAAGTTGAAGAATTGTTGGATTGGGTACGTGCTATGTACAAATATTTCAATTACGAAGATATCGATGATGAAAAGATGGTGAGGCATGCAGTGACAAGACTAAAAGGTCATGCAGCGCTCTGGTGGGATGAACTACAATCCGAACGCAGGAGCAAAGGTAGGCAGAAAATTAAAATATGGGATAGGATGGTAGCCAAGATGAAATACAAATTTATCCCAAAGAAATATCAAATCAATCTATTTAGAAGATTGAAAAACCTAAAACATAGAAGCATATCAGTGAAGGAGTGCACTGAGGAATTTTACCAATTGAACATCAGGGCTAGACAGAAAGAAAATGAAGATGAGAAAACAACCAGATATTTCAATGGGATGATATATGAAATACAAGAAGAGATCAACATGATGTTCGTTAATACAGTCAAGGATGCTTATCGAGTAGCCTTGAAAGCTGAAGAGAAATTGGCCAGGAAGAAAATCCAACAAAGCAGAGGAGGAAATTCAAGTAGAGGTAAGGGAACCAACAGAGAGAAGTTCCAGAAGCTGAAGCATGAAGCTGACGAACAACATAGTCACCATGAGAAGGGTGGAAGTTCTAAAGAAGGACAACATGGAGGAAGAAGTTTGTTTCCCAGAGGAAGAGGAAGAGGAAGAGCTAGAGGAGGCATAGTTAAATGTTATACCTGTAGAAATAAAGGGAACAAGTATTAGGAATGTCCTGAGAGAAAGAAAGAAGGAGGAGGAGGCGAAGCACACATTGTTGAAGCACAAAAGCATGTAGAATTAGAAGTGACAGAAGGAGGAAAGAACCTCATGATGAGGGAAATTCTTCTTAAACCAAAGATAGATGTAGAGGAACCAATTCAGCGAACAAGTCTATTTAGAACTACCTACAAAGCAAAAGACAGAGTTTGCAAGGTGATCATAGATAGTGGGAGCACTAACAATCTAGTATCCATAGAGATGGTGGAGAAACTAGAGTTGAAGAAAACTGCACATCCAAATACATACAAGGTATCATGGTTACAGAAATGACATCAAGTGATGGTAAGTCAACAATGCCAAGTTGAATTGAAAATAGGAGGTTATAGGGATGAAATATTATGTGATGTAATTCCTATGGATGTCTATCATATTTTATTGGGGAGACCCTGGCAGTTTGATAGAAAAGTTATTCATGATGGAATAAATAATAATTATACTCTATAAAAGAATGGTAGAATACATATGTTGTTACCAATAGAAGGCAAAGAGAAAAAGACAAAAACTAGTTCAAGTATACTTCTCATGACTAGAGAGGAACTCTTGAATGAAGTCAAGAAGGAAAAATGAATGCAGTTTGATGTAGTGATGAAGCCTAGAGTTATTCTTACAAATACTTATGTAGAATATTTTCCTGAAGAAATCCAGGAACTATTAGAAAACTTTGTTGACATAGTAGTGGATGAGTTACCACACTCATTGCCACCCATTAGGAGTATAATACATCATATTGACCTTATTCCAGGAGCTAGTTTACTGAACAATGCAGCTTATAAGTTGACACCTAGAGAGAATGAGGAAGTCAAAAATCAAGTCCAGGAGTTGTTGGATAAAGGTTTAGTCAGGGAAAGCCTAAGCTCGTGAGAAGTACCAACTTTGTTAAGTCCAAAGAAGGATGGAGGATGGAGAATGTGTACAGATTCCAAAGCCATCAACAAGATAACTATTAGGTATATATTTACTTTACCGAGGATGGATGATTTGATGGATTTTTTGAGTGGAGCAAGATATTTTTCCAATATAGACTTGAAGAGTGGATATCATAAAATAAGAATGAGAGAGGGAGATGAATGGAAAACAACATTCAAGACAAATGAAATATTTTTTGAATGGTTGGTCATGCCATTTGGGTTGACAAATGCTCTGAGCACATTTATGAGATTGATGAATGAAGTATTGAAAGACTTCATAGGAAAAATTGTCATAGTATATCTGGATGACATACTAATCTTCAGTAAGACAAATGGAGAACACTTAAGACATTTGACATTAGTGATGGAAAAGTTGCAGGAAGAGAAATTGTTGATAAATCTGAAGAAAATCTCTTTTATGAAGAAGGAACTCATATACTTGGGTTTCATAATCTCTTCAAATGAATTGAAGATGGATCCAGAAAAGGTGAGAGAAATCAAAGAATGGCCATCGCCAAGCAACATATTTGAGGTAAGAAGTTTTCATGAGTTAGCAAGATTTTATAGAAATTTAATCAGAAATTTCAGTGGTATATGTGCACCCATGCTGGATACTGTGAAGAAGAAACACAATTCCTTTAGTTGGACAAAGGAAGATGAAAAAAATTTCAAGGTGTTAAAAGAGAAGATCACAGAGCAACCAATTCTGGTCTTACCAGATTTTGGAAAAACATTTCAAGTGGATGTGATGTGAGTGTATTAGCTATTGGAGCAATATTGAATCAGGATAATAGGCCAATTGCTTATTTCAGTGAGAAACTGAATGATGCCAAGCAGAAGTATTCCCCATATTACAAAGAATTTTATGCAGTGATTCAATCTTTGAAGAAGTGGAGACACTATCTAATTCATAAAGAATTTGTCTTGTGTAGTGATAATCAAACTTTGCAATTTATTACTAGACAAGAAAAGTTGAATCAGAGACATGCTAAATGGGCAGACTTTATGCAAAAATTTACTTTTGTTATTAAACATATTATTGGAACTTCTAACAAAGTTGCATATGCTTTGAGCAAGATGAGTTTAATTGTATAGGAATTCCAAGTGGAGACCTTAGTGCTTGAACACTTCCAGGAGATGTATAAAGAAGATGCAGATTTCAAGGAAGCATATGAGGCATGCAAGAATCCTTTGTTGGGAGATAGAAGCCCATGGACTGAATATTTGATCCAAGATGGATTATTATTCAAGGGAATCCAATTATTCATACCGAAATTCTCAATGAGAGATAACCTACTGAAAGAGAAGCACATTGGAGGCTTATCTGGACATTTTGGTCATGATAAGAAATTTGCACAGATGAGTAATTCATATTATTGGCCGAGCATGAGGGAAGAGATGAAATTTTTTGTGAACAAATGAAGAATTTGTCAGTATGAAAAAGGAAGACAAAAAAACACTCTTTTGTATCATCCATTACCAATTCCAGAAAGGTTTTGTGATGCAATCAGTATGGATTTTGTTTTGGGATTCCCTAGAACTCAAAAAGGGAGTGATTCCATATTTTTTGTGGTGGACAGATTTTAAAAAATGGCACATTTCATACCATTCCAGAAGAGAAATGATGCTACACACATAGCCAATTTTTTTTCCAGAGAAGTAGTGAGACTACATGGATTGTCAAGGAGCATAGTCTCAGAAAGGGACACCAAATTTGTAGGACACTTTTGGCAGACTCTATGGAAGAGGTTGGGGACAAACTTATCCTTTAGTTCATCATGTTACCCTCAGACAGATGGACAAACTGAAGTAGTAAATAGGAGTCTAGGAAACTTGTTGAGAAGTTTAGTCACTGAGCAAGGTCATCAATGGGATTAGATTCTGGCACAAGCAAAATTTTCTTTCAACAATTCAGTGAACAAGAGCACGGTGAAAAGTCCATTTGAGATTGTGTATGGTATACAACCAAGAGGGATTACATAGTTGAGACATCTGAATCAATATGAGTTCAGAAGTGCTGGAGCAGAGGA
Source organism: Picea glauca (assembly GCA_000966675.3). NCBI lineage: Eukaryota > Viridiplantae > Streptophyta > Pinopsida > Pinales > Pinaceae > Picea > Picea glauca. The sequence continues at coordinate 624,920 of JZKD02S1673109.1, read as the reverse complement.
TTTTGCAATAGAAATGCAGAAACTCCATGACAGAGTCAGAGAATGGCTATAGGACAACAACCAGAAATATAAGAACATAGTTGATCAAAAGAGGAGAGAAGTTCAATTCTAAGTTGGAGATGAATTTTTAGCTCATTTGAGAAAAGAAAGGTTTCCAAGGGGAACATATAACGAGTTGAAGATGAAGAAGATATGACCATGCAGTATTCTCATAAAATTTGCAGCCAATGCTTATCAGACTGATTTTCCAGAGAATGTTTGGATATCGCCGATATTCAATGTTGTTGACCTGTATCCTTATAGGAGAGATGAGGCAGGAGAATCAAATGATCAGAAAGAAGTTTAGTGGGAAGAACAATTGCCCACAATAGAAAAACCTCAGATGGAGAAAATCATTGAACAGAGAGATGGAAATAAGACCGGGAGGAAGACATATCATGAGTACTTAGTGAAGTGGAAAGATCATCCAGCGGAATATGCAAGTTGGGTCATAGAACCTGATATTTTGAAGCATGGAAAAATAGTACAGGAGCTCATGGACAGGAATCCGTGAAAATTTTAAACAGAGGAGTATAATGCAGGAGCATCACCTTCAAAGTCAAATATGCAAGCATGGAGGCAAGGGTGTGACATCTCAACATTTAACTTAGAATTAAATCAGTTGTTGAGATATTTTTGAAAAAAACATTTTAAAATGTAACTTGTTTGTAAAGTCTTAAGGACTGTAAGGGGTTGCAGATATGGAGTGTTGACTCTTATCTAGCAATAACTGTTAGTTATTGTAATAGGATGAAGTAGGTAACCGCTATGAGTTTGATAGGATAGGTTGTAGACAGGATGAGAGAGCTTGTGGAGCTAGTCCTTAGATAAGTTTTCATTGTTATATTGTAACACATAGAATAGAACATAATAGAGTAGCAGACAAGCACAGTGAAGAACTATAATAGATGTAATTTGTTTTCATGAATGAATAGAACAGACATAATTGTCCCAAATCTTGGGCTGTGTTCATCTTAATGCATGATTGAATGAACGTTGTATTTTGTATGTGTGTTTTATTTCATTTTCGTTCATGTATAATTGTTTAGAAGTTGATTGTATGATTTCGTGACAAAATTGGATAAGTTTCAATTGTTTCTCTTATGAAACTCGTATGAAAGGTGTGCATCCTATACACAAGGAGTGCATTGGTTGAGTCTCATATTGACTAAGAGGAGTTCATAGAGAGAAAATGAAACTTAGACAAGGTGCAAGGGGTGCACAGCATCAGGAAGCGACCAAGCATTGAAGAACCGGAACAAAGGAACTCCATGTGGGTGAGAAGAATTTATTTTCAATAAATCCTTCGAAATGAGTTATCAAAATCCCGAGAATGCAAGGTGTGCATGGGAAATTGAAATCATTTTAAGGACAAAGCTCATAAGGTATAGAACTTTTCATAAGTGTTGACGAGATCCAGGAGTCAGACTCGTAGGAGAAGCACAGGCCCATACCTTTGAACTCTGAGAAATTTTCTAAGTCGGAGAGAAGACAGAATCTCAAGAGAGATAGTGAGTCGTCGATCTAAGGGAAGGTTGAACCCTTGGTTTCTTTCATTGGAAAGGAGATTTCGGAAAATCGGATATCGGGAGTTTGGAGAACGGAGGATATTGTTTTCCAAAGTCGTGAAACGTGAACTTCTGATCCGTGAAGAAAGGATCTGAGTTGTCATATCAGAAACAAATAGAAGTATCACACGTAGGAGGAGATCATATCTCAACCGTTAAATCTAAGCGCCTAGGCCAACAGTCGTTGGATCATAAGGAAAGTGCACGAGACAAGTTTCGAATTCATCAGAACCATCCATCGTCAGAGTTGACAGGTGGTAGCAGATCCAGGAGTTTGAGAACTCGGAATTTGGAATATTTTCAAGGGGAAGAGTGGATCGATCCTAACCATTGGTGTTGGGAAGCACATGTGGTGAGAGATTAACATTTCTCTAACTCACAAACAGAAAAAGTCAAAGGATAGAGTTGTTAGAACTCGCGAAATCTGAGTTCGTGAAAGGATCGTAGCCGTTGATTAGAGGAGAGTAATGGACCATATATCTGGTCCTGAAACATTCACAAGTTTAGGGATGAGGAGAAGGGAGGTGAGCGGTCCTCCAACCTCATGAAACATGAAGTCACGATACACAAAAAGGATATTAGGACTGTTGGTTCACAGGAATTGTGGATCGTTGATATGACGCAAACAAATCTCAAGGTTCAGAGTTTTAGGTTTCAGGAGGACAAGCAAACAAACTTCGCGAGGTGCCATGTTGTGAAGTGCAAAATCATGAAACTCTTGAGAGTTGAGCCCTGAGTCATAGAGAGGAGTCATATGGAAGGAGGATAAGGGAGGATCTAGCATATGCTAGACCCCTATCAGTATTCTGGAGATCAGGAGGTTTGGGGTGACTCACATACAAAGACCCGATATGTCAAATCGTGAAACACATTTTGGTTATATGCGTGGTCACAGTCAGTGGTCACGTGGAGGGAAACTTATGTCCCATGCTAGTTTGTGTGGGTGGAGTTTCACAAGGACCTGTGGATTTATTTCTTGGAGGTTCCAGCGGGAACCAAAGAGATTCTTAAGCTCAGATAATTGGAACGATCCAGTGACTGGGAGGTCGACAGACCCTGCTGAGGTAGGGGGTCTACATCAATAATACTCCTATTGACAAAAATAGTTGAAAAGTTCATAGAATAGGATCGCCAAAACATGATAGAAGTCTTTGAATACAAAAGTTCAGAAATTATATGTTCAAAACTTGACATTTTATACAATGATTGCTTATCTCTCTGCTTATATTTGTCAAATTTTCACAGTTTCAAAAAACAAAAACAAAGTAGATATGGAAGCCTACTAATGGCTACTGATATGAATTATATATTCCTTATGTTTTACTTCCATTACTTCCATATAACCGTCTAACTGTTGATGTTACACATTTTCTTGAAAGGCCAATGATCAATGTTCTTCAACATTCTGACGATCTGCTGGAGGTGAATGTTCTTCGGGAAAAGGAGATGATGTTGTAGAAATTTGAAACCCAGTTGATTCCATAGGAATTTTCATTGGTGATTTTCATCTTTGCAAAAGTATCAATTGTCGACGATGAGAGCTTAAAAAAACCTTGTTTTGATTCATAGCTCTTGTTATAGTCGCTATTTCCTCTCTATGTCGCATTTCCTAAGATTAAATCCGCTAGTGAAGTTGAAAGTTCAAATTTTGGAGCTCTCGAATCATTTCTGACTACTCCCGAACCTTTTCCTGAAGAGAAAAGATCGTGCAATTGACACATTCACAATCATCATGTTCACAATTCATCTCTTCTCATTTTTCCGACTCTCTGGAATTAGGTAATGAATAAATACATTTCCTTTTTCAAAACTTCAAAGGAAATCAAGTAACAACTCCTCGTTTTTCTTACTATTTAGTAAAAATGAAAACCTTGATTATAACAGACATGAGGTATAATTCCCATGAATTAAATATGGCTTCATCATTTATTGAAAAGATTGGAGAAGCGGTGAAGAGACGATTTGTTGTCAAACAGTTGGCTTAGGTTGATGGATAGTTGGTATGGATTGTTGGTTGTCATTGATCTCAACTATTGGAGAGTGATATTGTAGATTGATGTCAACCCTTAGTGATTGATGTCAACCCTTGGAGAAAGTTCGGTAGCGAATTCTGGTAGCACAAAGGTTTGGGTAATGGACCCAATGTTGTTTCATGTATAATGGTATGAGGTTTAATATATTTGAAGGTAAGACTATTCTATATGGAGAGTAAACGTCATTTCATTTCTAGTGGTATGTGGAACATCACATAACTCCTCACGGTTAGAGAGTTATTGCCATGAGAAGTTGGAGAACCAAGGTTTGGGTAATGGACCCAAGTTTGTTTGATGGATAATGGTATGATTTTTGATATATTTGAAGGAAAGATTGTTCTATATGGATAATACATGTCATTCCATTTCTGGTGGTATGTGGAACGTCACATAACTCCTCACGGTTTGAGAGTTATGGCCTTATGAAGTTGGAGGACCCTCATATGTTGGCTTGAAGCCCCAAAAGGTCAAAGAAGTCAGAGAGCTTGCAAAGAAGAAATTATTATTTAAATAATAAAGTAAATTGACAAAGTCAAGAAGGATTATTTAAATAATAAAGTGACAAAATCAAAGAATATTATTTAAATGATAAAGCGAGGTGACAAAGTTAAGGAGGAATATTTAAATGATAAATTAATGGAGAAATTTCTAATTATGAAAATTGGTTAACCCTAAAAATGAGGAAAATAGGTTAAGTGACCTATAATTGGGTTAAGTGACCTAGAAGATGGAAAGTATAAATAAGAGGCAAGACTCTCTAATTTTACATCGCACTTGAGAATATTGAATATCTATAGGTGATTGAGGTAAACAAATGATATATAAGCCGAATTTTAGAGGGAAGGTGAAGAAAAGAGGGCCAGAATTCAAGGGAGGATAAATTCTTTTGATGATGCTTTCTAATGTATGTTATTTACAGGTCATCTCACCATTTTTGCAATAAACTTTTTTCTAGAATGATTCAAACCATGAGATTGATAGGACATTGAGGAAAAATATCCAAGTCTATGTGGTAAAAAATTCAGCTTGTGGGTCGTTGTATTTTTGGCGTTACACTCCATGGAAAAATAGGGTATGTGGCTAGTCCTGAAACTAGTCCAAAACAAGTGTTTCGGGTAAAAACGTCATAGCGTATTCATAACAGACCAAAATTTAGTAAGACCAAATGTGTTGGTTAGAGTACAATATGTAGTATGTTGTGTAACATTGTTATATTGATTCAACAAATATTCCATGCAGATACGCTCTACAAGGTCGCTCTCTAGAATAAGCCATAATTCAACAAGGTGAGTCATTTTTTATATAACTCCTTTTCTGAGAGGTTCCAAGTAGTGAAACGTGGAGGAATTGCATAAAACACACTAAAGAAAATTGTGTATCAGTTTCAAATATTTATTCATTACAGGTACATATTTATGATTATTTCAAGTTAGGGTTGTTGACTAATCCAAAACTAGTCATGTGAGACTAAAGAAAAGTTTGATGAAAATGCTAGTCTCTTGTTGTTAAAGTTAAGGAAGGTTTGAATATATGTGGTCATATACAACAAGTATATTACAGAGTTACAAATCATATTTGGATGATGATATTGATGAAGGATTTTGGTTGAGGTACATGTTGGGTACATGGTTGAGACAAATAGTTGATGAGTTGGCACATATATGAGGTGTATAGTTGATGATGTTGGTACATATTGATGAGTAGTTGATACATGATTGGTACATACTTAGTACATGGTTGGAGGCACTTGTTAGTAGTATTGTTGACACATGGTTTATGGATGATGTAGCATACTTGTATTATTAGAA
>JZKD02S1673109.1:599669-618759 GCA_000966675.3 Picea glauca | reverse complement strand
TATGATATACACAAAGACATATATTCACGAGGAAACCCATAAAGGGAGAAAACCGCTTATTCTTCGAATGATAGGCAGTCTTTTAAGTTCTGTACATCATCTTTCTTTGAGCACCAACTCAAAATGAGGCTTCAACCTATTCTTTAACAACCTGCAACTTGTTGAGAGCACCAACTCTCTGGTTTCTGTAGCACCCACTAGAAGGAATCAACAATTCCCTAAGTGTTCCATAACCAACTAGATGAAAGCACCAACTTCCAGTCACACATGAACCAACATGTATAACAGAGAAAAATGGTTCTCCCTTGCACCACCCTAACACCCTTGTTTTTCTAGTTGCAACCAGATGGAAGCCTCAACTCTATGTGTTCAAGCACCCACTTGGAACTCTGAGGACAACTGTCTTCCTTAGCACCACCCTACCACCCTGATATATAAAACTTTACTTACTTGAACTGTCTATGATATGATCTTTTACAGCTCCATGTTTCCTCTGCTTACTTCAACTTCTATGCTATGTTCTTCTTCTGCACACGTCGTTGCTCTGTTTAGCTTCTCTTCTCCATTTTATGTTATCTGTTGCCTCTCCATTCTTTGAACTGCATGTTGGCCCTTGACCAAGTTGTGGGAGATACTTGGTCATATTTGACCATTTTTGGGACTTTGATGCCCTATCGAAGGAAGCGTGCAAGACGAAGCAGAGATCATGGGATCTCGGCCCACTTTAGGTCCTTTTTGGGTTTTGGGGATAATGTAATGGGATTGGGATGTCAGCCAATGGGTTTACCCACACTTAGGCCCACTTTTGTAAATGTATAAGTAGAATTCTAGGCTATATATGAAGTGGCTCAAAAGCGAAGTTAGTAGTGGCTTAGTGCTAAGAGTTGATCTATGTGATAAAATTGCAGAGCTGAGTGCAAGTATTGTAAGTGCTGAGTGCACAGATTGTAAGGAGGATTTGTTCTAGATCTACTTGGGGAAGGAGGATCTGGCGAGGTGCGTGCATATCTCTTGTCCTATGCGGAGTAGGATTTTGATAAGCTCTGTGTTGTAACCTAATTGATTCAAGCTAATATAGAAGAAGAGTTGGTGGACGTAGCCCTAGGGTGGGGGTGAACCACTACTGGTGTTGTTCCAGAGTCGGTACTTAAGGATTATAAAGTATAGTGTCTAAGTATCTGAAAGTGAGTAAAGGGTAAATAAGGAGGAAGCATCAACCTTCGGTAGAAGAAGCTAGGGCTGATTTCTCGGCCGTCATTGTCTAGCTTCCAACTGTTCCTAGATGTTTATGTCCCTTTCAATCGCAGCCCATGAACATTCAAGTTCTACCTGAGTAATGGTTGTTTTAAGAATAGTATCGAAAAGGTTCAAGGCAATATGTGTTTGGTCTAATAATCCAGGTTCAATGTTAGGCTGTCTTGTCACAGGGACAGTCATAGAGGAACAGAAAAATAAGAAAGACTACAAAGTTTTTTTAGATGTTGTCTCAATTTCGGTCGTATAAAGGAGAATTTATAGCTCCGATAGTGAAAATAGGATGCAAACCAAAGGCACTTTCCCGTAACTGAGTTATATTTTAATAAATGTGTATGAGTTGTAAGAAAAAAATTAAGTTGTCTATTATGTGAGGCTCCTATCAAGGGAGAATCTCACTTGTAAACAGAAGAAGAAAAAGATAAAGAAACAACCTGATGAAGCATAAAATATATATAGAGATCTAAAGAGTTCACTGGTCTTGTACCTGATGATAGCCGATATAGAGGGAAAATGATAAACAATATAGAAAACTAAAAATCATCACCACGATAGAAGTTTTACTAAGTTATAGCAAAACATTCATCAGATATATGTACAATATGAAATTGAATATGAAATACAAAGAAGACAAACTCATAACACAATCGTGATGGAATCGAGAATCTTTAGATTTGGCTTTATATTAATTCTCAAGGGAGAAAATATCTATTACAATCAACCCAAAAAGGTCCAGCCTTTGTTCTTTCTTCCTATTGTATATTTATACAAATTTACATATGATGGAATCTCAATCGTTCCAGGATCTTCAGTTACAACTAGAAGGAGATTAATTGTTTCATTTCTTTATCTTTGTCTTTATTTGGTACCTGAAACCTGCCCCCTCCCATGCTCGGTACAGGTGACACATTTTTCCACCAGTCAAGATATCAACCTGAAAGGTTCTGCTTGGTAATTAGCCTCAAAAGTATAGCAATCTCTCACCAATTGCGACAACCTTTCTTCCATCTGTTGGTCTTGGGCGCCGATAGTGCATAATCGTACACTTGGTTTAATTATCCATTTATCTATTTGAATTATGTATGTCTCAGTTATTTGTGAGAATTCAGCCGAATCTCTTTCTTCATTCTCATTTATATTGAGCAAGAGCTTCACTATATTCATTTGGCCCAGTGTCTCAGCATTGCTCTCGCTATCGATGCCTAAAAGACTTCCATCTATAGAACCGAAAGTCTCTTCATAGGATTTCCTTACCTTCTTGTCTTGTTTTTTGCCTTCTGATATGTTGCACTCCCATTCTTTCAGCAAAACACTACCTCGGGTCTCTTCCGGAATGGAAAACCTGGAACTATTTCCCGTTTCCCTTTTTGTTATGGCTATTACAGCCTCTTGGAATGCAACCCGCACCACCCCAGCTTCTTTTTCTTTGAGAGATAGGTTTTCCAATACTTGATCAATAAGTAGGCGGTTGTTATAAATAGTATTAACTTTGGCAAGTAAACTTCCCTGGGCTGCAGAAACTCTACTCCGAATCTCCATAGCTTAGGATTGAAATATCTCGATATTGATAGATTGGCTTTCAGAGAATTCTAATCTAACCTGTAGCTGCCCTATCAAGTCTCTTTGCTGGCCTACCTGTATTTGGCTGGTCTGAGCCACCAACTCTGTTTGTTCGAGATCAACTTTGAGCTGCTCAATTTCCTTTTTATCAGCTATTCTTACTTGTTCTATTCCTGTATTCGCATGGTCTTTGGAAACTTCCTCTGCTGTGGCTAGTTTAGCTTCTAATGTTTTGATCAGGCGTTTTTTTCACTTCAGCTGATTCTTTAAAACCCCGACTGAATATTGGTTTGCCGTAAAAAAATCTCCCAATGTTACTGCTATTTCTGTCACAAACTCTTCTTTCTTCATAGTTTTCCCATCGGTTAATACCTTAAATTTCTTGGTCGCTGATCCTACTTCTTGATAGATCTCTCTTTTTACAACAAATTTTCTCTTTTTATTAAAGAAGAACTCATTTGGAGGAAGTTCTTCCATAGTTATGGGTCTTGATTCCTCGCCGAAGATCCACCCTGCGTCTGTGGTCCCTTTAGTGGAATGTAGGGGGGTAATAGAGGCGATGGGGTTTCCGATCTTCTTAGATGATTTGCCCGGAGTGACAACCGGGGTCAACTTTTTTCGTGGATTGGGAGTCTTTACTTCTTGTTTCAGGGCCCCAGTTTGTTCTTCTTTTTCTTGATGTCCTTTTCGGTTGGGTGCTGAGTCTTCTGGGTTTCTAGCTCTCATTTGCTGCACCTCTGGGGCTGTCAGGTTCTTCCCCTATAATACTAGTGGAAGGAAACTTCACCTATGTTCTTGGAACCTTGAAAAATCTGCGCTCTCTTCGGGTGACATGGCTTTTACTCGGCTCAAAACTTCGGCATAAGACCTCACGACTCAGAAAATATCATTGTGGGGTGAGTTCTCATGTTCAAATCTTTTAAGGCCACAGCTGGCCAGGTGATTACTCATGACCCGGTGTGGCTCGTGTTTCTTAAATTCTATATGGACCAATTTGAGATCTTATAAGGTTGTTGCTTCGGCCTTTGCATGCCCGAAATCTAATAAAGAATAGGTGTTTAAATGAATAGGGAAAGGTGGCCATACCTTCTTTGAAAACCCTTTAAGTTCCTTGCTAATGCCACTGATCACGGTTTGCCTAGCGATTTTACGGCAACCCAACCTATCGGGTATAAACAATGGTAGAGCATATGGTGGGACAAAAGTTTCGAAAACCCTGATATATGAAAACTCTACTTCTACATACTAGTCAGCGACATTGTTTAAATTTTGCGTGATGCTGTCTGAAATTCTGGGTGGTGGATTACCGAAAATGACGACATGCATTGGTACCATTACCCAATTGAAGATTTCATACATGAATTCTACCGCCTTATTCTCCCACAACTTTGAATGGTAGACATGGATGGGTTCAGCTTTGGATGGAGTCCATCTCCAGCTCATCAAGGGAAAAGGTGTTATAAAACAAATTGCATCCATGAGGTATGCGGACATGAAGAATGAAGTTGCCTTCCCATTTTCCTTCTATGTCTGATATTCTGTGATCTGATTGTATAGAATGTCTGACAATAGCCTAGCCCAATCGAAAAAAAAACCTCGACGACTTTGTGAATCAGGCATACCCACTCGAGGAAGAAATGTGTGGTGTCTTCTTTCCCGTACAATCTACAGGCCATCATCGCTATGTATTTGAACTGTGGTTCCAAGGAGGAAATGGAATAAACTCTGTTGCTATCTTCCCTGAACTTCACAGGGTGGGAGACCCAATCTTTGATTAAATCAGATAGGCTCTTTCCATATTGTTCACATTCCTTTTGTTTAAAACCCTCCAGGAATTTTGCATTGTATGTGAAGTTCGGTGCGGATGAAAATTTGTACATCACCTGTAAATGTTCTAGTTTAAAGGTCCCAATAGTGACCTTCTACTCATTGATGATGGTTCTGGTTGGAATATCTAAATGATCCAACACCCATCAGATCATATCATAGTAAGGAAGAAGACGTGGCCTGGCTGCTACTTTATGCATTTCTGCCTAGACTACGATCTTGTATTTGGTGACTAAGTCATCTTTTTCATTGTCATTGGAATCGTCTGAATAGTCCATCAGTTCAGACTGCATAACCTCCAAGATGTATGACCAGTTCTTAACAAAATCAATGTTTCTGGATGAAGTATCAGAAACATTATCCAAGCCTTGCCCAGAACTCTCGATGGTTACCTTGGATGATTTTTGTGGAGCCATGGCAGAGGATTCTGACTTCGCTCTTTAGCAGTAAAAACGCATATACATACAAAAATTAGCCTGAAGAAAAACCTCTTTTGCGTAAAATAGAAATGAAATTTGAAAACAGTGAGGCAGAATTCTATACTTCGAGTATTTAAAAAACCCCAACGTCCTTACGAACAGAACGATCAAATCATTTTATGGGAAAGATTTTAGTAGTAAAAGCACAATCTTCATCTATCATTTCACCTTATTTCAAAATAAATGCCATAAATTTTGACGACTCGGGACACAAACGACGCAAATATTTGAAATTATCCGTATACTGTGCATGTTTAAAACTTGTATTAATGCGTTGATTATTTAACTCTTTTGATTAAGCCAATTTAGCCTTTAATTAATCCCTTTTCGGTGTTCGCCGCATCAGCAAAATTATTTCTATCCTTCGACCCCCTAAAACCCGAGATCGCGATGACGCAATATGACTAAGTGAGGAAATAAACCGGATTAAGAGTTTAATTAATTAGTTGTTAAATAATTTCGCAACTTCGCAAATCGAGAGTACAGAAGTAAGGTTTTTAGGAGACGCAAGCGCTGAAGTCACAAAAAACCGACAAGTCATAACTAAGGTTTAACGTAACTTAACTCTGAATTTTGACCCGGGTAACTTCTAAAGGGTTTTGCAACTTCGCACCTCGGGGATAAAAAGGTAAGATTTTTAGAAGACGCGAGCGCCGAAGTCACAAAATTTCGATAAGCGACAACTAGGTTTAACTTCTGAAGGGTTTCGCAACTTCGCACCTTGGGGCTTGAAAAATATGTAACCTATAACTCCCGAAGCGCGATATCCCAAGGTATCAAAAGCGCAAAGCTTGTTTAGTTGATTTAAAGGTGTTTTGAGAATACAACGACCATCAATGTTTTGTGTTATGGGACTTCATATACTTCTGTAAAAAATAAAAGGGAAAGTAAAAAACCAAGTTTCATTTTCAAAGAAAAAATAAAAAATAAAAAATAAAGTGACAGAAAAAGGCGGCTCCAACAGCTGGAATCTTAGATCTAAGTGAATGCCACGATGCTCTGTACCTTCTGCAAAGTATAATAAGGAATTTATATTGATGAATGACCTATGCTAAGTGCTTTCTAAGTGTTTAAATCACAGAGTTGTGTCCCAGCTAAGGTTGCAGACACCTGAGTCTTGAAACCACCCTTGCCTCTACCTTGGGTGAGGCTTCATCTGCTTCGCAGGTGTTGCCGAAAGGGTCGGTATTTAGGGTTTTGTTGGTGCATTGTTGTAAGTGTTGAACCCCGGGTCTGCCCCTGTGCCAAAAAATGGTTCTGTTGCCGGGACTGGAACTGTGATTGCTGGGAACTAAGAAAGAAAATATTTGTGCAAAGATTCGATCTAGAAACTGTGAAATCTTTGTGCGTAGATCTATTTCCCTAGTGCACAGATTTTCATTCGACCCATGAAGGTTTGTGCTAAAAAGAGAAGTCTAGATCTAAAGAAAAGAAGCAATATATGAATGCTTTGTGCTCTAAGAAAGGTAAAAGTATAAGTTTCTAAGGAAAAAATGTCAGATCTGTAGAAAAGAGGTAAGATCTGTAAGATTTGTGCTCTGATAGAGGTAAGAATAGTAAAAAAAAATTAGATGTCGAAACTTTGTGCTCTGTAAAAGTAAAATAAGTGAAAATTTTTGTTTCTAGAGTATGGATCTAGGTATATTCTGCCCTAGCTTGAAAACTAGGGCTCTGATAGATGAAAGAAAGTTTGATATGAATAGATCTGATAGATATGTTATACCTATGCATAGAAAGAATGTTTTGGACTAACAAGTGGATGCAGGATCCTCGAAAGAATTTTTTGCAGGATAACTACCATAACCCTAGTGCACAATACAAAAGAGGTTGGCAATCATTTAAAATAAAGAGAGGATTAACCCTCTGTTACAGTTGTAGAAGACCAGGACTTCTTTCTAAGGAATTCCCTGGTGGAATATCTAGTTGTCTCTATTGCAAAGCTTTGGACCATGAATAATTAGATTGCCCTAGAATGATTGCTAAAATTGAAGGCATGAATATGAAAGAAGATAACCTTAAGGAAGATCCAGAAATCATACAACCCCAGAGAGAATCATACAAGATGTTACTACAGATACAAGACACCTTGAATGATCACCGACATGTTAGATTATCAAAGGTATTTAACAAGAAAGAATGAATCAAGGTAAGAATAGGAGACTTTGACATTGACTGTGTTCTAGATGAGGAAACACAGGTGAATGCTATGACAGAAAGAACTTGGGAAGCTATAGGGAGGCCTGTTATGACCCCTTCACTGAGTGGAATAGGGTTATTCAGAGGGAAACTAGTGAACCTATGTGGAAGGCTCAATTAGATATTTATGAATGCTAATGGAACTTCAACAGAAGAAGATTTTGAGATTATCAAATTTATTGAGGACAATGCCCCATTTACTATGTTACTTGCAAATCCTTGGATTTAAAGATATCAAGCCAGAAAGAAGGAAGAAGAAAAAGTTTTAGAAAAGCAGAGACAAGAGTTAAAAGACTTCATGACCAGAAGGATCGCGCAGTTGATTGAAGAACAGGAGAATAGATCGAAGCTATATCACACTAGGAACTCATATGAAAACGTTATCAGAACACCAGAGGACTCACAGAAGACTGGAGTTTCTATCTCAGATAAAGAAGAGATGTTATACCTGAACCCTAAGAAAGAACCTTAGCAACGCAAAGTAACTATATCCAAGGAAAATAGGAACCAGAATGGGAAAAGAAATACTTAGATGAAGCTCACTGGAAAGAAAGCTAGAAAGTTAAGTAAGAAGAGGTCAAAGATTGAAAAGTTGCAGAAGATTCTAGATAGAACATCGAAGAAATAAAAATTGCAGAATGGGATATTCGCCGAGATATCAGAACAATGACCTATGGCACTTTGTCATGACGAAGCGATATAGTTGTTGGACTGATATACCCGTTCGAATTCCACCTAGAATGGACAAAAAATCATTAAAGGATCATCACTAGACTGTTGGACAGCACCATAAAAAATAGATCAACGTTAATGGAAGCTTCATGCCCATTGCAAGCAGACCATTTCCGAATGTCTTATTTAGTTTGTCGTGCCATGCACGAAGAACACTTTTTCCAACTGAGAATTAGAAGCCCACAGAATAGTAGTTGCATACAGTGGTCATTGTGATCTGGTTGGTCATCCTAGTACAATATCTGAGATCATTGTGAACCCCGAATAATTTTTCTTTCCCAGTTTGTAGTTCGACGAATCTAACACAGCCAAAGAATCTGCAAGAGAGGTACTCGCTAGCCTCAGAACTGAAAGAGTCATGTCAGAATGAGGGTTTTCTATAGGTTTACATGCATCATCGACGAGAGGAGTGCAAGCCTCCCCATCGACTGCTTGAGCAGGAACATCTCGAGCCGACACATAATGCAGAACCAAACCTAAAGATGATATGGCCAATGCGAGGTTGGTTCCATCCATCCTACCTGCTTACATACCACCTATGAGCGGTGTGATCAATATATATAGTGTGCCTATAGACTTCGAGTACACTCTAGTCACCACGTACCTGTCAAAAGGGGTACGTGCAGTCTGCATAGATCAAGACAATATTGCAACATTAAAGTTCAGTGACTTCAACCTGGGAGATCGTACAGTCTACAACATGCTTTCCCCACACAAGTACCTAACCAAAACCAAGGGAAAGAACTCAAAGATTGTCCCTCAGCAATGGAATATGAACCTTTCGCAATCCACTATGTTGAACGTCATGAAGATCCCACATTTCAGACATCACCAAGAAGTCAATTCCTATGTTAAGGTACTCCTAGCAAGCTACCATAGAGGATACCTATGGTTGAACCATCACATCACAGTTGATCCAACACTGATCAATAGGATCACAGGTCTTAGCATGTAGGGTCATGATCCCCATGACTACGATCCTAGAAAGACCGCGGACTGCGCTCTTTCTCAAAATATCAAAGAAGATTACGATGATGTTGATAAAGGAGCACAAGGCTACAAGTTAGCCTCTAATAAGAGCAGCGTAGTGTGCCTTGCATGTCAGCTGATTGCAGGGAAGCTCGTTCGCAAGAATCGACCCATGCAAGTATCCAACTTTGTAGTTGACCTCACAGGAAAGTGCACAGAGGGACTACAAATGAACTGGGTGAAGTACCTACTGAATCAACTAGATATCGACTGTAGAGAATCCCAGGATCAGGGGCATGAATTCCATTTTAGTTGGCTCTTGATACTTATATCTTTCATTGCATGGGAGCTACCAGAAGATGCAACCTTCCCGGACCTCGAACCTTTTGAGCCCTTAGCCGCGAAGTTCAGTACCTTATGGTACTCGAATTATATGAGCAAACAATGGAAATCCAATGTCGTATTCCATGCCTACTACAATCAGTTTAAGTGCACCATCCAGTCTGAGCCTTGGATAACCCCGAATACCCTCTTCAGTTTTAGGCCCTTAATGAAGTTTAGTGTGGACTACCACTTCATTTACATAACAACACGTGCTCATGAGAACAAAGAGCAGTTAAATTCTTATTATAAGCTAATAGAAGAAGAACTGGAGGAAATCACCAAGGAATGGTCAACAAACCTCCTTGTTTCAACAAACCCCATAGAATTGTCTGACATCGACAGTCTAGAAGCTGCGCAGGATACACCTGAGCCCAATAAGATGAAGAAAACAACGAATATGAATAAGGATGAGGAAATACAGGATATAGACAACATATCTGTAAGGACCACATCCATTATACCTGAGCAAGAAGGTAATGATGAATAAGTTGAACAGAGGCCAGAAGACAAAGAGGACTCATCAAATAAAAGGAATATTTCACCTCTGAAACCTTCCTCCCAGAAGAAACCTAGAACCCCTGTAACCAAGATGAAGACCATGCTCACCCAATATGACTTTAGTTTCCTCCTCACCACTATGAACGAAGCTATAGAAGAAATATTAGAAAATCAGGAAGCCAAGAAAGAGGCAATGTACAACAAAATTGAGAGCAAGCTCCAAGGAGTGTAGAAGGCACTTCGGTCTAGCCACGTAGTCTCCAATACACCCCTGCCACAAGGAACAAGAGATGAGTGAGATGAACCAGTTCAACTCCACAAGATTGTTTCCAGAGTCGAAGCACGCTTTCGAAAAGCACAGAAAGAAACCACGCAGGCAACCTAGGCCTTAAAGAAAGCACAGGAGTAAATCATTGAGTAACGTCGAGATGTGCAACAAGAGAGCGACGCTCTCCAAGAAAAATTGGAATAAGACAGAGCAAAGATTCAAAAACCAAAGGAGCAGTTTCTCGTGAAGTAGATTGGGATTGAAGAAGCAGTCAACAAATCATTTCTCTATGTGACCGACTTAGAAAAGAAAGCAAAAGAACCCTTAGAATGCCAAGTGATGAAGCTTGTTGAAGTGATTCAACAACTTCAACAAAGAGTCATAGAATTAGGGCTTCAGAACATACCAAGTACCCCACAAGAAGAGCGCGACCAGCGAGAAATGACTTCCTGGAGTTTAGTATAAAGGATTAAAGAACTCACTGAGGAATGAAAATAGTTAAGTAGCAGAAGTGCGCAGATACATGAGAACCTAATTGAGAATCCTAAATTGCACAAATTGGAGTCACAGCTCCAGGAGGCGAAGCATAAAGCCGAAAATCTACATGTGTAGCTGAAGGCCCTATCACCCATATAGAAAATGAAATGGTCTCATGAGCAGTGCATAGCACAGTAGTAGATCCATATAATCTAGAGAAAGGTAATGGAAGTAACTCAACAACTTCAACCTTTGCACGATAAGGCATGTCAGTTATTCATAGAGATCGAGAACCAAGGAACAGAGTTGGAATAGGTCATGAATTCAACAAAGAAACGCCTAGAAGGGACGGTGAATGATGCACTCATCTAGGAGTTTTATGAGCAAGAAGCAGTTGCAATGCAGTAGGTCGAAGCAGATCGAGCCAAGCTCGAGGTGTTCGAAGAAGAATGGATCAGACCTGAGTGACTCGCGACAAGTCACAGGTGAGTGTTGGGGACATGTTGGCCCTTGACCAATTTTTGGGAGATACTTGGTCATACTTGACCATTTTTTGGACTTTGATGCCCTATCAAAGGAAGCATGCAAGACAAAGAAGATATCATAGGATCTCGGCCCACTTTGGGTCCTTTTTGGGTTTTGGGGATAATGTAATGGGATTGGGATGTCGGCCTGTGGGTTTACCCATGCTTAGGCCCACTTTTGTAAATGTATAAGTAGAATTCTAGGCTATATAAGAAGTGTCTCAAAAGAGAAGTTAGTAGTGGTTTAGTGCTAATAGTTTATCTATGTGATAAACTTGCAGAGCTTAGTGCGAGTATTGTAAGTGTTGAGTGCACAGATTGTAAGGAGGCTATGTGCTAGATCTACTCAGGGAAAGAGGATATGGTGAGGTGCACGGAGATCTCTTGTCCTGTGTGGAGTAGGATTTTGATAAGATCTATGTTGTAACCTGATTGACTAAAGCTATTATAGAAGAAGAGTTGGTGGATGTAGCCCCAGGGTGGGGGTGAACCACTATTGAAATCTTATATCTAAGTGAATGTTGCGCGATGCTTTGTACTTTCTGTGAAGTATAATAAGGAATGTATATTGATGAATGACCTATGCTAAGTGCTTGCTAAGTGTTGAAATCATATAGTTGTGTCCCAGCTAAGGTTGCAGACACCTGATTCTTGCAACCACCCCTGCCTCTACCTCGGGTGAGACTTCATCTACTTCACAAGTGTTGTTGAAAGGGATGATAGTTAGGGTTTTATTGGTGTGTTGTTGTAAGCAGTGAACCCTGGGTTTTCCCCTATGCCAACACTACACCTTTGATATCCACTTTAGATAATGCACAACTTCTACTCCTACACACTTTCATCACCTTCTAAAAAGAACACTATATTCTTTGTTCTGCATGTCTTTCACATGCTGAGTCATCTGCCTAATCATCATTCTAACTCTTCATATTCTTTGGTGGTTATCCAGAATGGGTTCATCATTAGTGGGTGTTATCTTGAGATTCTTTGGCTTCTCTGGTAGTTGAAACTCTTCGCCTTCTATGGCAGTTACAGTCACTTTTTTTTGGCATCTTTGGCTTCTAATACGCTTCCTTCACGTGAACATCGACAATGACCAGACACCTATTCAAAAGGTGCTTCACAATATTGGTCTAGCAAGCGCTAGATCCTTTTTTCAATATGACCTTGGGCGATGAACATCATGTGACCACGTGATTGCGAGCGCAAACTCTCTTCTCGTTAGCCCCCTATTGCATGTGACCTCAGGTTGCATCCTTGCGTAAGAAAATGATTGTGGGCGCGTTCAAGAGTGGTTTGAGATCAACCAATTTTCTTCCCACAATCCATCTCTAGCTGCCACCTACCATTTCTCCGAAACCATGGTTTTAATTGCAGCCCGCTCATGAAAAATTAAAACCCAAGCATGTTTTGGCCCCATAATCGAGCATGATTGTCGATCCCGCGGCCTCTAACAGATTCCTTCAATCAATGGCTTCGATATATCTTTCTTTAGTGCCTTCTTTCCTCCATCCACATGCGATCCTTAGTCTTAACGACCAAGTGATATGTGGCCCTCCAAACTAACAAACGAGACCGATTTCTCCTTTCAGGATTTGGGAGTCTCGATTCTCAAACTCTGCTTGCTCCCAGATAATTTCACCCAGAGTCCACGATCTAATGACGTGTGGCCTTCTTGAATCAATGGTCACAATCCCTTTGGGTATTTGGGGTTTGGAAATCTCAAATTTCTAACCTTTCAAACTTCCTTTTCTTTTTCCCGGAGCTAACAATCTACTGATGCGTGTCCCTTTCGGATCAACGGTCATGATCCTTTCGCATCTCCGGAGTTCAGAATTTTCAAGTCTCAACTGGAAATCCTTGAAGTGAGATTTCTCCAAAATCTCATATCACCTGACATGTACTCCCCTTGACGATCAATGGTCGAGATTTGTCTTTGACGATTTTCATGTTCTTCCCATCCACAAACTTCCAAAGTTGTGGATCTCATGCCACCTATCCTCCTTGATGATGGATGGCCCCAAACCACTTCAGGACTTTGGAAATTTGGGCAAGTTCTAGTGATAAATATCCCGAAGAAAAGTTATCAGAGTGATGTCACTTACTTACGTCACTTGATGATGTGTCATGAGCCTAGTAGCAAACATGTGCCACTCGGATTTGTGATTTGCACATACCTAAAAGGTCAAATTAACTTGACACTTGTCATTGTCTAATTGTGTCACGTGTCATTGCCGACATAGTCTTGCTGAAGTGGATCCCCATTCACTTTGGGACTTCGGCCTTCAGGACTTCGGGTATTTTGACTTTTCAAGTCACCAATTCGTATGAAGTGAGAATCCCTGAACAGTAACTTCCTTGCAACTTTTAGACCCGAACTAAATGTTGTTCATTGATTATGTTCTTAGATTGACGGCTCAATATTTTTGCGATGTTACCTTTTTATCTTATCTTGTCCTTCCACTTTAAAATGATCTGACAGTCGACGTTTACTCCGACTCTCTGTCTCTTCGGACTTCGGGGATTTAAGATCTCAAACTGAAAATCTCGAAGTGATTTCTCTAGAGCATAACCTCCTAACATCTTTAGACCCCAAACAAATTTTTTTCATTGATAAAGATCTTAGATCAACGGATCTTTCTTATCCTGTCCTTCCACTTACATCAATCCGACAACTTACAGAAATTCGGATGATCGAATTCTCAATCGTTTTGCCCTGCTTATCCTATCCTTCCATTAATTCAATCCAACGATTGTTGTTCCTCTGGATCGGTGATTCAATGACCACTGTCTCTCTTCCTCCTAATTTTTTGATCTCTCTGAATTAAATTGTTTTCTAAGTGTTCACAGGTCTTCGACCTTTCCTCCTCCTGTGAGTCTGTCTCTTGGACCTTGTCTGCACTTCTGGAAACCACTATCTGTTCTGAGCTTTCTTGTCTTCTGCCATCAATGAAAATAACACTCTTCCTGTAAACATGCCAATAATATCCCCCATTGGCATTGATGGAAACCCTGAAAGGATGCACTATTTTTCTTAGACCTCCAACTATAGCATATAGACAACACCTTTTTCTCCCCCTTTGACATCAATTTCAAAGAAAAAAAAAAACCCCTGAGCTGTTGCAGTATTTTTTGAAGGTATCAAAAATTCAACCAACGCATACTTCCCCTGACAGGATGGACTCTCTTAGGTGAGAGAAGGGATGACACCCAGCTTCTAACAAAGATATTCAAATGGTGTCTTGTCTAGGGGTTTAGTAAAGATGTCTGTAATTTGTTATGTGGAAGGAATATAATTCAGCTGAACAACTTTGTTTGTAACCTGATCTTTGAGAAAATGATACTTTATTGGTATATGCTTCATCTTTGAATGGCGAACATGATTATTCAAGACACTATTGGCACTGGTGTTATCACAGTGAAGTGGAATGGGATCAATATAAGTTACCTTCAAATCTGCAAGAGTTTGTATCATTCATAAGATCTGAGTGCAGCAATTAGTAGCAACAATGTACTCTGCCTCTGTAGTTGATAATGAAATTGATCCTTGTTTTTTACTAAGCCACGCTACTAACGAATCACCTAAGAAGAATTCACTTCCACTAGTGCTCTTTCTCTCATCCAAATAGTTTTCCCAATCAGCATCTGAATATGCAGTTAATTGAAAATTATGATTTGTGGGATATTAGAGACCATAATTCATTGTACCCTTCAAATATTTGAATGTCCTTTTGAAAACTGCTAAATGAATTTGTTTAGGAGCAGACTGATAATGACCTACCATTCCAACAACTTGCATTATATCAGGATGGGATGTTTTGTTGTACAGAAGACTGTCTATCATTGATCAATATGTTCTTTGATCAACATTAGGTGAAATAGCATCTTTATTAAGCTTGCAACCAACTACCATAGGTCTGCTCACAGGTGTAGAATATTCCATCTGAAACCTCTTTAACATCTCCTTTAAATAATTTTCTTGAGAGATAAATATCCCTGCGGAACTCTGATTGATTCGTAAACCAAGAAAATATGACAATTCTCCTATCTTGGACATCTCAAACTCACTATGCATCGAATTAGAAAACCACTGAACTGAAGGGTCATTAGTGCATCCAAAAATAATGTCATCTACATAAACTAGAAAAACTAATAAATCATCACCTTCAGACTTAATGTATAGATTAATGTCAACAATACCTTTCTTGAACCCTTTTTCCTGTAGAAATTTGTCCAGTCTATAATACTAGGCTCGTGGTGCCTGTTTCAGTCCACATAATTCCTTTTTCAACTTACAGACATAGTCAGGATTATCTGAAAGTGAAAATACTTCAAGTTGCTCCACATATACTTCTTCTTCTAGATCTCCATTAAGAAATGTTGACTTAAAATCCATCTGATATACTTTAAAGTTCTTATGAAATGCATAGGCAAGAAACATTCTAATGGCTTCTAATCTTTCCATTGGTGCAATGGTTTCATCAAAATCTTGTCCCTCAACTTGTGCATACCCCTTAGAGACCAATCTGGCTGTATTCTTAACAATTTGTCCTTGTTCATTTATTTTGTTCTTAAACATCCATTTGGAGCCAATTAAATTCTTATCTGCAGGTCTAGGAACAAGCTCCCAAGTATTGTTCTTCTCAATCTGATCCAGTTCCTCATTCATTGATTTTAACCAATTTACATATTTACCAGATTCATTAAAGTTCTTGGGTTCGACCATGGGTATGAAGGCTATATGTGATTGCTCAGTGTCTTTGATTATCCTTCTCCTGGTTTATACACCTTTGTCTTTATCACAGTTTATCTGACTTGCAGGATGATTCTTTTGAGTAATTCTGGAGGAAGGATTTGATGTTGTCTATTGATTTGAGTCTACTTGAGTATTTGTATCTTCATCTAACTCAGAGTCTTATTTTTCTGATTCTTGGACCTGTTCATCTTGAAATTCAACTATATCCTCTCTTTTTTATTCAATATGCCTCACCTCTCTTACTGGGACTCCTTCATCAAATTTTATGTCAATGCAATCAACAATTTATGCAACCTCTTATTATAGCATCTGTATCCTTTATTGTTTGTAGAATAGCCTAAGAATATGAATTCATCATCCTTTTCATCATACTTGCCAAGGTATTCATTATTATTATTTATGTAGCACTTACTCCCAAAGACTTTGAAGTGTTTGATAGAAGTAGGTCTTCCATACCACAATTCATAAGGTGTCTTGTCATTGTGTGGTCTGGGGTGAGCTTTGTTAAGAATATGGATTGTTGTGTGTATTGCTTCTACCCAGTAGGTTTTACCAATGTTATTCTCATTCATCATTGACCTGTCCATTTGCTGAACTATTTTGTTTTGCCTCTCAACTACTCCATTTTGTTGTGGAGTTCCTAGGATTGTGTATTCTCTCTAGATCCCATGTTTATCACATAATTCCTTGAAATCACTTGGCATAGTTCTCCTCCTCTATCCGATCTTACAAACTTTAATCTGTTGCATATTTGATTCTCAGTTAAAGCCTTAAATATTTTAAATTTCTCAAATGCTTCATCTTTTTCTTTGAGAAAAACAACCCAAGT
Source organism: Picea glauca (assembly GCA_000966675.3). Taxonomy (NCBI): domain Eukaryota; kingdom Viridiplantae; phylum Streptophyta; class Pinopsida; order Pinales; family Pinaceae; genus Picea; species Picea glauca. The sequence continues at coordinate 602,006 of JZKD02S1673109.1, read as the reverse complement.
GAGTCTGGAGTAATCATCAATGATCAGCATGAAGTAATTTTCCTTCCCTGTGCCTTCCTGTCTTGATGTTCCACATAAATCCATATGAACTAATTGGAGTGGTTTCTCTGTTGAGGTAGAGATATTGTATTTAAACTATGTCATGGTTAGATTTCCTACTTGGTAGGGTTTACACATAGAATCTTGTGGATTTGATATTCTTGGAAGATCTTTTACTGCCTCGAGATTTTTGAGCTTGATTAAGTGGTCAAAGTTTAGATGTCCAAGTCTCCTATGCCATAACCATCTTTCATAATATTTGATTAGATGACACTCTTCTCTATCTTCTTTCAACACATATACATTATTATCTATCATTATGCCTTTAGCCACCACTTGTCCTTAGTTTACAAACTTTATCTTACAATCTTTGGAAATGAACACCACTTCACATCCTCTATCACACATTTGACTTACACTGAGAAAATTATGTTTAATCGCATATACAAGAAGAACATCATGGGATTTTCCTTTACCATTACTCAAACTCACCATCCCTTTAACTTTGATTTTACCTAGTTCATCATTTCCAAAGGTCACATTTCCTATTTTTACTTATAGACATAAACTTATCCTTGTCTCCAATCATGTTCTTGGAACATCCATTGTCTATATACCAGGGGTGTTTTTGTTTTTGAGATGAAAGTACTAGACCACATTTTTCACTATCTTTCTTTTTCCATGTGCTAGCATTTCTAGCTAAGGGTTTTATCCTTAGATCTACTTTGTAATTATTCAGATGCCAGTTTGCAGCTTTGTGGCCGAAGTTATGACACTTATAGAATTTGAGCTCAATGTTCAATAGGTCAAAGTGATTGGTGCATATTTTTCTACTCATTGGCTATTTAGTTCTATGTTGCAAAGATTTTTTGTTTCTTGATCTCCTCAGTTGCATGTCTCTAAACTTAATTTGACAATTTTCAATATTATGACCAAAATTAGAGCAGTAAAAATAGTAACCATGGAAGAAATTTTGGTACCTGAAAGATGGCCTTCTTCTTGGCATTTGTTTCTCCATATTCTGATGTCTTCGTTTTTTATCAGGGATCATCTTGTCCTTATTATCTATTTGTGGCAGAGTATTCACATGGTCTAATTGTCTGTTGACTTGGAACTTGATCATATTTACTGGATTTTTTCTTTCTAGTTGTTTGTTGCTTAAACCACTTACATAGTCTAAACCAATCTTCAACAAAGGAGATCTTTGTTTTCTCATAATGGAATTTAGTTCTGCTGAGGCTTTAATGCTTGGAATATTTTGGAGATATAATGCTTTAAAATTCTCCATCTCTTTCTTGGTTTTTACTACCTCTTCTTCCAAGGCTTCACATATTACCTTATTCTCTGATAACTACGGTTTCATAATTTCCTCTATTTTTTTTGCCTCTTCTAATTCCACTTTTAGAAGGGTAAAGTCTTCATCAATTTTTTTACTGTCTTTCTCAAACTATATCAACAATTGTTTTTTTTTTTCTTCTTAAATATGAGTCTAGCAATTTCTTCTAGGAAACGGATTAGTTCTCCTTCCAAGTCAACCATGGCTTCTTCATCATTAACATCACTTCCTGTGCTTTTATTATCATAATCCTCTTTGTCCATAAGCATAAATTCATTAACCTTATCTTCACAAGAAGAATCACTATCTGTGTCTCCTGAAGAGTCATCATTGTTTACACATAAATGTTTATTTTTACCAAATCTCTTGGATTTGTACTTCTATTCACCTTCATAGTTTTGGTCCTTATTCTTTTGTGGACACTTATATGCAAAGTGACCTATATTTTCACAGTTAAAACATTTGAAGGGAAACTTGCCTTGGTACTTCCCTGATCTTTTCTTTAGTCTTCTCACAATTTTTTATTCAATTTCATCAGGCTCAGAATCCTCATTCTTATATGCTTTACATGATGCTTCTCTAGAGGTGGGTTTATCCTTACTAATTATCATTTCATAAGCAGTTAGAGTTCCTAGAAGTTGATCAATAGACAAAGTCTTAATATCATGCAGTTTTTCTATTGCATAAACTTTTGGATTAAATCTATTTGGTAGAGATTTTAAAATCTTCTGAACTAAAAATACATCTTCAATCTTCTCACCAAGACCGTTCATGGAATTCACAAGATCCTCAACTCTTAAGAAAAAATTATTCACTGTTTCATCCTCATTCATCTTTAGTTGTTCAAACTGTAATCTGTAGGTTTGAAGCTTGGCATCCTTTACCTTCTCATTACCTTCATAACTGCTAATGATTTTGTCCCACATTTCTTTGGCAGATTCTAAGTGCATAACTTTTACAAA
>JZKD02S1673109.1:585708-599619 GCA_000966675.3 Picea glauca | reverse complement strand
GAATTAGTTGTTACTGTGCTTAAACAATTTTATGCTTATTAAATTAGTATTAACCTTCTCCAATTGATCATCAAGATTATGCAATACATGAACAACATAAATAACAAACATCAATCAAACATATGATATACACAGAGATAGATATTCACAAGGAAACCAATAGAGGGAGAAAACCTCTTCTTCTTTGAATGATAGGCAGTCTTTTAAGTTCTATACATCATATTTCTTTGAGAACCAACTCAAAATGAGGATTCAACCTCTTCTTTAACAAGTTGCTACTTGTTGAGAGCACCAACTCTCTAGTTTCTCTAGCACCCACTAGAAGGAAGCACCAACTCCCTGAGTGTTCCAGCACCAACTGGATGGAAGCACCAATTTCCAGTCACACAGGCACCAACCTGTATAACAAAGAACAATGTTTCTCCCTTGCACCACCCTACCACCCTAGTTTTTCTGGCTACAACGAGATGGAAGCTACAAGTCCCTATTTTCAAGCACCCACTTGAAACTCTGAGGAAAACCATCCTCCCTAGCACCACCCTACCACCCTGATATATAAAACTTTACTTACTTGAACTGTCTATGATATGATCTTTTACAACTCCATGTTTCCTCTACTTACTTTAGCTTCTATGCTTTGTTCTTGTTCTACACACGATGCTACTCTGTTTAGCTTCTCTTCTCCATTTTATGCTTTGTGCTTCCTCTCCATTCTTTGCATTGCACCTATGATCTCCACTTCAGATACTGCACATCTTCTATTCCTACACACTTTCATCACCTTCGAAAAATCACATTATATTCTATGTTTTGCATGTCTTTCACATGCTGAGTCATCTTCCTGATCATCATTCGAACTCTTCGTCTTCTCTAGTAGTTATCCAAAATTGGTTCATCATTAGTGGGAATTATCCTAAGATTATTTGGCTTCTCTGGTAGTTACAGTTAGTCGTTTTTGGCGTCTTTGGATTCTAATCCCCTTCCTTCATGTGACCATTGGCAGTGACCAGACGCCTATTCAAAAGGCGCTTCACGATCTTGTTCTAGCGATCTCTAGCTCATTTTTTCGATATGACCATGGACGATGAACTTCATGTGACCACACAATTGCAGGTGCGAGCTCTCTTCTCGTTAGACCCTTGTCGCATATGACCTCGGGCTACATCCTTGCGTAAGTGAATGATTGTGGGCGCATTCAAGATTGGTTTGGGATCAACCAATTTTCTCCCTGCAATCCATCTCCAGCTGCCACGTAACCTTTCTCCAAAACTGTGGTTTCAATTGTGGCCCAGTCATGAAAAATTAAGACCCGATCATGTTCTGGCCCTGCAATCGAGCATGATCGTAGATATCATGGTCTCTGATAGAATCCTTCGATCAATGGCTCCCATCTATATTCCTTTTCTACCTTCTTTCCTCCATCCATGCGTGATCCTTAGTCTTAATGACCAAGTGACATGTGGCCCTCCAAACCAACAGACAAGATTGCTTTTGCCTTTCGGGCTTCGGGAGTCTCGATTCTCAAACTCTGCTTGCTCCCAGAGCATTTCACCCGGATTCCATGATATAACAATGCATGATAATATTGAATCAAAGGTCACAATCCCTTTGGGTATTTCGGGTTCATAAATCTCAACTTTCCAACCTTTCAACCTTCCTTTGCTTTTTCGCGGAGCTAAAAATCCACTGATGCGTGTCCCTTTCGGGTCAATGGTCACGATCCTTTCACGTCTCCGGAATTCATAATTTTCAAGTCTCAAATGGAAATACTTGAAGTGATATTTCTTTGAAATCTTAGATCAGATGACATGTACTCCCCTTGACGATCAATGGTCAAGATTTGTCTTTGGTGATTTTCACATTCTTCCCATCTAAAAACTTCTGAAGTTGTGGATCTCACACCACCTGTCCTCCTCGACAATGGAAGGCCCAAAACCACTTCGAGACTTCGAAACTTTGGGCAAGTTCTGGTGTTAAATATCCCGAAGTAAAATTCTCGGAGTGGCGTCACTTACTTACGTCACTTGATGATGTGTCATGAGCCTAGTAGGTGCCACGTGTCACTCGGATTTGTGATTTGCATGTACCTGAAATGACGAATCAAATTGACACTTGTCATTGTCTGATTGTTCCATGTGTCCTTGTTGACGTAGTCTTACTGACGTGGATCCCCATTCACTTCTGGACTTCGGCCTTCGGGACTTCGGGTATTTTGACTTTTCAAGTCGCCAATTCTTTCGAAGTGAGAATCCCTAAACAATAACCTCCCCGCCCCTTTTAGACCTGAAGTAAATTTTTTTCATCGATCATGTTATTAGATTGATGGCTCAATCTTTCTGTGATGCTGCTTTTCTAGCTTATCATGTTCTTTCACTTTAAAATGATCTGACGGTTGATGTTTACTCTGACTCTCTAGACTTCGTGGATTTTAGATCTCAAACTGAAACTCTCAAAGTGATTTCTCCATAGTGTAACCTCCTCACATCTTTAGACCCAAAACGAATGTTGTTCTTTGATCAAGATCTTAGGTCAACGACTCTTTCTTATCCTATCCTTCCACTTAAATCAATCTGACGAATGACGAAAATTTGGATGATTGAATTCTCAATTGTTTTTCCTCGCTTATCCTATCCTTCCATTAATTCAATTCAATGTTTATTGGTCCTCTAGATCGGTGATCCAATGTCCATTGTCGCTCTTCCTCCTGATATTCTGATCTCTCTGACTTAGACAATTTTCTAAGTGTTCATGGTTCTTTGACATTTTATCCTCCTATGACTCCATCTCTTGGACCTCGTCTTCACTTCTGGAAACTGTTATCTCTTCTGATCTTTCTTGTATTCTACTCTCTCTAGGTTTGGTGTTCTTTCCATCAATGAAAATAACACTCTTCCTGTAAACATGCCAACAAGAAGTATTTTTATATTCACAGGGACATTATATTTGTCTATTAGTTGTTACAGGATATGATAGTTAAAAAATGGAAAATACTGCAACCAAGAAGGAATTGAAGAAGAATAACAAAATAACAATGGATTTCATCTGGGAAGGATTACCTAATACAATAAGAGAAAATTTTGGCAAATGTTCATCAAAAAAATAACTTTGGGATAATTTACATGGCATATATTCTTCACCCATCATAGATTCAAAAAATTCCAAAGAAGATGTAGATACAAAACAAGAAGAAAGATGCTCATCATGTCAGACAGATTCAGAAGAGGAAGAGTATAAAGAAGCAGAAGTTGATTACAAAGAAAAATTAATCAGTGCATGTTGGCACAGGGGCATACCCAGGGTTCAATGCTTCAACAATGCACCAACAAAACCCTAACTAATGGCCCTTTCGGCAAAACCTGCAAAAAAGATGAAAACTCATCGAAGGTAGAGGTAGGAGGGGGTTGTAGGACTCAAATGTCTACAACCTCGCTGGGACGCAAATCTGTGATTACAACACTTAACAAAGAACTTAGCCAACAACATGCATTAGTTCATAAATCCCTTCACATCAAATATTAAACCCTAAATATAGAACAACGCAGTAATGAGCAGATCACACACTTCCCATCGCTTATCACATAGCACTAACTTAGATCTAACATTAATTCACAACATAAAGCACTAAGCATTCATAGATCTATCTACCATACATCAAGAACAGTGCACTAAGAAAATGGATACATAAATAACATGAAAAACATTGCACAAAGCACATCGACATAGGATATACATGGTTCACCCCAGTGTGGGGCTACGTCCACCAACTTCTTCTTCTTCTTTATTAGTCTTCATCAATCTTCTTACAGGCACAGAGCCACGGAGCCAACTCCAAAAAGGATAGGAGATATTCATGCACCTCGCCAGATCCTCCTTACCCAAACTAGGTCAAGGCACAAAGCCTTACATAGTTGTGCATAAAGAACTTACAAAACACTTGCACTTAGCTTTGCAAGCATTAACACATTCATGCACAAATCCAACTAGCCATGCACTAAGTCGATCAATGATTAGTAACTACTTCTTAAATCATTTATATACTTATTTAACATTACAAAAAGACCTAAACATGGGTAAAACCATGGGCTAACATCCCATACCCATTACATAAACCCTAAAATATCTAAAAGATTTCAAAATGAGCAAGATCCCACAATCTCCGCTTCTACTGTCACTCCATCTTCAACCATCCCATTGAAGTCCCAAAAATGCTCAAGCACGACCAATGTTTCCTCAAAACTTGTTCGAGGGCCAACAGGCCCCCAACACTCACCTGTGACTCATCCTGCGTCACTATGATTCTAGTAATACCACTTCGAAGGCCTTGAGCTTAGGTCAAGATGCCCCTACTTTATGCTGCGCTAGAGCCTCCTGCATGACGAACTTCTGAATTACTTGCTCGCTGACAGGGCATTCTAGCATTATTCCACTGTCATAACCACATGTTCCAATTGTGAGCCTTGTCCCTCGATATCTTCAAAAAGTGTGCAGGCTTCGCCCTGCACCGGATGGAGTCTCTGTGTCACATCCATAACTCTGCTCTGGATGGTAGTGACCTACTGCTAAACTACGCGCTGCTCCTGCGATCTCTTCATCTTCTCAACTACAGTAAGCATCTTCATCTGTGCTTGCACTGTCGATGCCTATTTCTTCTCCTCCTGGAGCTATGCCTCCAATGTCCTCAGCTCTAGGTCTTCTGCAAGGCACTCATAGGTCTGCGCACTTTGATTACTTAATTTCCTACACTATGAAGCCAATGCCCTGATTCTTTCTACTGCGTTCCTGGTAGTTTATTCCCTCTGATATCACACTTCTTACAGAGTGCTAGGTACTTCTTGAAGTTATAGCTCTGCTAATCTTGCTTGAAGCTATTGAATGGCCTCAAAGAGATTCCCCACTTGGCTCTCAGTTGTCTCTTCCTCCATCTATGCCAAACTCGGCACAGAGTGAATTTCTCTAGTCACTGCCTCTCGAACCCCAATCTTCTTCGTGAGCAGCTGGTCTTTCTCTTTCTGGATTTTCTCTCTGTCCTCCTATAAATTCTCTCTAATGCCATCTTTCTCTTGCTGCGCAACTCGAAGTTTCTCTAAGGCGTCCTCATTTTATTTCTTCAAGGCCTCTCTGTCTTGCTCCTTTTCCTCACATCTACTAACCGTCGCAATAGGGTGGGATCATCCCCCAATTCTACATGCTCTATTGATGATGGCGCAGTAGACACTGCCCGGCCCAACTAGATAGCTTATTGGATGTCTTTGAGCTCCTTCTCTATTTGGTCATACATCGACTCCTTATTCACTCCATGTCACTTCAAGATATCTTCTGAATCATATTCTACCACTGTGATGATGAGATCAATGTCATCCACTGTGAGCACGTTTTGTGACTAAGGCTTGTTGGCACGAGCCTTCTTCCTTGCCGAAGGTTTCTCCAGGGAAACCTTCCTCTTTTGCGATGCTTCTGTTGTGGTGATGGGATCCTTTGGCAATGTCACATCACCTTTTTCCTACTTTTCTTCTTCTTCCCCTCCTTCCTCTTGGTTCACTTTGTCTCCTCCTCCTCCTGCAGGTGAGTCAGGTGCAGTTTCTTCCGATGCGTTGTCCTTCTCCTCACTGTCTATGTCATGCACTTCCTCCTTTTTATTATTTTTCTTTGTGCTGATCTATCCATCATACTCCATCTGGGTGACCAAAGGACTTTTGATGATGTCAGGGTTGGAGAATTCTACATCTTCGACCAGTACAAGGAATTCAGCTGGCCATTCCTTGGTTATCTCCTCCATATATTCATCAGTCAATTTATAGTAGGACTGTAGCTCATCTTTACATTCATCCCTGTGCACAGTGATGTAGATGAAGTGTCGGTCAACGCGGAACTTCACTAGTGGCCTGTATGTATGCAGAGTGTTCGGGGTCATCCGTGGAAATGCTTCAATGGCATGCTTCAGCTGTAGGTAGTAAGCATGGAACACCGCATTCGATTTCCATTGCTTCGCCATATCACTTGTATAGAACAAGGTGGTGAACCTTGAGGCCAATGGTTATGATGGATCGAATTATGGGAATTTCTCTCCCTCCAACATCTCCCAAGCGACAAATGCGATAGAATCAACAACCAGCTGAAGTGAAATTTGTAGCCTTGGTCCTGCACTTCGCGACAGTCCTTCTCCAACTTGTTGACGAGGTAACTCACCTAGCTCATTAGCATTCCTTCGACACACTTTCCTACGAGGTCGACTACGAACCTTGTGACCTGCATAGGACAGTTCTTTCTGACAAGCTTACCAATCAGCTGACAAGCAAGGCGCACTACACCATCCTAGATAGAGGCTACCTTGTAGCCTCACTCTCCCTTCTCTACATCATCGTATGCTTCCTTTATTCGTTGTGCCAAGGAGCGATCTGACTTCTTCCCTAGGTAGAACTAGTGTGGGTCTGGTCCTTGCAAGATTAGTCCAGTAATCAAGTGGATCAGGGTCAGATCCACAGTGATGCGCCTATCTAACCAGAGGTAACCTCCATGCTAGCATGACAGGAGGATCTTAACACACGCGTTAACCTCATGATGTCTGTCGAAGTGGGGTATATTCATCATGTTTAAGATCGTCGATCTCACGATCTCCTTAATCCACGACTAGGGAACTATCTTGAGATTCTTCCCAGTCGTCTTCATCAGGTACCTATGCGGTGTGAGCATCGCATAGTTCTTTCGATCTCCAAGGTTAAAATCGTTGATCTTGAGAGTTGGGATCAGTCCCAAATGCGATCCGACTATGCATATCCCCTTCGGGAGGTAAGCAGTGAATAGTGTGTACTAGAAATCATGAGGGATGCTATCATGACTAATCGTGCCATCCAAGGGTAGGATGTAGTCAGGCAAGACTGATAGGATCCACTTCGCATTCATCAGATCGTCGCAGTGCTTGCTTCTTTTCTCAATCAAGGTTTGGGACATAGATCGACGTCCAATTAAGGGGGATGCTTGCAATCCATCCGTCGATGATGCCTGTATTCCTACAGACATGAATTTCTCAGTAATAAGGTCTATTAATATCTCCTCCATAGACTTCTTTATTGCACTACGTTCACCTGACATGCACAATCATGATCAAATAACTCAGGTAGGTGAACAAATACTCAAGGTAATTGAATCGATGGAGAGGTCTAGACAAAACATCGTGGTATGCAATCACATCTCTGTTAGCTCGGATATATTGGTTTGCAAAAAGCGGTTCCAGTGCGGTATTCGACGGATTAAATATGCAACTTCGTAACAAATTCCTTCAACGAGTCAAAATTCCTTAATCAATATGATTCCATCCATTGTGGCATGGTCCCAATGGTCCAATGGTGATATTTTCGGAAATAAATATGTTTCTAACTGTTCCAGAGAGTCATTCTAACGGTCGGGACACCTCCTACGGTCATATAGCTTCGTCATGGTGAAGTGCCATTCTGCACAGTTCTGTTATTCTAGTGAGGTTCAAGTTATGCAAGCCTGCCTTCTACAAAGTCCTCTCTGGAACTCCCTGCAATTTTTCTAGCTTTGCTTTCTTCTTACTGAGATTTCTTGCCTTCTATCCTGTGATCTGAGTCTATCGATTCCTCTTTCCATTTTTATTCTTACTTTATTCTAGTAAAGCGACTTCGTGTTGCTGAGGGTCTTTCAAAGGATGTGAGTGTAATACCTCTTCTCTTACTACTTCTGGGGTGGGTGATCTTCTCTCCTACATGGATAGGTTCTTTAAGCCTTCTTGTGTTCTTTCAACCTCGACATCTAGCTCACTTGCCTTCTGTTGCTTCGACTTGTCCTCTTGTTCTTGCATTAGTCGCTCTATTTTTCTAGCCATGAAATCTCTTAATTCTTTATTTTTCTATTTTCTATCTTCTTCCTCTACTTTCCTTTGGATCTGATCTTTCTCAACCAATGTATTTCCTAGAAAAAGTGCAAAAGGGGTGATGTTCTCAACAAACTTGACAACTTCAAATTATTCTTCGGTCAATGCTCCATGAGAAATCATAGGTACATTAGTAACTTTTCCACATAGGGTTATAATATGTCCTTTAAACAATCCTATCCTTCCCAATGAAGGAACCCTATCAGGCTTTCCCAAAATTTCTCAAGTTCTTTATGGCTTAATATTCACATGTGTTTCCTCATCCAAGACACATTCTATGTCGAAGTCTCCTATTCTTGTTTATATGCACGGATTTTCTTTTAAGATCTCTAGTAAACTTATGTCTTTGTGATCATTCGGTGTTTCTTTTAGTTGTACTAATATAGTCTTTGATTCTTTCTATTTCTTTAACATATCCTTAGTCTCTTGACCTTCTTCATAGTTCTCTTGTCTCATATTCATCTTTTCAACTTTATCAATCATTCTTAGACAATCCAAAACCTCATGACCAACAGCTTTACAACAAAGACAAATAGGGTCTATACCAAGGCATCCCTCAACAAGATGTCTCGGTCTTCTGCAATTATAACACAATGTCAATCCTCTCTTCCTTTTAAATGATCCCCAAACTTTCTTGTACTGTGCACTGGGATCACAGTGATGGACCTGCAATCTAAAAAAATTCTTTCTAGGTTCCTGCATCCACTTGTTAGTCCAAAAATTCTTTCTATGCATAGGAATAACATATATTTCACTATCTCTATCAAACTTATTCAGATCAAATCTTCCTTCTTCTAACTGTGCCCTATTTTTTAGACTAGGACAAAATCTATCAAACATACCTAGATTCATACTTTAGAAGCAAAAATTTCCACTTATCTTACCTTTACCAGAGAAGAAAGCTTTAAGATCTTACCTCTTTTCTTCAGATCGGGCTTCTCTCTTAGCACAGAGATTCACAAGTCGAGTAGAATACTACACACTACAACAATATATCTATGCACAAATCTTTCTCTTTTCTTCAGTTCCCAACAATCATAGTTTCCAGTCCCAACAATAGAAACATTTTTTGGCACAGGGGTAGACCCAGGGTTCAACGCTTCAACAATGCACCAAAAAAACCCTAACTACTAGCCCTTTCGGAAACACCTGCGAAGCAGATGAAGTCTCACCCGAGGTAGAGGCAGTGGGGGTTGTAGGGCTCGGTTGTCTACAACCTAGCTGGGAAACAAATCTATGATTACAACACTTAACATAGCACTTAGCCAACAACATGCATTAGTTCGTAAATCCCTTCACATCGCAGATTAAACTCTAAATACAGAACAATGCAGTAATGAGTAGATCACACACTTCCAATCACTTATCACATAGAATTAACTTAGATCTAACATTCATTCACATCAAAAAACACTAAGAATTCATAAATCTATCTACCATACATCAAGAATAGTGCACTAAGAAAATAGATACATAAATAACATGAACAACATTGCACAAAGCGCATCGACACAGGATATACATGGTTCACTCTAGTGTGGGGCTACGTCCACCAACTTCTTCTTCTTCTTTATTAGTCTTCTTCAATATTCTTATAGGAACAGAGCCACATAGCCAACTCCACAAAGGATAGGAGATCTACATTCACCTCTCCAGATCCTCCTTCCCCAAACTAGGTCAGGGAAAAAAACCTTACACAGTTGTGCACAAAGCACTTACAAAATGCTTTCACTTACCTCTGCAAGCCTTAACAAATTCATGAACACAGCCAACTAGACATGCACTAAGCCTATCAATGACTAGTAACTACTTCTTACATCACATAGCTACTTATTTGTACATTACAAAAAGGCCTAAGCATGGGTAAACCCATGGGTCGACATCCCATACCCGTTATATAAACCCTAAAATCCCAAAAATCCCACAAAATGAGCGATATCCCACGATATCTTCTTCGCCTGGCACTCGGTCTCCGACCATCTTGTCGAAGTCCCAAAAATGGTCAAACACGACCAATGTTTCCTCAAAACTTGGTCAAGGGCCAATAGTGCAATTAAATATCTAAAGAAAGAAAGAGAAGAAAACAAGTCATCCAAGAAAGAATTGATGAACCAAAAGGAAAGTGTTCAAGGTTCTGAAAAGGATTAGTAGGTCATCAAGAATTTAAGAGCTCAACTAGAAGAGGCCAGAAGAATTGAAGAAACTCTAGAATATCAAAAGAAATGTTTAGAATCCAACATATCAGTACAAAAGGAAGAAGCAAAAAAGAGAGAAAATATATTGATGGATCATCTCAAGGAAAGAACCAATGACTTAAACCAACTTGAGGAAGATTTTTTTCAAGAAGAGAGAAGACTGGAAGAAGAAATAATTACATTGAAAATCCAACTTGAAGAAGCAAAGAGAACAAAAGAGGTCAGGAAGTCTCAGATAATGAATAAAGAAGAAGAGGTTGAGAAACTTGAAGAAGAAGTTGTCACATTGAGAAGTAAAATCGTCAACCTCAACAAGAACATTGAAGAGACAAAAACATCCACATCAATTATAGAGAATGAAGAGAAGCACTCTAGGTTGCCAGAAAATAAGAATGAAGAAAATAGAAAGAGTTATGCAAAAGTACTCAAACAAAGGAATCATGGTCAACCAAAATCTAAGAAAACTATTGAAAATACATATTCAAGAAGACCATCCATGTTCAAGCCACAAAGAAGATTTAATCATGATCATGATTAGTCAAGGGAAAAATTCAGAAGGACTATGCCACAAAGAAGATCATTCACTCCCAGGTATGCAAATTTATTTTATGGTCATTGTTTTTATTATACTAACTTTGGACATAAGGTTGCAGATTGAAGGGATTATAAAAGAAATGTTCAAGAAATAAATGCCTATGTGGCTCCATGTAACATTGAATGTTACAAATGTCATAACTATGGACACATAGCTAGTGATTGTAGAATCATGATCGATACTTCCATGAAAGAAAACATTGATATCATATGTAAGAAAGTGTGGATAATAAAACACGAAGAATAGGTGAACAAATACCAGGTCCCAGAGATGGCAATATTGGCAATAAAACGAGATGAAGAAATTTCTATAGAGAAAAAAGAAAGATGTCAGATACATAAAGGTTTGGAAAATAACTCAAAGAAAAGAAAGACAGGTAAATAAGGAACAGGTTTAAGATATTGTACTTTTAGGCATTGTAGTGAAAGATGAATGCATAGACAGAAAGAAAGAAGTCAAAGCTTAGAGAGATGATGGATCTACCAATGAAGATGATGACGAATACACATTAGAGCAAGAATTTTTTTGAGCCATCCGGCTTAGAGACTCCCAAGTAATATGAATATTAGACAGGGGGAGTCTATGTGATAGCTGTGATAGACCAAAGAAACTTCCTTCGAGTAGCTTGCAGAGTTTAAGAAGATAGATTCAGAGAAATCAGTTAGCAGAAGTACAATTTGATAGATTAATCAAGACTTCATGATAGTATAGTGATAAATGGGTTAGAATTATGGACATTTGCACAAGTAGAGTCTTGGAAAATATGGAAAGAGATGGATTTGTAAGAACACTTAGTAGTTTTGGTTAGATATATGATAGTGGATGAGATCATGGATTCATAGATTGGTTCAGAGAGTGGTTCATAGATAAAGGAACATTATCATAATGGATGATAATTACACAGGAAATGGCTCAAACAATGCTAATGGATTCCAAATTGACAGATATGTTTTGGACACATGAAGTGCATACATCAGTTCACATTCAAAACAGAGTAATGCTTAGAAACAACAATGACAAAACTCCCTACGAACTATGGAAAGGAAGCGCAGACAACAACCTCTACATCAAGGTAACTCAAGGTAATATTTTATTAATTGAAATTTATGTTGATGATATTGTTTTGGAAGTACTAATGACAGGTTAAGCCATAAATTTTCAAAGTATATGTAGAATGAATTTGAAATGTCATTACTTGGAGAACTATCATTCTTTTTGGGTCTTCATATATGTCAAAGAAACCAAGGAATTTTTATTTCTAAAACTAAGTATATCATAGAAATGATAAAGAGGTTCAGAATGGAAGATTGCAAACCAGTTACCACTCCTATGCAAACCAGTTGCAAGTTGAGAAAATATGATGATTCAAAGTCTACATACTAGAGGCAATACAAGTCAATGATTGGTATCTTACTATATGTGACAACATTCAAACCAGATGTAATGTAGGCAGATGGACAGGTGGCACGATTTCAAGTAGCATCAAAGGAATCACATGTATTAGCAGTGAAGAGGATTTTCAGAAATCTCAAAGGAACAAAAGAGTTTGTATTATGGTATCCAAAAGGAAAGGATCTATATTTCCTACACAGATGCATATTGGGCAAGTTTCATTGATGACCGACGAAGCACAAGTGAAGCAATGTTCTACTTGGGTGAGTGTTTAGTATCTTGGATAAGCAAGAAACAATCATCAATATCCTTATCTACAACCGAGGCAAAGTATATTGCAGAAACAACATGTTGTACATGGGTTCTATGGATGAAACAAACTTTGACAGATATACAGGTTTAGTATGATGAGCCCATTCCAATCTATTGTGATAATACAAGTGCCATTAGTATCTCACAAAACTCGGTGATGCACTCCAAGATGAAGCATATTCCAATCAAGTATCACTTTCTACAGGAACAGGTTGTAGAGAAGACCATCAGAGTTGAATATGTGGGAACAAAAGAACAAGTGGCATACATCTTTACAAAACCGCTTCCCCGGGAAGCCCTTGAATATCTTTTCCAGAGACTAGGAGTAATTTCTACTCCAAAATGAATCCTTTTGAATGCTTATCTTATATGTCTTAGATGTACATGAGGAAGCATCATAAATACGGAAAAGGGGGAGAGATTTAGTGGATGTAAAGGTAAATGCTTGGAGAGAGAGCATAGAGGCATTCCAAGGGGAGCGATTGTCACAAGGGAAGAATGAGCAATATGAATTCAGAGTGATACCCTTTGTCAAAGGGGGAGATATTATACATATGAAGGGAAAGAGATTAATCAAAGGATTATAAACACAAAGAAAAATTAAAGGCATGTAGATAGGGGGAGCAGCCCCAAGGAGAGTTTAGTCAGGGGGAGCAACCCAAAAGGGAGATACCCTTTGCCATTGATGTCAAAGGGGGAGAGATAGAAACATTGATAAAGAGTATAAGCATGAATGTTATAATGACTAAGTGTTGCCATCAATGCCAAAGGGGTATATTGTCAGAAAGTTAGCTTAGGTTGATGGATTGTTGGTTTTCATTAATGTCAACCATTGGAGTGTGATATTGTAAATTTATTTCAACCCTTAGTGACTAATGCCAACCCTTGGAGAAATTCCGATAGAGAATTCTGGTAGCACAAAGGTTTGGGTGATGGACCCAATGTTGTTTCATGTATAATGGTATGCATTTTAATATATTTTAAGGTAAGACTATTCTAGATGGATAGTACATGTGATTCTATTTTTGGTGGTATGTGGAACGTCACATAACTCCTCACGGTTAGAGAGTTATGGCCATGAGAAGTTTGAGAACCCAAGTTTGGGTAATGGACCCAAGTTTGTTTGATGGATAATGGTATGATTTTTGATATATTTGAAGGAAATACTATTCTATATGGATAGTATATGTCATGCCATTTCTGGTGGTATGTGGAACATCACATAGCTCCTCACGGTTTGAGAGTTATGGCCTTACGAAGTTGGAGGACCATCATATGTTGGCATGAAGCTCCAAAAGGTCAAAGAAGTCAAAGATCTTGAAAAGAATTTTTTTTTATTTAAATGATAAATTAAAGTGACAAAATCAAGAAGGATTATTTAAATAATAAAGTGACAAAATCAAAGAAGATTATTTAAATGATAAAGTGAGGTGACAAAGTCAAGGAGGAATATTTAAATGATAAAGTAATGGAGAACTTTATAATTATGGAAATTGGTTAACCCTAAAAATGAGGAAAATAGGTTA
>JZKD02S1673109.1:569649-583497 GCA_000966675.3 Picea glauca | reverse complement strand
TCTCTCTCTCTCTCTCTCTCTCTCTCTCTCTACGAATAATATTCTCCTTCATTCTCAATCATATTAGTCCTTGTAGAAATGACAAAACTTATCCTAACACTAAAAAACTTAAAAACATATTTTTTAAAACAAGTCAAGCGAAGATTTGTTATGTTTCTTGTTTTTAATTGAAAAGGTATGTCTAGGCTAATCCTAGTAAATTTAGCCCTAATATCATATTTCAGCTGACAAATTTTCTCAAGGTTTATCCCTGAAAATAACTATTTTTTTCTAAATTTACCTATAAGCGATGGTATACTTGGAATTGAAAGAAAACTAATCTTAGAGTATTCTTCAAACTGTAGACAGACCTTGTTTTTCATCAGATCATAAACATATGTCATCCCTTGTATCTTAGATACAAATTTATTGCCCCCACTTCAAAGTATTAATATCAAAGACAGATGGTGAAAGGAAATTCACAAATTTATTTCCCCCCTCTTGTCCAAATAGACCTGATGAAAGGAAATTCATATATCGATTTCCCTCATCTCAGTTAAATGAAAGCTTGTTTTTGAAGTGATGAAAATAAATTCAATAAAGGGAGATATAGATAACTTCACGGGGGTATTGAGTAGGCCCACTAAAAGTGAAACAATATCTATGATGTATGTAAGGTTGTCTTACACATCTATATAATATACTATTTTATTTAGTTATTTTTCAATAATATTTATATCCTAAACCATCTGGGATTCCTTAAATAAACACACTTTTCATCTTTATGACCTTGAGAGCGAACAAAGTCAGTTAAAATATGATATTTTTGTTAAAATTACTTCAATTATCCTAAATAATTCTCGAATCAATTTTAAGAAAAGAAATAACTTATTAGCCTGGCTTGAAATCAATCACCAAGTATGCTTTAAGATTTTTATATATGGTTATGTTTATCTTTACTTTATATGATTAAATTTCAAATAAAGAAAGAAAACATTTTAAATCAATAAACGAAAGCAATAATAACTCCATTTACCCAATAAAGGAACCTAGTCTACTGCTCTTTCGTGTCTACAGGGAGCCACATTCCCCAGATAGATCCTATGTTAGAACATAATTGACATTTTTAAATAAAAATCATTTTTTGTCCAAATTTGTTTTCGTTTTGCTCTTTTCAAAATATTTTTTTTAAACTTATGAATATCATTTTTAAGACTAAAATACGTTTATGTTACATCTTGACAGGGAAGATCAAATACCAACTGTTAAAAGTTGATAGTCATCTAGATCAATGAATCTTGCAACTTCGAAGTTCCAGAATTGAAAAATGTTTAAATGAAAGAGAAATACGAAGTTCACTTCAGGACTTCGCGATTCGGGAGTTAAAGCTCAAAATGTTCAAATCCCTAAAATTCCCGAAGTTGCAAAGCTCCGTAGTCCCAGAGATTTGAATTCCCATGAAATGTTTTAAAATTAATCAACTAATGCATAATATGCCACTTGTCAATATTTACTCAAGGTGACACATGGCACTCACTTTGGGCACCTTTAGTCACATCATTCGTGCGATTTTGGGTGACACATGGCACTCATATTTTTATGACATGTCATCTACAGTAATGTCATACTGCCACGTCACTTCGGGAGATTTTCCTCCAGAAGATCAAATCAAGAACAAATTCAAACAGTACCGCAGTGTCGAAGCACAGAAGTGCCCTAATGATCTAAATAATAAATCATTGAATACTAATGGGTTAAGCATGTTTTAGTAGGTGTAATTAACGGTAATTAATCGCTCCACAAGTTCGGCCTTCAGAGATAATCTATACATCGCTAATCCAAACTCATGAATCCCCAAAGCTTTAGAGTTTTGAAGCACTTAAAGTTAAAGTGACCACAAGCTGTGATAAATTAAAACAATACAATAAATTAAAGGTTGAATAATTTCTTCTTGAATTCGGCCTTCAGAAGATATCTATTATTCCTCTTTCAAAAATCATGAATGTTGAACCATCGAAATAACTTATCTTCATTACGATCATTAAAAGTGTATTTAATGTTACTAGGGTAAAAGGCTGGAAACTCTTGCGATTGTCAGGTAATAAATTTGACATATTTGGCATGATTACCCTGTCAATACCTTAAATCTAAGGATAATTAGTGTTTAGCATTTCTTTTAATAAAGGTATTTTGAACTTCATACCATTTTTCCATTAACATCCACAAATTTCGCATTCAGTAGTTTGGAATCACATATTTTTTACTTCTCACAGGAGAGTTAACATCGATATTTGGAAATCATGGCACTGCATCATACAAGAAAGAAGCAAGATCCATTTTTTGAGGAGCCGAACCCAAATTCAGACATTCTTTTAGATAGTAGTGCTCGACTGATGGACGTCATTAAATCATGGAGGCGGGTTTATGAAATTTTAGATCATGAAAATTCCCTCTATTCTGATGATTCAAGTGGAGAAGAAGATGAATCATTTGCAGCCAAGCTAAGACATGTGGCTAAGTCAGAACTTCACAAAGTTGCAGTTGGGCTGAAATTAATTTCATATACTATTATGATAAGTTGGTCCTTAGAGCATGTGGATATCCTGACCAGAACAATCTACAATCATCAAAAGACCATTGTCAGCTCCTTCCTACCCGAGTAAATTCAAGTAATGTGCAAATTAACCCCCAGCCCCAAATATACTTACAATGCATCATTTATAATGAATTTTAAGGATGATGAATGCATAAAATATGACATAATTGTTCATGATATAGTAAAAACATAGTGGGGAAATCAAAATAGATTCAAAAATGATAGCCAAGGTATATATTCTATAGCCTCTTGTGATGCCCATATTTTGTATATTTCCATGATTCTTTGTAGAATGTTTGGAAAGAAAAATCCTACACATTTTACTATAGAGTGGGTTCCTATAATTCATGAAGTTGTTGAGGGTTATACTTTTGATTAGGGAAAAATGTTTTTGAATAACCTAGATAAACAAATTGGGGATTACAAAACATAGAACTCTAAAGGAGAACATGCTCCTTTCTATATGTCTACATATGTTATGGATGCAATTTGTTTCAGAATCCCATTTCCTCTTATGACTTGGAGCTGGAATTTGACTGTCACTAAGCCTATACATTTCTATCATTTTAAAATATGGGAACTAATGCAGACCCCCTATCCCTCCTAAGGACTGTGTGACCTCTCGGTCTGGATCTTTGTTTTAGGAGACAAAATAGCTCTCTCTTGGTTCCGAGTTGGAACCCTTGACACTAAGTCTAGAGGCCCTTGTCTATGTTTGTCATGCAAATCACCACTAGGCATAAGCCCAGACTCCATGAGACCACAGGTGCGACCACAGGCTTAACCCAAAAGGCGCGTCACATTTCGGTGTTTCAGCATTTTCGATGCAATAGTCCCCCAACATAGACCCCTCTGAGTCCCAAAACTACGATGAGGGATAATGGAGGTTAGATCCTCCCTTTTCCAAACTCACATGACCACACATGCATGACCACAAGCTTTACCACGAAAGAACATCATGGTTTGTAGTATCGGAACTTGCGATACAAGACTCTTGACCCATCCAAGTCACAAATGTCGAAATCCCGATGACACGAGATATACGGCTCAGATCTCTCTTGGACTGATGGCTACGATTATTTTGGTGTTTCGCATTTCGCGACTTTTCCCTGCACGAAATTTTTTCGCTCCTCCACTCGGTCACCGAAATCATGAAATCTCCCCTCACTACAAATCAACAGCTCTAGGCCTTCGAAGATATTACGGCTCCGATCTTTTCAGGGTTCCACCGACTGAGAGTCCCATGCTGTTGACCCTTGTACTCCCAGTTTTTGAAATGCCAAAATCTTGAGGTGCTTGATCAACGTCTCACAACACCCTCCAGATCTACGCTCAGATCTCTTCCCCGTCACTAACCTCCTCACAACTCCACTTGATCCAATGGCTTGCAGGGTCTCGCATTCCTCCTTGAAGTTATCCACTGTTCATTCAGATCTTCAAGATCTCCCTCCTGGATCTACGCAGTGTTAAAGACTACACACCTACTTCAAATCGGATAGTCTGCGGGATTCTCCACTGTAATCCAATGCTTGATGATGTTCTTCCTCCTGAGATTTTACTTGCTTCAGACTTAGAATATTTTATAAATCTTCGAAGGCTCAACCTTCGCTTCTTCTGGGGAATGGGTTCCTAGATCTCGATAACACTCTCCGACATTTTATTCCTCCTGAGCTTTGTCTGGTTCAGACTTTGATTTCCTACGCACTCCTTGTTCCTGAGGAATTTCGATAAATCAGATCCACGGTATTTCTCGCAGAGAAATTCCTCCCGATTTCCTTGTGTTCCTCTCTGGCACGATGGACACCTTGTAGAGCTTCAAATGAAGAGAAATAATTGAAACTGAAAACTTACAATCACAGTTCTCTTCTCCTCTATGGAGATTCATTCACTTGTTCATGAAAACGAAAATAACAGGAAATCGCAAATAAGATTCACACACACGTATTTGGATCGATTTTCCTTCTGTTATATTCACAAGTGCCAAAATGACTACAAATTACATTCAAATTTTAGCAACTCAAAAATTGAGATCTCCTGCTAACTCATAGTTCTCTCTTACAACTAATTTCTTTCTGTATTGCAGCTCTCCCAACTAGGCGTACAAACTTCTACTTCACTCAAAAATATTTCTAGGGTTTCCCCTAGCTACTTGCCTACTCTAAAATTCATTCTACGCTATCTTAGCTCAGTCACATTCCAGAGCCATAGTGGAAATTCCTGCTCTGTTTACGATTTTCAAAACGTGCCTCAGAGGGTAAAATTCGACACTGGTTCAAGAGTGCCTCCAAAGGTAAATTTCGGCGCTGAGTTAAGGCAAATTTCAAAATTGGCTGCAACTGCCAACGTTGAAGTTTTGGAAGAACTCTCACATGTTGAGTGGTCCTGCCTCTGCACGCTTGGCAACGATGCTCCTGCATCATACTCCCCTTGAAAAAAAATTATGGACTCCTGTCCATGAGCTCCTCTACTGACCTTCCCTACTTTTGGATAGCAACTTCATTTTCCCAACTGGCATATTCTATTAGGTGTCCCTCCCATTTGACTAGATACTCAAAATAAGTCATCCTCCTGGTCTTCTTGCCAATCCTCTGATTAATAATTCTCTCCATCTGTGGCTTTTCTGCTACAGGAATTTGTTTCTACCACTGAATATTTCCTTGATCTTCTGACCCTTCTGTGTCATATTTCTTGTAAGGATACAAGTCTGAAACATTGAATATGGGCGAAATGCCCACACCATCTGGTAGCTCGATCGCATAGGTGTTTGCATCGAACTTCCTCAAGATCTTACAGGGTCTTATCTTCTTCATCTTTAATTTTTTATATGTTCCCCTAGGGAACCTTTCCTTCCTGAGATGTGTTAAAACCTGATCTCCCACTTCAAATTGAAGTTCTATGTGATGTTGATTATCTCTGTGCTTGTATTTCTAGTTAGAAATATGTAATTGTTCTCTGATTTGGCTATGGAGTTTCTGCATTTCAGCAGCAAAATTTTATGCTCTAGTGCTTATGATATCTCCCTGTTCCAATTTTCTCAACTCGGACACTCCCCTGGGTTGCATTCCATAGAGTATTTGGAATGGGCTCCTTCCAGTGCTCCTGTTTCATGAATCATTGTATGCAAATTTTTCTTGTGGCGGAATCTAGTCCCATTGGTTATGATGTTCAGTAACTAGACTTCTTAATAAATTCCCCAAACTTATATTTACCACTTCAGTCTGCCCATATTTCTGAGGGTGATAAGATGAGATGAAGGAAAAACATGTCCCCATATTCTTCCACAATGTCCTCTAAAAATGACCAACAAATTTTGTGTCTCTGTCTGAGACAATGCTCCTGGGTAGGCTGCGAAGTCTCACAACTTCCTTGAAAAATAGATTTGCAACATGTGTTGCATCACTGATCTTCTGGCATGGGATGAAATGTGCCATCTTTGAAAATCTGTCCACTACCAAAAATATGGAATCAAATCCCCTTTGTGTTCTTGGCAATCCCAACACAAAATCCATGCTTATTTAATCCCAAGGCCTCTTTGGTATTGGCAATGGCTGATACAATCCAATGTTTCGCTTTTTCCCCTTTTCATATTGGTAGATCCTACATTTGTTCACAAACTTTATCACCTTTGTTCTCATACTTGGCCAATAGTATGAACTTATTAATTGTGCAAACGTTTTATCATGGACGAAATGTCGAGCCAATCCTCCACTGTGTTTTTCCTTCATAATATTATCTCTTATTGAGAATTTTGGTATGCACAACCCATTTCCTCTGAACAACAGTCCTTCCTGAATCATGTACTCTATCCACTGACTTCTATTTCTCAACACAGGATCATCACATGCTTCATATGCCTCCTTGAAATTTGAATCATCATGATACATGTCCTTAAGGTGTTCAAACCCCAAGGTATTCACCTGGAATTCCTGCATGATCAAACATATCCTGCTTAACGCATCAACAACCTTGTTATCATTCCCAGCAATATTTTTTACGACAAAAGTAAAATTTTGCATAAATTCAACCCATTTTTCTTACCTATTCAATTTTTTTTGTCTGGTTATGAATTGTAAAGCTTGGTTATCGCTATACAAGAAAAACTCTTGTGGGACAAGATAATGCCTCCATTTCTTCAAGGCTTGAATTATGGCATAAAAATCCTTGTCATACATGGAGTATTTCCTCTTCGTATCATTCATCTTCTCATTGAAATAGGCAACAGGTCGATTTTCCTGACTTAGAACTGATTGCAACTCCACTTGTGTCACATCTTACCAAAATTTGGCAAGACCAGAATTGGTCATTCTGTTATCTTCTCCTTTAGTATATTGAAGCTCTTTTCAACCTCCTCTGTACATTTAAAAGACTTGTTCTGCTTCTTCACTGTATCCATCATTGGCACACAAATTCCACTAAAGTC
This sequence comes from Picea glauca, assembly GCA_000966675.3. NCBI lineage: Eukaryota > Viridiplantae > Streptophyta > Pinopsida > Pinales > Pinaceae > Picea > Picea glauca. The sequence continues at coordinate 576,502 of JZKD02S1673109.1, read as the reverse complement.
TCTAATGAACTTCCTATAGAAGATCTCTAATCCATGGAAGCTCCTTACCTCGAACATGCTTCTTGGTGACAACCATTCTCTAATCGCTTTCACCTTCTCTAGATCCATCTTCAGTTCATTCAAAGAGATCAAAAAACCCAAATAAATGAGTTATGTCTTCATAAAAGAGGACTTCTTCAAATTGATCAGCAACTTCTCATGTTGTATCCTCCTCATTACTAGCGTTAGGTGCCACAAATGCTCCTCTTTAGTCCTGCTAAAGATCAGTATATCGTTCAGACATACAGCCACTAACTTGCCAATGAAATCTTTCATAATTTCATTCATCAACCTCATAAAAGTACTCGGGGCATTTGTTAAGCCAAATGGCATAACCAGCCACTCATATAGACCTTCATTCGTCTTAAAGGCTATTTTCCATTCATCACCCTCTCTCATCCTAATCTGGTGATATCCACTTTTCAGATCTATCTTAGAAAATAAATTTTCTCCACTTAAGCAATCCATTAAATCATCCATTCTTGGTAAAGGAAATCTGTACCTGATGGTGATCTTGTTGATGGCTCTCGAGTCTGTGCACATTCTCCATCCTCCATCTTTCTTTGGGCTTAACACAGTTCATACTACGCATGGACTCAAGCTCTCTCTGACCAAACCCTTATCCAGCAACTCTTAGACTTGGTTCTTCACTTCCTCATTCTCTTGAGTCATTAATCTATACGTTGCTTTGTTCGGCAGACTTTCTCCTGGTATCAATTCGATATGATGACTGATACTCCTAATGGGTGGCAATGAGTTTGGTAGATCATCTACCAGTATATCAAAAAAATTATCCAATAGTTCCTTAACTTATTCAGGAAAATCATCCATTGATGTACTCGTAAGGATGACTCTGAGCTTCCTCACCACAGTTAACTGCATCTCATGTTCTTCCTTGACTTATTTTAGGAGTTCCTTCCCACTCATGAGAAGCATGCTTGTGCTAGATTCCTCTTTTACTCTCTTCTCCTCCATCGACAACAACGTATGCATCCTACCATTCTTCTCTAATGTATATGTGCTTTTCCTCCCATCATGAATGAAATTTCTATCAAACTATCATGGTCTTCCCAACAGAATATGGCATACGTCCATGGGGATTACATCACACAGGATTTCATCTTTATAACCTCCTATCTTAATTTCAACCAGGCATTGTTTAGTAATCGTTACCTGGTGTCCTTTTTTCAACCATGAGACCTTGTATGGTTTTGGATGTGCAGTTGTCTTCAGCTCCAATTTCGCTACCATCTCTGTGGATACTAGGTTTTTAGTTCTCCCACTGTCAACGATCACCTTGCATACTTTGTCCTTAGTCTTGCAAGTTGTCTTGAAGAGACTATTTCTCTACACTGGCTTTTCAATTTCTGCCTCTGGTTTTAAGAGAACTTTTCTCAACATCAGTGATGCTCCATCCTCTACTCCTTCTGCTTCAACATATCTTCACTATGATTTTGAAATGTGAGCTTCTCCTCCTCCTTCTTTCTTCTTCTCGGGGCATTCCCAAGACATGTGTCCTACCTTTCCACAAGCATAACATCTTACTCCTCCTCTGCCTCTCCCTCTAAAAGAGTTTCTTCCACCACCTTGTCTTTCCCTGAAACTTCCTCCTCATTCCAAGTGATTGTGTGGTTTCTCATCCTCATCCCTAGACTGATGTGCTCTATCACGGTTAAATCCCTTTCTTTTTCTTGGGACCGAGCTTTTACCTCTTCCTCGCTGACTTTGTTTTCTGGTCAGATTCTCCTCTGCCTTCAGCACAAACTGATAAACATCCTCCATGGTTCTGACTGACATCATGCTGAGCTCGTCCTGGATCTCATATCTCAAACCATTTATATATCTGGTGACTTTCTCTTCATCTCTCTTCCGTTGTCCAGTTCTGATGTTTAGACGGTATAACTCCTTGATGTACTCCTTAAATGTCATCCCTTTCTGTCTCAGGTTCTATAGCTTATTGAACAGATTGATCTGGTAGTCTTTGGGTATTAATTTAGCCTTCAGTTTGGCTACCATTCTGTCCCAACTCTTTATCCTCTATTTTCCTTTTCTTCTCCTCTCAACCTGTCGTTCATCCCACCACAGTTTTGCATGCCCTTTTAGCCTGGTGACTGCCTGCTTCACCTTCTTCTCCTCATCGACATCTTCATATTAAAAATGTTTGTCCATGGATCTTATCCAATCCAACAGTTCTTCAGCATCTAGGTTTCCCTCATACATGGGAACCTCTATCTTATCTTTTCCTCCCAGTCTGGCAACTGCTTTCAAAAAATGTTCATCTACAACATCTTCTCCCGCATCTTCTTGAACTTCAACTTCTTCACTTTCTACTTCACTGACGTCTCCAGTGTCAGGTGCTCTTCTCTGCATTTCTTCCATTGTTTCCAATCTGGCACGAATTTCTAGCATCTCCCTCTCTATAGCATGGTTGGCTAAAGGTTCCTCTCATCTCCTTGGCGACATTGTGTTGGCTTCTTGTCACACACAGAGTACAACTCTGATTTCTTTGTCTCTTCCTCTTTCTCTTTTGCTTGAAGTCTACAAAAGAAGAAATTAAGCTTTGATACCACCTAATGGAGACCCCCTATCCCTCCTAAGGACTACATGACCTCCCAGTCTGGATCTTTGTTTCAGGAGCTGAAATATCTCTCTCTTGGTTCCAATTTGGAACCCTTAACACTAAGTCCACAGGCCCTTGTCTGTGTTCACTATGTGAATCACCACTAGGCATAAGCCTAGACTCCACGAGACCGCAAGTGAGACCATGACCTTAACCCAAAAGGTGTGTCGCGTTTCGGTGTTTTAGGATTTTGGATGCAATAGTCCCCTAACATAGACCCCTCTGAGTCCTGAAACTCCGATGAGGGCTAACAGAGGTTAGATCCTCCCTTTTCCAAACTCATGTGACCACACACTCGTGACCACAAGCTTTACCACGAAAGTGCATCATGGTTCGCAGTATCGGAACCTGCAATACAAGACGCCTAACCCCTCCAAGTCACGAATGCTAAAATCTTGATGACACAAGATCTATGGCTCAAATCTCTCTTGGACTGACGGATATGATTATTTTGGCGTTTCGTGTTTCACAACTTCGTCCTGCATGAAATCTGTTCACTCCTCCACCCGGTCACCGAAATCACGAAATCTCCCCTCACTACAGATCAACAACTCTAGGCCTTCGAAGATATGACGGCTCCGATATTTTTGGGGTTCCATCGGTCGAGAGTCCCATGTTGTTGACCCTTGTACTCTTGGTTGTCGAAATCATGAAAGCTTGAGGCGCTTGATCAACAGCTCACAGTGCCCTCCAAATCTGTCATCAGATATCTTCTTCGTCACTAACCTCCTCGCAATTCCACTTGATCCAACGACTTTCGGGGTCTCACGTTCCTCCTTGACGTTCTCCACTATCTATTCAGATCTTCGAGATCTCCCCTCCTGGATATACGCAGTGTTAAATCCTGCGCACCTACTTCAAATCAGACGGTCTGCGGGATTCTCCACCGTAATCCAAAGCTAGACGATGTTCTTCCTCCTGAGCTTTTACTCGCTTTAGACTTAGAATGTTTTCTAAGTCTTCGAAGCCTCGACCTTCGCTTCTTCCGGGGAATGGGTTCCTGGATCTCGATAACACTCTCTGACGTGTTATTCCTCCTGAGCTTTGTCTAGTTTAGACTTCGATTTCCCGTGCACTCCTTTCGCTTGAGGGATTTCGATAACTCAAATCCACGGTATTTCTCGCAGAGAAATTCTTCCCGATTTCCTTACGTTCCTCTCTGGATCGATGCACACCTTGCAAAGATTCAAATGAAGAGAAATAATTGAAACCGAAAACTTACAGTCACAGTTCCATTCTCCTCTGTGGAGATTCATTCACTTGTTCATGAAAAACAAAAATAACAGGAAATCACAAATAACATTCACACACACGCATTTGGATCAATTTTCCTTCTGTTATATTCACAAGTGCCAAAACGGCTACAAATTACAGTTATGTTTCAGTAACTCAAAAACTGAGATCTACTACTAAATCGCAGTTCTCTCTTACAACTAATTTCTTTCTATATTACAGCTCTCCCAACTAGGCATACAAACTTCTACTTAACTCAAAAATATTTCTAGGGTTTCCCTGGCTATTTGTCTACTCTAAAATTCATCCTACACTATCTTAGTTTAGTGGAATTCCAGATCCGTAGTGGAAATTCCTTCTTTGTTTACAATTTTCAAAACGTGCCTCAAAGGGTAAAATTCGGCACTGGTTCAAGCATCCCTCCAAAGGTAAATTTCAGCGTTGAGTTAAGGCGGAGTTCAAAATTGGATGCAACTATCAACGTTGAAGTTCTGGAAGAAATCTCACATGTTGAGTGGTCCTGCCTCTGTGTGATTGCCAACGATGCTCCTGCATCAGGAAAAAAACACAAAGGATTCTTTTTATGAGATTTGTCACAATGTGGTCATTCCTATTCATGAAATTATCTATGGTCATCCTCCCCCTAGAAGTTCAGAACAAATGATTGGGAATTTAGGTGCCATTGTAGATTGGTACATTGAGGAAATATTTTCTTACATCAGAGTTTTTGGTCGCTTCACATCTCCACATTCTCTTCGCATATTTCTACTAGACAGACTTGTTTGTAGAGAATTAGCCTATCAAACAGTTTCAACAGGAATCACCAAAGAACTGAAGGCCGTACATAAAAGAGTTTGTCTAGCCTTTCCCATACAAGTTGGTATATTATCGTTATTAGACCTTGAACATGATAAGATAGAGGCTTCGTCTTAGATGATATTAAATTGGCTGACATTGAAATAAAAAAGAATGACCCACATAGGGTGGTAGAAAATCATTTAGCTCAATTTAACATGAAGATATACATCCATGAACATTCACCCTATGATGAGGTTTTCATAGGAGTTAGATCATATGATGAGGTTGTATCCATATTTCAAATTCTTCTTCAAGAACTAGAGTCAAGTTTTCTCAATTTTCAAAAGCACTGAAGGAATAGTTTACCTAAAATCTTGCAATAAAAACAAAGAATTAATCCAACTTCATAGGTGTCACAATCAACAAATCTCAAGCAACATGAATTTTCCGAAGACAAAACTAAATAAGTGGAAAAGACACCAGAAACATTGTCCAAAGATGCAATAATTATAGGAATATTTATACCAGGTAAAAGTGATCAAGAATTATTAGCATTATTCGAATCGTTTATGAAACATGGGCACAATTTTCCTCTGTTATTGTCAAACACTGAAACTCTCGTGAAGTATGTCACAAATCAAAGAGAATTTGTTGCACTTATTTCTCCCATACCATCTTTGACTCCCCTAGAAACAAGTTTTGATTTACCTTGTTCATAGGTTTTCAATATAGATGACCTGACACCTATTGAACCTGAAGATATACCTTCATTAGATTTATTTTTCAACAAGAAAAGGAAGTCTATCATACGAAGAGAATCTCAATAGAAAGATGCAGGAATTACCAAAAAATAAAGAATGATATATGATGGACATGGACAGAGTGACCTTGAATTTGCAAAAGAAGTAGCATATTCACTGGGAGCATTTGCAACTGCTAACTTGTGGTCAGTGGATAATTTGAGAAAACAACTTGACCAAAAGAGTCTTTTGATTGAACAATTGCATAATGATATGCAACAGATGGAAGTTACTTCCAAAGATAGAATCAATTTTTATTTAAGCCAATTCAGACAGGGTTTTGAACAAGAGATTAAGCAATTAGAGGATAAATTGAAATTAAGTTTTCAAAATTGTAACGACCCTTGATTATTAAGTATAATTAATTTAATAATATAATCCTAAAATATTAGCTAAACTATATTTATGTCTTAAAATAACATTTCTAATTGATTATTATTAAATAGTTGTTCATGATGGTTAATGATTGATTTAATTATTAATTAATTCATTAATTAATAAAGTATTAAATTAAAGGTGGATAATAAAATATATTATTAATTTAAGTTGCACTCCCGAAAATGGAAACATATTAATGAATGGAAAACATATTAATGAACGGATAACATATTAATGAATGGATAAGATATTTAATGAATGGATAAGATATTTAATAATGGTATAAGCTATTAGGTGGGGGAGTAAATAAAGGGAAGGCGGTGAAGGAGGAATAAGGGGGGGAAAGGATTTTGGAGGGAGGATCATTCTACGGGGAGTTGGCCATGGATTTTGGGGAGCTCTAAGTATTGCAGAGAGGGAGGAATTTTTTGATTTGCATTGACACAGTGGACCGGGGTTGCTGGGGGTTTTGGGCACAGAGGGCTAGGATATCCGTTGATATCCTAGGGCTAGGAGCTAACTAGTCGGCAGGGAGGTCGGTTTTGGGTGGTGTTCTAAAGAAGCAAAAGGAAGCAAGTTGTGGATAACAGCATCAGGTTCAGCAAGTTGTAGATAACAACATCAGAGTTAAGGTATTTAATTCCAATTTATCCATTGTTTATTAGATTTATTATTCATTGATAAATTTCATATGTGTAAGTGTTAAGTAAATTTTGAATTATTCTTCTTTATACAGCTTGTAGAAATTACGGTACATTTGGTAGAATTACTAGAGGTTAATTTAAAATTGGTCTTTACATTTGGTATCAGAGCGGTAGTTGAAACATTGGAGCCTTAAGGGCCACGTTCCCAGCCCAAATTTCCCCTCTTCCTAACCTGCAAACCAAACCAAACGCATAAATTTTAAAACAAATATAGAAAAAAAAATGCATTACAAATTTACCAAAGTAAAAATTTATCAAAATGTAATGCCTTTTCCATTCGA
>JZKD02S1673109.1:546894-569639 GCA_000966675.3 Picea glauca | reverse complement strand
AAATCTCTTAAACCACTTTGACTACTTTAACCTTTTGGGGCTTCTAGATGACATATGAGGGTCCTCCAACTTCGTAAGGCCATAACTCTCAAACCGTGAGGATTTATGTGACATTATACATACCACCATAAATGTAATGACATGTAATATCCATATAGAATAGTATTATTTGAAAATATATCATAAATCATACCGTTACCCATCAAACAAACTTGGGTCCATTACCTAAACCTGGGGTATCCAACTTCTCATGGGCATAACTCTCTAACCGTGGGGAATTATGTGATGTTCCACATGCCACCGGAAATCAAATGACAAGCACTATCCATCTAGGATATTTTCTCTGAAAAAATCACTCTCCTTCATCTCATTATTCCACAATTAAACATGGGTTTTCTTTCTCCACAAAGCGTCTTCCCATGAGGGCTTTCACCATAAGGGGACCACTTTGGAGTTCATCCATATTTACTTCTTATCAACCATGAAAAAACAATAATGAGTCATATTTACATCAAACAATATTGGGTCCATTGCCTAAACCTTTGTGCTACGGAGCTTTTTTCAAGGGTTGACATCAATGACAACCAACCTTAATCAACATGGTGAAGCTAGCTACATGAGCTAAAAGAAGAATTGATGAGAGGGTTAAGGCATGTCCAATGGACATGAATGGACTGACCACAATGGCATATTTGAATATCATACCTTTGGGTTGATATGATTGCTTAATTGGTATAGATTGGTTGGACACGCATCATGTTTTCGTAGACTATTATAATAAGGAATTTATTTGCTTGAATGAAGAAGGGAACTTGAGGAAAATTCAGGGTATTCCAAGGGAAATAACTATCAGAGAATTTTCAGCCTTCCAGCTGAAGAAGAGATTTACAAAATGATGTGAAATATTTGCAACACATATGGAAGAGACACTAAAGGATAAAGTAACAAATATTGAAGACTATACTTTCCTAAAATATTTTGAAGATGTATTTAAATAGATATCAGGTTTTCAACCAAATAGAGATATATATTTCTCCATTAATTTGGTGCTTGGAGAAACCCAAATATCCATGATACCTTATAGGATGAGTACTCCAGAGTTGAAATATTTACAAATGAAACTTGAGGAGTTTTTGAAGAAGGGGTATATATGCCCAAATGTGTCACCTTGGGGTTCCCCAATGTTATTTGTGAAAAAGAAGGATGGAGCCTTGAGGATTTGCATTGACTTCAGGCAGCTAAATAAGGTGACAATGAAGAACATGTATATGTTTCCAAGGATAGATGGTCTCTTTGATCAGTTGAAGGATATCATCCAAATTTAGATTGGCAAGAGTAAAGGGTAAATCAAGTGATTGAATATATGCTAAGTATGTATGTGATGGATAAACTATCCAAATGGGAAGATTATTTGCATTTGTTTTAGTTTGCTTACAACAATGGGTATCAAGCATCTTTGAATATTATCCCATTTGAGGCATTATATGGAAAAAAGTGCAACACGCCATTGAGATGGGACAATCCAACAAACAAAGTAGTGGTTTGTCCAGAATTGCTCAAGGAAATGGAGGAACAAATGGTGAAGATAAAGAAAAATTTAAGTTCACCCGAGACATGTAGAAAAGATTTGCTAATAAAGGAAGAAATTGTAGAGAGTTTAAAGTGGGTGACCATGTATTATTGAAATTGAATATCAAGAGGAGTTACTTGAATTTGGGCAACTGTTCAAAGCTAGAAGCATGTTATTGTAGGCCATTTGAAATCCTGGAGAGGATTGGTCCTCTTGCATACATGCTTTCACTACCTGCATTGTAATGTCCCTAATCCGAACCCTTTGTAATTGCACATATAGGCTGGTGATTCATTAGTACCAATTGTAAATATAAATATACATCTAGGTTGGAGAGTCGTTGGCACCAAGTCTAGTTTTTCGTGCACCTAAGTAGTGCATGGGAATTGTTATCAAATAAAGGGTGCGCACATTTCATAGTGTTGCGCACACTTGGTTCAGTGCATGGGGATGACCTAGGAGTGAGAACCGAGATAATTTATGTGTGTGTGTGTGTGTATTGAGGCCAAAGAGCCTGTGTGATTATGAGGTTGGTGAGTCAGGACGCAAATAGGATAGTGCGCCTATCCTTGTAAAGGTAATCATAATCAAGTTATTAATATAATATTACATCATTTCATGCAGAAAGATCAAACAAAAAGAAATGAGGGGATAATTCCAATAGAAAAGGGAAAAGGGGGGAGACTTAAGTCCTAGGGAATATTTTATTAATATTTTTCAGAAAAGTGGAAGTTATGGATATTAATTTATCCTAATCTCTTGAGGGATGGGAACGGGTCACCAAGTGGCTAACGTTGTTTCTGAAAGTGACAAGCGTCAAGTTTAAGGCATGAAATATATATTGTTAGCCTTATTGTATTTCATGGGAGAACTCATTTTGGGGATTACTCATTTTCCACTCTCGTGTGTAGAAGGGGTCAGACTATCAGGAAAATTTGACTATTACCTTATCTGCAAAGATAATCTTGTAATGGGTTTTTCTATATCTTAACCAAATATTTTTTGTTGAAGAGGTGGTTTTACAGGCCCGTGAGTAGTCTCTCTAAGTCAGATATTTGTTGTCGAAGAGGCGAGTTGTCAAGCCCATGATAATTCTCTCCATGTGGGAGTTTTGTTGTGAATTGTTCACTGGTGATATGGGAATTAGTTGTAGGGCTTAGAGAATTCGTGTCTAGCTTGTTTCTAGGAATCTTGGAAGGGAAGTGGGGAAATCGAGGGACAGTGGAGAAGAGAAGGGGCACACTTCTTGGGTGTGATAGGAGCGTGAGGAATGCAATACTATAGACTAGTTGCAACAGCATGCACCTTGAACTAAAATTTTTTGTTGATTATTAGACCCCATCCTGGAATTAAGAACCCTTTTTCCCTAGTAGATTTAAGCCCCATCTCAGGGGTGACCTGTTGTTGAAAGTATATGAGCAACAAATTCTATGTCTAGGAGGAATTTCTGAGTTCTACACGTAGTTGGAGACTTTTCATAAAACATAAGTATCTTTATGTTCTTGTCTCATTTACTGTGTGCTTATTTATTTTTGTTTAATATGGGTTTAATTATTGTATGTTGTTGCATATAAGTAATTGTTTTTATTTTGTATATTGTTGATTGCACCTATAAGTGTGGCACGAAGAATCATTAATTGTAGTTATGCATGAGTATGACAGTTGTTGTTAGTTTTCTTGTTATGTTAACCTTATGATTTTAGACATGAGTCTCCAGGGAAATGTTTGAATGGCCATGCATGCAGAGGATACTCTTTGTGCACCCAAGGCTGGATTTGCTTGTGTGCACAAGGAGAAAATATTTGGTGTGTGATGCCACAATTGTTGCATGCATAATAGTGTTATGTGTTCACTATTCTTGTGCGCAGTTATTTTGTATTACTTTCATTGTTATAAGTTGTGTGGTGTGACTCAAATTGGGGTTGATCGCATTACTTCAAATGATACTATGCATACTGATGTTTAGGATAGAATCCATGGAGTGTATTTTGGATTAGCATTGTTTAGTAGTAATTTGGATGATGTTGCAAATAAATATCAGAAGTAGTTTGGTGATGGGGATGTTACAGATTGATTTCAGAGTGAAAAGATTTTATATTGAGTGATGTGGCCCATCCTAGGTGGTTGGGGATGTTACAGTTTGGTATCAGAGCTATGGTTTCAACACTGAGCCACATGGGCCAAGTTTCTATTTAAGGAAAAATTTAGACTGATAAGTGGTCGAATTTGGAATTATAGCATGACCATGGTGTGCCTTAGATAAGAATGTGTAAGTGTGTGCACTAAATTTTTCACATTGTGGGATGCAACACTTGAACTGTGTAGTAAACAATGGTGCATGGGTGTGCACACTAAAGTTTGGGGCTACACGGAGAAATATTTGTGGTGCATGCACGATATTGGTACGTGGTGTATATGTCAAATATTGACATCACGCATTAGTCTATGTTGAATACCAGTGCATGCACAATCTTCATAAAGAAGGAAGAAAGGATTCTGACAAAATGGTGTAGAGTTTTCATGAAGTTTTCTCATGAATTCACCTAACAAATCTTATTTCCTGCACATTTTGCATAATTGCCGGTGCTTAGAGCAGGACAAAATCAACGTAGAAAGTAAAAAAGCATGGAAGATGCACATAGAGATTTTAGCCATGGTGATGAATTCGAAGATCTTTATGTCGGTTTGGGTGTTGATGGTACATAATCCAAGGAATAACACATAAAATTTGTAGAACCCATAAAAGGACTGCAAAAATATGTCTAAGGCTATAAATCTGATAATCAAAGGTTTATGAAAGATAAGGAGCAACAAGATGACTTCAACATCAATTTGATGCAAAGCTTGGAAAAAATAGAAAAGAAAATGGACAAGGAGACCAATTCAAGTAGGTCAAGAAGTCACATTTCTCATGATGAGAAGATAAGAGAAGCAAGAAGTGTTGATAGACATCATCACTACTCACCAAAGCATTCATTTAGAAAAGCGTGCAGTAGTTCAAGTCCATCTCATGTTAGAAAGAATAGGATAAATACTGGCATAGACGATCTACAGGGAAAAATGAATAGCATCAAGCCTCCTACCTTTGATGGTGATCACAATAATGAATATGGAGAGAATTGGTTGCTAGGTATGAGAAAATAATTCCAGCTGCATAATTATTTTGTACAGGAAGAAGGGAGAATTTCCATCTATCAGCTAAAAGGAAAAGCATCAATGTGGTGGGTTCAATTCGTGCAAGTGCAACAGATTGATGATAAGAAGTTTACTTGGATGGATTTCAAGAGGTATTTTCAAAATAAATACTTAACCAAGTGATACTATGACAAGAAAATGAAGGATTTCTTTGAACTCAAGCTTGGGAGTATGACAATAGATGAGTATAAAATAAGATTCTTAGAGTTACTGAGATATGTTGCATTCAAAAAGGATGAGCAAGTTAAAATTCATAGGTACCTGAGTGGGCTACCCTCGTTTATCAGTGACAATATACAATATTATGACCCCAAGACATTGTAGGAAACTATAAGGCAAACTAAATGTCTTTATGATCAGCAAAAGGGAAGACCAACTTTCCAAAAATCTTGGGAAGACAAGATGAAAATAAAGGTGGAATAACGAAAGAAGGGGACTGAGCAACCATTTTTCAGAAATATTGCGCAAGGACAACCAACTCTCAAGGAACCCAAAATGACAAAGACTATGGGGAAAAATCCATGGCAACAACCTATTCAATGTTGGAGTTTTGGTAGAGATCATATGCGCATATATTTCCCTCAAAGAGGCGATAAAGTGAGGACTGAATACAATGTACATCAAGCTGCGATGATTGAAGACAAGGGTAGAAATGTGCCTATAATTTACGGATCCCTGGATAAAAAGAAAGTTGAATTTCATTCGCACATGATTGAAGTGGAAGGTAAGATTAATGACCAACCCATTTTTATTTTAATTGATTCAAGAGCTAGTCATAGTTATCTAGATCCTAAGATGGTGTAAAGATTCCAATTGTCGAGAAGCAAGCTTGGAAAACCTTGGTTGGTGTAGTTAGCTACAAGGGAAAAAATGAAAATCAATGAGATGGTTAAGGCATGCCCAATGGAAATGAATGGACTATGCACAAAATATGATTTGAATATCATTCCTTTGGGCTTGTATGATTACTTCATTGGTATGGATTGGTTGGAGAAACATCATGTTGTACTGGACTATTACAATAAGGTGTTTACTTTCTTGTATGAGGTTGGATGAGGAAGGGAACTTAAGAACATTTTAAGGAATTCCAAGAGATGTAACTATTAGAGAGGTTTCAACATTTCAATTGAAGAAAAGTTACAGGAAAGGATGTCAAATAATCCCAACACACATGGAAGAGGCACCTAAGGATAAAGTTCCAAATATTGAAGACTGTGTAGTACTGAAGGAATTTAAGGATGTCTTTAAAGAGATATAGGGGTTGCCACCTAAAAGAGATATTGATTTCTCTATAAATATGATGTCGGGATGGGGCACCAAGAAGGATGCCCACCTTCCTTCATCAACTAGTAGGAAAGAATTAACATATTGGTAGTAATTACTATTGTGTTATTCCCTCGCCAGTCTAGTTGAGAAGGGAGTTTCCTAATAAATAATTAGCATGTTAGTTTACTTAATAAATTAATTAATAAAAAGAGAAACAATGTTTTCTAATTAGAAATAAAAACAACAAGTCTCTTGTTGTTGTTGTAAACAAAAAATCACCCAGTTTGATAAAAAAGGTGTCGTATTGGTTAAATACAATCAATGGACATTTACTTCTCACTTCCAGTGGTTTTTATCGTTCATTCTCTACCTATTTTGTATTCTGCAACATTTTATTATTGTGTGTCAATCTATTATGTTGTTTCATTTTCAATTTTTCATATAGAATTGTGTATCAATTGGTATCAGAGCTTGGATCCAAGCCAGCTTATGCTCAACCATGGAATTTAGAAGAGAGGACATCCAACCATTTTGTTTTCAGAGCCAGACATCCTCGAGACTTCTAGTACACCCTCCTCAAGTCTTCTGACACGTTCATCTTTCACCATTCTCTACATTACCCCTTCAAGGTATCAAGTTCCTTCTCAGTGCACTCGGGAGTCCAGTGTTTCTCAGCGTAACATCCTGTGACGGATCGACATTTGAGGTGAATGAAAATTATGTCACCACAAAGAGATCTGTCTACAAAGGATTTTTAATCCACTACCAGAGCTCCAATTTAGGATTTAATGATGCCTCTCCAGGAGCTATTATATCTGCAAAAACATAGAGCTTCAACACCCATGCAACTCAATATGTGCTTCCAATTACCAAAGTTTGTAGGCGAAATGAATGGTGATAATTTTGACTCTTGGATTTGAAGTCTTTCCACATACTTATGTACATGTCCTGAGATGACAGAAGACATGAAGCTTCAGATCGTCGGTATACAACTTAAGGGAATTAAACATACATGGTGGGACACTCAACTGGAGAATTATTCTTGGGCCATGGAAAGAGGAGTCCTAGTCGAGACACAAACACCACACATTATGATGTGGGATGGATTCTTCCAAGCTCTCAAAGAGCACTTCTACCCACCGGGATATTTCCAGAACCTCCTTGTCGGATGGCTGCAACTTAGACAACTTGCCAATTAGTCCATCCATGGATACATCGACATATTTTGAAAATTTCCCATCCAGTTGCACATCAATGACCCATAAGAGATATTAGTTATAAAATTCAATTTTGGTTTATTAATGCATATTTGTCATGAATTTGATTTTTTTGAGAGTTATTCCTTGGACAAAGCCTTTCTGTGGGCCTTGGTCATCGAGCGTAAAGTGGCTCCTTGAATCCGCTCACCCCAAACTAGATATGACCCTTTTACTATTGGCCCTTATCAAGTTAACCCTACCACCACCTCTGCACCTTGAACGTCACCCTCGTGTACCTTCCGCAAGACTAACTTGCATTCTTCTACCGACTGTCAAACACTTCAAAACCTTCACTTCAACAAAAATCTTTTTGCAGAGGTTTATTAGTCTAATTCCCCTAACCCTCCTGAAGTTGTTTCTCTAAAAAATCCTACAGAATTTGAACCATCTCTAATTCTGATGACTACTAATGAACATAACACATCTTTTCTGCCCATGTTTACCTACAATTGTCAAATTAAGCACAAATTGGCTACTCTCATCTTGGATAACGAAATCCAAAACAACCTCATCGCCCAACACTTGGTCCAACACCTACAACTCCAAACTACTCCAAACCCTAAACCATATTAGCTCATATTGGTACAAAAGGAAAGCCCACAACTCACTATCTCTCGGTGCTACACAGTGACCTTTTCTATTGGCCCTTTCCAAGATACCATGGAGTGTGATATTTCTCCTTTATATTTTTTTGACATGTTTCTTGAACTCCCCTACCAACATGACAAGAACATTGTTTATCATGATAAACTCCATAAATACCACCTGCAACATGAGGGGTGCACCTATGTACTTACCTCCTCTACTCCTCACTCCACACAACCTCTAACCAAACAAGTGGCCATTAAGTAGGTAACTATGAACATATATGTTTCCTTGTTTTTAGTTTTCCCCATTAAGACAGACCATTTGACCAACCCAAAACCTCAAGACATGTCTCCCTCACTCCCATAAGTTGTCAATGCCTTCCCCCAACCCACAAGGCTTCCCTCATCTTGATATATTGAGCACACCACTCATCTCCTTCTAGAAGCCTCTTTTCCCAATGCCGCTTTATATTGTCTCTCTCCCTAAGAGGATGATGTGATAGCATGCCAACCTAACCAACTTATGAATTTAGGCCCCATTCCACTTTCATATTTTCCTTGTGCATCTCCAACATTTTTTATGGAAAAGCAATTTATTTGTTCCAGTAGTCTCCACCAGCAGGTTATGTACTCCAACACAAGTGCCAACATATTATAACACTTTCCCTGGTAGTTCCTCTTTTTACAAACAAATTATTGAGAAAGATTCAGGAAAACATAATTCTTACAAAGGCAGTATAGTGGAGTAAAATCATATGCAGAGGCATCCCTTCCTAGTTGGAGTAGTTAATCAGACAGAGGGTATTGAACACACCTGTTGTTCTTCCATGGAGCTTGTATTTAAAGGAAGTGTTGAGGCAAATGATGAAGCTCTGTCTTATCAGTACTGAGTGGATGATTATATGGTCAAGATTCCCCTTACTCTCACTCTTATAGGGTATGCACATCAACAACACTCAATTCAACGTTCTACCCACACTTTCGCTCAATGCCATATTTAGGTAGTTGTTGCATTATCAGCTACATGAGAGCGTGCAAAATAGAGGCCTCATAAAATTCACATGACATTGTTCTTTCACCCAAAAGCTCGTGTGTGGCTCTTGTGGGACAAGAACTGATTCATAGGAAAACATCATCATCTACACCCACTCAAATATGATCCTGACACAGTTCGAGAAAGCATTGAAGAGAATGAAGTGCAATTTTCCTCATTTTCTAGAGGAAGCGGGGACACTTCCGAATCTAAATAGGGAGGAATTGGGCCACCAGGAAGGACATCCATCTTCCTTCACCAACCAGTAGGAGAGAATTAGCATATTGTCAGTAATTACTATTTTAATCTTCCCTCATCAGTCCAATTGAGCAGGGTGTTTCCTAATAAATAATTAGCATGTTAGTTTACTCGAGAAATTAATTAATAAAAAGTGAAACAATGTTTTTCAGTCATAAATAAAAACAACAAGTCTATTGTTGTTGTTGTAAACAAAAAATCACCCAGTCTGATAAAAAGGGTGTCTTGTTTCTGAAATGCAATGAATGGTCATTTACTTCTCACTTCTAGTGTTTTTTCTCTTTCATTCTCTATGTATTTTGTATTGTGCATCATTTTATTATTGTCTGTCATTCTATTATGTTGTTGCATTTTCAATTTTGCATATAGAATTGTGAATCATAGGAGTATCACCCTTATCCAAGACTCCCTATAGGATGAGTACACCAGATATGAAGGAATTGCATATGAAAATCAAAGAGCTTCTGAAGAAGGGGTATATATGCCCAAGTGTGTCACCTTGGGGTTCCTCAGTATTGTTCGTGAAAAAGAAGGATTGTATGTTGAGACATTTTATCGACTTCAAGAAGTTGAAGAAAGTAACAATAAAGAACAAGTATCCTTTGCCAATGATAGATGACCTCTTTGATCAACTTAGGGGCACACAGATATTTTCAAATATTGATCTCAAATCGATATCACCAAGTGAGAATTAAAGAAGAAGACATCAACAATACTTCCTTCATAACAAGGTACAGACATTAAAATTTCAAAGTGGTGCCTTTTGAGTTGTCAAATGGACCAACTGTCTTCATTTGTTTGATGAATGGAGTTTTCAGGAGTTAGATAAATTTGTCATTGCATTTTTGGATTACATAATTATTTACTCAAAGTCTGAGGAAGACCACAAGAAGCACTTGGGGATGGTGCTACAAGTTTTGAGGGAGCATCAGCTTTATGCAAAGTTGAGCAAGTGCTCATTTTACCAGCAACATATTCATTATTTGAGTCATATTATTTCCAAGGAAGGAATAGTTGTTGATCTAGAAAAGATAAAATCCATTGAGGAATGACCAACACCAAGAAATGTAGCATAGGTGAGGTCCTTTATGGGACCTACAAGTTATTACAAAAGGTTTATTGAAGGATTCTAAAAAATTTCACATCCAATTACATCATTGCAAAAGAAAGGTGTGTGATTTGAATGGAATTCATATCGTGCAAGGAGTTTTCAACACTTGAAGAGTTTGTTGACAAGTGCACCTATTTTGAGAATTGTTGATCTAGAGGTAGACTTTGTTGTGTGCACAGATGCATGAAAGGAAGGGATCAATGGAGTCCTTAGTTAGAATGGGCATGTGATATGTTATGAATCAAGAAAGTTAAAAAAACATGAAAGGCTCTATGCTACTCATGATTTAGAATTGGTATCCATAGTGCATTCCTTGAATATGTGGCGGCACTACCTCATGGGTAAAAGATTTGAGCTAAGAATAGATCATAGTGGTCTAAAGTATCTTTTTGGAAAACCAAGTTTAAATGCCAGAAAAAATAGGTGGTTAGAATTCCTCAGTGAGTATGACTTTGACATAAATCATATCAGAGGAAAAGAGAACAAGGTGGTTGACACACTCAGCAAGAGGGTGCATGAGATGCATGCTACAACCATTAGCATGTACAAATCAGATTTGAGCAACAAAATTTTAGAATTTTCTAAATCATATCAGTGCTATGTGGATATAAAGGCAAATTTACAACAAGGTATGTCGCAACAAAAATTTGAAGGTTATGAGCTAAAAAAAGGATGGAATCCTCATGTATACACACAGAGTCTATGTGTCATATGATTAGGAGTTGAAAATTATGTTATTTTCAGAGATACATAAGGTTCCTTATGCTAGACATCCAGGATACCAGAAGACAATTGTCACAGTAAAAAAGAAATACTTTTGTCCTAGCATGAAAAAGGAAGTTGTTGATTTTATTGTTGGATGTCTCGAATGTTAGAAGGTCAAGGCTGAGCACATACATTCAGTTGGTTTGCTACAAAATTTTATTATTCCTTAGTGGAAGTGGGAAGTTGTAACCATGGATTTCATTATTAAGCTGCCTAGGACTACTAAGAAACATGATTCTATTATGGTAGTGGTGGACAAGCTTACTAAAGCCTCCCATTTTATTACAGTAAAGTCAACGCACAAGGTAGACAACATTGCTTAAATATACATGCGAGAAGTTGCTAAGTTGCATGGTGTACCTAATATAATTATGTCTAAAATATATTCCAAGTTCACCTCGAACTTTTGGAAAGGGTTGTTCAAAGGATTTGGGAAAAATCTTAACTTTAGCACATCATATCACCCAAAGATAGATGGACAAATAGAGAAGGTAAATTAGGTGGTTGAAGACATGATCAAGATGTATGTCATGGATAAAACATAAAAATGGGAAGAATACTTTAATTTGGTAGAGTTTGATTAAAATAATGGGTATCAAACATCTTTAAAGATGATCCCATTTGAGGCACTTTATGGTAGAAATTGCAACATGCTAGTGAGTTGGGACAACCCAATAGACTGTGCAATGGTTGGGTCAGATCTTCTCCGAGAAATGGAGGAGAAGATGGTAAAGATAAGGTATAATTTAAAGGCTACCTAGGATAGGAAAAAAATCTTCACAAATAAAGGCAGAACCCACAGATATTTTAAAGTGGGTGACTGTGTGTTATTAAAAGTGAAATCTAGATGCAGTTCCCTGAAGTTGGGAAAGTGTTCTAAGTTGGTAGCATTCTATTGTGGTCCATTTAAAATATTAGAGAGGATTGGTCATGTCACATACCTTGTGTATTCATAATTTTTTCCATGTATCATTTCTTAAAAAGTGTGTACATGATGCTAATCATATTATTGATTGGAATGTGATTCAGGTGGAGACAAAAGGTGATTTTCGAGTGTGACAAGTTTTCATATTAGATCTAAAAATCAAACAACTCTGGAATTGAGCCATGGAGTTGGTAAAGGTCCCATGGAACTAGTACAGTCCTAAGAATGAAACTTAGGAGTGCGAGGATGCTATGCAGGTAGAGTACCCACATATTTTTAAAAAATTTTGAAATTTTGTATGTACATGTGTATATGATGCACTGAGAACAATGCATAAATAAGGGGTAGGTGTTACACATTATTTTAGTCACCCTTATGATCATGAGTCCAGGATTCCAAAAGAACTTTATTCATGAGAAAAGTGGCATGTTTCCTCTTCTAGAAAACTTATTTTTAGAAGGTCGTCCCAGGCCAACCATAGGTACAGTGCAGAAATGCCCGATTTCTGCAGGCTTTCATGAAGCTATCTTGCGACATTTCCATAGGCTACATTACAGCCAGGGTGAGGCGGCGTTTGAATACTGAGAAAAGGGGTGAAATTCAAGAAATTTCTAGAAGGAATATTCTATAATATGAGGTGGCATCCATATGGTTGGGATCCTACTCGCTTCTCTGATTTGGTGGGATCATCCTAATCTCTTTAACCATCTCTCTTTCTCTTATATAATGATGGATTTATCATGGAAAAGGTTAAGCAAGTAATCAAGAAATCAAGCAAGGAATTTATGAAGGAGTAGGATGAATAATTGTGTGAGGGATTCTATCTCAATTGATGCTTGAGGTCTTCATTTGTCCATCAAGTTATTGTGGATCTTATTCATGCATGTTTGGAGCAAGTGTGTGTGTTGGAGCAAAGGGCTACCGAAAGGGAACTTGACAACATCAAGGTTGTTTGGTTGTATCTTCCACTTTTACTTAATATAATACAATGACATGTTTCTTTCACATAAAATCATTCTCATTTTATTACATGACTCCTTGATCACATGTATAAGTCTTCATTGAATATATTATTGTTGCTTTCACTTTGGTTGGTTTGTGTTTCATTGCAGGATCAATAGCACAAGAGCACCGAAGCAGAGTAGGGAAAACAAAGACATAAGGAAGTGATATTAAAAGGTATGTATTTCATCTCTTATTCTGATAGTAAATCCAATGATTGAGCTTAGGGAAAGCATCATGTCCTGTCTCATTTTGTTCTAGATATAGGTGGATCTAGGGAGATCAGTTTATGTCTACATTCATCGATTTATCCAACAATAAAATTGGCGACTCTATTGGGGATACGACCTGTTTGTGGTTTTTAGCTATCCATTTTCCTCTAGCCTACCTCTTTTCATTTTAATTCTGTCTTTGAGTCTGTGGGTGATCCATCCAGACTCTCTGGATTTGTAAGTTCGTTTAGAATCTTTACCCTTTTTCCAATTTTGCTTTGTTTACAGGCATTTTCACACTGTATACCATATACAACCCGCGGAAACCTTAGATTGCCACACCCTAACTGTTTAGCCCAGCGTGGAATTTTCGCACCCTACCCATATCTAGCCTGCGAAAAACGCAAATTGACCCATTGTACCTTACACGAGGTGACTGTGGAGGGGAAAGTCTTACACGAGGTGATTGTGGAGGGGAACATCTTCACGGTACCTAGATTCGACGTTGTCCAGACTCACTTGGGATCCTTGGAGGGTATACCTATGATTATGTGTGGGAGCTTGCACCAGGGTGTAAGTCCGTTAAGCAGGTCGTCAACGTAACGTTTCCACCCGCTCTATCTTAGCCCCTTCTTGTCTTGACTTTGCAACGTTGGATTTCATCACCAACTAGTGACTTCAAAATAAGAAGGCTTGTTTGCTTGGTTTGATTTCTAGATTTTATTAGCGAATGATGTTTTTTTTCGTAGTTGGCCATAAATTTTTTGCGTAAAATATTTGTCTCAACCAACATCAACCCTCCACGTCGTTTGCGTAGGATACTAGGAATTCCTCCATAAGGTATGGAGGATTATGTCCCTCTACCTCCTCATTCATCGGAGGGTTCTCTTGAGTAGAGAGCGGTCCATAATAATGTAACTTCACAAGAAGAAAGTTCCAGCACTTTAGAATATTTCCTTATTATTTCCAATTCTCTAGAGGCTTTCCGACTTCCTCCCACTCCATTACCATATTCTGGATACGAGAGACGTATTCTCCAAATGAATTCATCAGGAGAACTTGTTGTTGAAATTTATGGAATACTAACTCGACCCTATTCAAGCCCTAGAGTTGGGGATCCCCTTTGGACTATTGACATATTTAGAAACCAACCTCGCACCATGCGAGACCTTTACGACAACTTAGGGGAAAGTCCTGGTTTCCCTGTCGTATCAAAATTTCCTAAAAGGTCTGTTACCTACACGATACCTTTATACCATTTTTCTGGTATCAATAGCAATAGCACTGTCGGTCTAGACACATCAGTTGGTCCTAGCTTAACTTTCTCCCTCCAGATGGCCCATTCTACTATGGTCCCGCACACTACAACCATTCCTACCGGGAATGTGGTAGTTAACCAAGATCCCATTGGCACACCACTTTCGTTTAGACCTATCCCATCACTTCCTCCTGGGTATCACACTTTGAATTATTCCATCGTCGTCCCTACCCAGGTTCCATCCTGAGTTTCTAGACTTTTTGTTCCACCTGGGTACAATGTCGCTGTCAGTTTTGTTCCTTCACCTTCCCAGGTCCTCTCTGGAGGGTCTTATCCACCTTTTCTTAGGGGATCTAGCCCTAGTGGCTCCAATCTAATTGGAATCAACCAACATCCATTCACTTCTAGTTATTAGATTCCGTTGGAGGGAAATCTCACGTTACGGGGAAACCTCCACTTGGAGGTCAAACTCATATTGGAGCACCACCACATGTTGGGGGGAAACATCCACTTGGAGGACAACCTCAGGGTGGACTCTACAATCCACTATATAGACAAAACACATCCATATCCCTAGCCCAACTTTGGAACCTTCTTGCCCAAGGGAATCCACAATCATCTAGGGGGAAACAACCTCAAGTTAACCCTTTTGTCCTCCCTCATTCAAGCCATCTGTATCCAAGTTCTTTGAATCCTGCTTGGGGTCTACACGTTTAGTCTAGTATCCCTTTTCAAGGGAACATTTCCAACCAACCCAACCCTATGGGCTACATGCCTCCACACCCACGCCTAAATCTATCAGGACCTTCGCCATACATGAAGACTACTTACAGTCCTACTGGTATACCAATGAGACTTCCTCCCCAAAGTCACTAGTATCCTCACATGAATAGACAACTTCCTTTTCTAGCCACATTGGATTTACCTAACTTGTCTAGAATCTTGAATGATCTGATCATACATTCTCCCCATTGGCCTATTGTCCTAGCCAATTTACCGTCCGACATTCCCAAATTTGATGGTAAACCAGGAGAAGACCCAAACAATCATGTTATGACTTTCCACCTTTGGTGTTCATCCAACTCTTTGATGGATGACTCCATTCTTTTACGTCTCTTTCAATGAACGCTCACAGGTTCGGTCGCAAAGTGGTATATAGAATTACCGCGAGGTTTATTTAATGACTTCAACACCCTTGCCATGGCTTTTCTCACACATTACCAATTTCCCATCTGCTACAAGACAGGAACCGACATTTTGAGTTCCTTTAAACAGTCCTTTGCCACTCACATTTTCGATCACATCCATGAGTGGAGACGCAGAAGACGCTTGATCAAACTTTACCTTCCTGATCAATTATTGGATGAATGGTTCACCAAATCGTTCATAAATAAAATATCTCGTGATATCTCCATGGGTGGAGTTGTCACTGAGGAATATGTGATTAGTCGCGCTTAGTATTTATATCTCGTTTATTAGCAAACATACACTCTTTACAACCTGCTTCCTGACGCTCCTCACCCTTCTACCACCACTACCTCAATAACCCCAACAACTTCTCATGCTACTGATGGTGTGATTGGTACCTTCCATGATGACACTAAATCTACGTCATCCACTCACACCAATCCAAAATATATTGCTTCTAATGTTCAAGGTGCTCTGACTCCTACCCCTTCCACCAACAAAACTTTTGAGGTTAACTTTGGTTAATCCGCCCCTGCTGGCAAAAATAAATCTAAGAAAGGAAAGGGTAAGAATAAGGAGGATAGAAATAATAATCCACAATTTGAAAAATACAAAACACCACCTGTTGACAATAAGGATAAATGTAAACCTCGATATCCTTGCCTTATCTGTGGTGAAGATCACTACATGAACGATTGTCCAAGATGTGTCGAGGTCAGTAAGTTCCTTCAAGGGACCGAGAAGCCTCCTAAACCTATCATTTTGTCACAACCTTTCCCTTCTCAATAGTAGGTCCAATTGGTCATTTATGACCAGCCCTCTCCTTCCACTACTTTGTATGTCCTTATGTGTATTGGTGATTCTAGGAAGAACGACATTGCAATCACCACTCGGGCTAAAGATTATTATCCTTCCAAGGAGAAAGTTGATGATTTACCACCTTCATTGGTTCAACCACCTCCCTCAACTTCACTGCCTAATGGTCCTCTTCATCTTGAATGACCGGGTCCCAATATAGTTCTCCACCTTCCTCCTAAGGGCATTGTTTGAAAGTCTGCCTTTAATCCTCATGCGTGTGCTACTCAAAACTAAAGAATTGTAGAAGACCTTGCGCAAACACTCTCCGTGATGTCATCTCTCGAATTCCTTCAAAGTTGTCCTTCTCAACAGAAGGCACTATTAAAGGCCATTGGTGGAATTGATCCTTCATATACGAATTTGATAATCTTTGACCTGGAAGATCACATTCCAAGGCTACCTCCTCAGTTGGGATTTTAGATACAAGTTTTTGTCTTAAACAAGAATATCTGTAGAACCGTTATTAATGAGGATTCCTCGACGTGCGTTATGTTAGTTGTTTGTTGGAAAGCCATTGGCTCTCCTCCCCTCACTGAATCACATAATACACTTAAGGATTTCAATGGTTCTGGTTTTAAACCCTATGGTATTCTTCCCTCGGTGTTTATTACGTTGGAAGGCAAATCAGCCAATGTCAAATTTGAGGTCTTTGACGTGCCTCTTTATTATAACCTCTTACTTGGCTGTAGCTAGATTGATTCCATGCATGTAGTTGTGTCTACCCTTTTCCGTGTTGTATGTTTCCCACACCAACGAAAGGTTGTTATTGTCGACCAACTAGCCTTTTTCAATTCTGATTCACATACTAGCAATGTACCTTTTATATCGAAGACACCTCCTGGGTACAAGAATGTCGGTGTGGGTCTTCTCAAAGATTCCACTTTAATGGTACTATTAAGTACATTTTTATGCTCCTTTTTACTCTATAAACTATACTTTTGCCTCCAAAACCATCCATTTTGCCTCCATTTCATTCCAAATTTTCCACAAAATGGCTTATGCAAGGTACATTTATCATTCTTTAGCTTAAGATTTGAGTTTTCAAATTGTTGGCATTAAAATTGAAAATTTATTAGAAATTACAGGATTTGACTAAATCCCATAATTGCTCCTAGGTTTGTGTACTTGCAGGACAGCTGGGCGAAATCTGAGACTTGGGTCATGATCCTTGATGTACAAGGATGGATTATTATCTATCAGCTTCGAAATCTGATCCTTCCAGGTGTCTGGTCAACGTTGGTCAAACAGGGCCACTTCAGCAGAAAATACCCTGTTTTAGCCTAAAATCATGAACAATTTTAGATTTTCTTGGGATTTGTTCATATTTATGGATCTGGAGGGGGTATTCGACCTTCCTAGCATATTTTATGGATCTGATCATGATATTTAGGAGATTTATTAGCATTATTAGTTTCAAAACTCTTGTATAAATACTCTAAGGCATAGACTAGTATGACAACCTTGGATGTGAATGAAGAAACTTTGGAATTTGCAATCTTGAGATCAGTTCTGCGTTTTGTTCTTGATAATGTTTATGATATGATGATTTGAATGTTGTTGGAAGCTCCTTCTTAGCTGAGACAACTCAAGTGTACAAGTGAAGCATTGGAGGGACCCCTTTGCCAAACTAGTACACTCTTCCTTTATATTCTTTTCAAGTCTTTGATACATGTTTTAGATCAGATCTTGTTGTAGATGAGTTGTATTCATATCTTTGTTGTAGTTAGATGAATTCCATAGTTAAGTAATATGCTTAATGTTTCAAATCCTTACTCATGTTGTGAATGATTTCTTGAATAAGAATTCAATGTGTGGTTTGTTTTCAAGCATTAGGATAATCATGAATGCTTTTTGAGTTATTTACACTTTCAGTACTTTTGATTTAACAAGAATTGGTGATGATTTCTAATGAATGAAAGAATACAATGAATGCATCTCTTGAATAAGAGTTTTATCTTTTTAGCATTGATAAGCCTTTGAACTAGTTCGAGTATCTTTTTGAATGCTTATTGTTAATACTCTTGAGGAAAACATTTGGTGATTACTGTCATGAGATATATGAATAGGACTTCTGAATAGAAGCTTAGCATCTCTTCCATATTCATCTCTTAGAATATTTTTTGGTTTAAGCCCATTAAAGAATAAAAGTTATCTATAAATCCATACATTTTGGATGTACCTCTAAGTTTTACAAACACCGGATTGACAATCATTTGCACTCTAATTTACATCAGTAGATTGGAGCCTAACATTTTGGCATCGTTGCCGGGGAGGTACATTTGGAGATAGGATTAGAAAACTCATAGGCAGATTTTAAAAAAAAAAACACAGAATAGAATTAATTTTAAGTTATGTTTCTTTATGTCTAAACTTAGGGATGATAAAGGCAGATTTTTAAAACAAAACCCCCCAAAAACTAATCAACCATCTGTAGGAGCAGGAACATCTACAACTGGAAAATACAAATCTACCACACCAACTGCTGGAAAAAACACTTTGGAAGAATTAGAAGAAAAACAACGTTCAGGACAAAGGTTAACTCTCATAGAAAGACAAGTTCTATTGGATCATGAGGTAAAGAAGAAACAAACACAATCAGAATTATCTTCTGTAGGAAAACAAAAAGAAAAGAAAACTATTTTTGAACAAATAGGACAACCTCTTTTTCCAATAGAAATATTTAACTGTACAACAGAAAACTTCTTTGCAATGTCAGAAACTGATAGAAAAGAAAGGGAGAGAATGGAAAGGGAATTAGAAAGGAAAATAAATGGAGAAAGAGGAAGGAAAGAATGAGAGGATAGAGAATCACATCAAGAAGAAACACGAGGAGGAGGAAATGATGAAGAAGAGGAAGAAGAGCATACTACATTTGCATTTCCTATAGTTGATACACCAACTCTTTTAGGAGATGACATAAAAATGAAGAATATTCCTCCCTCTGTTCTTCCAAATTTCTTTGGTTTGTCTACTGAAGACCCTGATGCTTTCATGTTTGAATTTGACATTGTTTGTTGAACATATGGATATACCAATGATGCTCAAAAACTTCATTTATTTCCTGCAACTTTGCAAGGATATGCATTAAAATGGTTCATGGGGTTGGGAGAAGCAACCATAGTATACTGGGATGACATGAAAAAGAAATTTCTTGCTAAATATCATCCCTATTGTAAGTCCAAAGACTCTAAAGAAGATATCTTTAAAATGTCTCAAAGTGAAGATGAAAGCTTAGAGGAATATCTAGAAAAATTTCTCTATAATATGCACAAATCTAAGCAATATAATCTTCCTTTAGATGTCATTCGTACTATCTTTTTGAAGGGGATTTCAAATGAAAATTTGGATTCTCTTAATTTAATGGGGGCAAGGGATATTTCTCACCTACCTTTCCCAAAAATTGTTGAATTATGTAAGAAATACTCAAGGGGAAAAGCTAAAAGAGGACAAGGACAGAGAGATATTGTGACAAAGGCAACTAAATCAATTTCAAATGGTGTTACTAAATCAAAATTAAGGAATCTATTTGAGAACTTTAAAACTGATATCATGAACACATTTGGTTCACAAATTGACACATTGAAAGATAAAAAGAAGAAAGAGCAACAAGATCAAGTGTTATCCATCTTTTTTCCTAAATGTAGAAAAAAACATGCATTGAGAGATTGTCCTTTAGACAAAATTCAGGTCTGTGGATTATGTATAGATAACCATGCCACTAATGATTGCTCAAAATTGAAAGAATTGCAAGCTACTCACATAGAATAAGGACAAGGAATGGAATCTCTTTATTACTTAGCACCAAGAAAGCCTTGGCAGCCACATTTCACAGGTATGTCTCAAAATTTTGCTCCTCAATTCTCTCAACAGTTTCCTCAGAATTTTCAAAATCCTATTCAAAATTCATGGAATGCACCCATGCCTTGGCAAACTTTTCCTCCTCAGCAGAACCAAAACCAACCTCCTCAAGGTTGGCAAGGGTATGCTCAAGGAAATCAGCCATACCAACATCCATACCAACATCCATATCAACATCCATACCAACAGCCATATCAACAGCCATACCAACAACCATACCAACCTCTTCCTTATCAGCAATTCCAGCAGAATCAACCACAAAATTCATATTCTCAGTTATCACAATCTGCAATACAACTAACCCAACCACAACAACTCCAACGGCCATCTAACTAACCTCCACCTAGACCAACTCAACTACCATCCCAACCAATCTTAAATCCTAATAATAAAGTGGAAAAACCCATGTATAACATTGATGAAGGACCATCATACTCAATCCTTCCTCTTCAAAATATCCACTTAAGGTCTGGGAAAGTCTTACCAAAGGATTCTCCTATTAAGATAGAAGAACAAATTGAAAAAGAGTAGATTCCTAGCACATAAAAGCTACTAATAGACAATCAAATCAAGAAGAGTAAAACATTAAATACCCAAACACCTCATTTTCCAGAAAGGTTGGTTAAAGAGAAATTACCAATCTATCTTCCTGAGTTTGATGTCTTAGATGAATTAAAAAATGTCTGTGTGAAAATTCCTTTATTGCAAGCCATCAAGGATATCCCAATCTATACAAAAGCAATTAAGGAATTATGTTCAAATAAAATTAACAAAATAAGGAAAGATCCACCAACAATTCATGTAATTGGAAATCTAACAGGCCTAATGTCAAATACCATTTCAATTGAAAAATATGTTGACCCAGGAATTCCAATGATAACAATAACAAACAACAATTTTTCAATCTCTAAAACATTAATTGACTTAGGAGTAGCTATCAATGTGATGACATTAGAGACAATGAGATATTTGAATCAGCAAAATCTTCGACCAACCACTACGGTCCTAGAATTAGTTGATAGATCTAAAGTAGTTCCTAAAGGTATACTTGAAGATATCACAGTTTCTTTGGATTCTTGGGAGTATCCAGTAAATTTCCTAGTTCTTCAACCAAAATCTAATCTAGGAGGCCATCCATTGATCCTTGGAAGACCTTGGTTGGCCACAGCTGATGCTTTCATCGGTTGTAGAACAGAGAATATGATTATCTCACATGGAACTGAAAGGAAACAGATCACACTTTATCCTCCTGCTCAAAAACCTTCTGTAATAGATCAATTACCTTGGCTTGTTGAAACAAAGCAACAACAAGAAGAAGTAATTCAACCTATCTTAAGTATTAATCAAGCCTTTGAATTTAGGGAGGAAAATAATGAAGATCTATTAGACTATTTCATTTTTGAACTAGATATCTCAGAAGAATTAAGAGACACACAATACATTGCTACAGATGAGATCTTGGGACAGACCTTTCAAGAAAATTGCACAATTCATTCTTTAGAGTCAGCATTTAATAACATTTTTCCAGTTATCTCCATGGCGAATACTCAAAGCAAGATAATTGAAATTAGTCCTAGGAAATATTTGAATATTGGCACAAAATTTGAACCAGCTCAGAAAGAACAATTGATTGCACTATTGAAGAAATATTATATAGCATTTGCTTGGGAATATACTAATATGCAGGGGATTCATCCTGAAACATGCACTCATCATATCTACACAGATGATAACATAAGACCTCTCAGAAAACCACAAAAAAAAATTAATCCAATATTGAAAGAGGTAGTCAAAGAAGAATTACAAAAGTTATTAAAGGTAGGATTCATCTACCCTATCTCTGACAGTCAATGGGTTTCTCCATTAGTTGCTGTACCTAAGAAAAATGGGAAATGGAGAATTTGTGTAGACTATAGAGAATTGAACAAAGCAACACGTAGAGATCATTTTTCATTACCATTCATAGATCAAGTCTTAGATTCATTAGCTGGAAAAAAATATTTTTCCTTCCTAGATGGATTTAGTGTCTATAACCAAATCAATATAGCATTAGAGGATCAGGACAAAACTACTTTTACATGCCCTTGGGGTACCTATGCTTATAAGGTATTACCTTTTGGTTTATGTAATGCTCCAACTACTTTTCAAAGAGCAGTCCTGGCCATTTTTGTTGATTTAGTACATGAATGTGTAGAGGTATACATGGATGATTTTGCTGTGCATGGTGATTCTTTTAATAAATCCTTGAAAAAATTGGAAAAAGTCCTAATAATATGCATAGAAAGAAATTTGTCTCTTAGCAATGAAAAATGTTTTATGATGTTAACTGAAGGAGTAGTATTGGGTCATCATATTTCATCATCAGGAATTACAGTGGATCCTGCAAAAATACAAATCATT
>JZKD02S1673109.1:522476-541882 GCA_000966675.3 Picea glauca | reverse complement strand
CTTTGTTGTATTTAGATGAATTCCATAGTTAAGTAATATGCTTAATGTTTCAAAGCCTTACTCATGTTTTGAATGATTTCTTGAATAAGAATTCAATGTGTGGTTTGCTTTCAAGCATTAGGATAATCATGAATGCTTTTTGAGTTATTTACGCTTTAAGTACTTTTGATTTAACAAGAATTGGTGATGATTGCTAATGAATGAAAGAAGACAACGAATACATCTCTTGAATAAGAGTTTTGTCTTTTTAGCATTGATAAGCCTTTGAACTAGTTCAAGTATCTTTTTGAATGCTTACTGTTAATACTCTTTAGGAAAACATTTGTTGATTACTGTCATGAGATCTATGAATAGGACTTCTGAACAGAAGCTTAGCATCTCTTCCATATTCAGCTCTTAGAATAGGTTTTGGTTTATTCCCATTAAAGAATAAAATTTATCTCTAAATCCATACATTTTGGATGTACCTCTAAGTTTTACAAACACCGGATTGACAATCATTTGCACTCTAATTTACATTAGTAGATTGGAGCCTAACAGGTACCATCCCAATCCCACCTCCTGATATTCCACCCCTTTTTCCGCCTCAATCAACATGATTTCCACCTTTTTCTGTGAAACTCCCACATCCCATGACTCGTGGATAGTACCTTATCCTGCTGATTATCTTCGCTATGGAGAACAAATGCCTTTAAGTCCGGTTGAATCCACTTATCAAGCCATTCAATCAAAAACCCCTTCTACTCCCTCTCTCTGTGATTCATCTCACGATCTATTTCGTGTTAGTTTTCCCACCGATGAGATGATCATGTCAGTCATGTCCATCAAATATACCCCATGGGATGATGGGAATCATCACTCCATTCTCTTCCTGGAACAACACACCATAGAGAGTTACCAACGGATTTCGACTCCGTCGACCGTTGTTGTCATTTCCTTTGTTCCCAAGTCATCCCAGGACATGCTATATGAAGAGAACCTGAGTAATATATCACCCACTATTCCTCTTGACATATCCGTTAAACCTGGAGTCATAGAAAATGTTCATATCGGAGCTTCATGTTCTGTTGATGAAGTCGTCACTTATAAATCCCTTTTTCAATAATTTTGTGACGTTTTCTCTTGGAGTTACGAAGATATGTTGAGTATTGACCCCAATATCATTGTGCATGAAATTAAGACCTACCTGGATGCCAAACCTATCCGAAAGAGACTTTGCCCAGTCCACCCTCTTAAATCCACTGCTATCAAGCTCAAAGTTGAAAAAAATCTTAAGGTCAGCTTTATCTATCCTGTGGCTTTAACCGATTGAATATCCAATCTAATTCCGATCAATAAAACACAAGGCATGATCCATGTATGTGTCAATTATAGGGATATCAATAAATATTGTCCTAAAGACAAGTATCCAACCCCATTCATTGACTATATCATCGACGATTGTGTTAGGAGTGAAATATTCTCCTTAATGGATGATTTCTCTAGCTATAATCAGATTAATATGTTTCCCACGAATCAACACAAGACTGCTTTCATTTGTCCTTGGGGTACTTTTGCCTACCAAAAACTACCTTTCAGTTTGAAGAACACTGGTGCGAATTTTCAACGTGCCATGTCTTATGATTTTCATGATATCAAGCACATCATACAACCATATCTCTATGATCTACCGGCACATTCCATGCATCTCCAGGATCAACCGACCCATCTCCGAGCCATTTTCCTTCATTGTCGTTACTATCGTATCCATTTGAACCCACACAAATGTGTCTTTTTTGTGGAGTCCGATCGATTTCTAGGTTTTATCGTGTCACTTCAAGGAATTTGGGTAGACCCTTTGAAGGTTGAGGATATCCTTAATCTACCTCCTCCTTCCACACTACGCCAGCTTCAAATTTTGCAAGGGAAGGCAAACTTTTTGCATCGATTCATTCCCAATTACGCCAAGTTAACACAAGATTTTACTTGACTGTTGAAGAAAGGTTATGATTTCGTATGGGACGATACTGCTAATAAATCCTTTGAAGCTTTAAAACTTGCCTTAACCCGTACACCACTGCGTTTCCCACCAGATTACAGTCAAGACTACTTCCTTTATCTCATTGCTTCAGACTCTACCATTGCCATGGTTTTAGTCCAAGAAAATGACTCACACGACGAACATGTAATTTACTATTTGAGTCGGAGTCTCATGACCACTGAAGCCAAATACCTACATGTGGAAAAACTGGCCTTGGCAGCTATTGAAGTTGTTCAATGTTTTCATCATTATATCCTATTACACAAGACCACTGTCATTTCTGATTGCAACCCTATGCAGCATATTCTTACACGCCAATTCCTAGGGGGCAAGTACTGCAAATGGATAGTGATTCTCCAGGAGTTTGAATTAGAGTTTGAATGCGCTAAGTCTAAGAAATATTTGGTATTTTCTGAATTGATATGTGACCTTCCCACAACTAAGACAACAAACATGGTAGAGGATTTCTTACCTGATGAATCCCTTTTCCTGGTCAGTTCTGATGATGTTTGGTACAGAGATATTATCATTTATCTCCATACTCAAACTTTCTGGCCTGACCTTTCCAATACAGACCATCGCCGTATACAGTATCAAGACCATCAATACATAATTCTTGGTGACACTCTTTATCATCGTGGTGTTGACTCAATTTTTCGATGATGTCTCACCTATGATGAGGCTGAGAAAGATTTGAATGACTGCCACTCTGGAACCTTTGGCGGGCATATGTATGGGTATGCCACTGCCCAAAATATCTTATGAGAAGGATAATTTTGGCCTTATTTGTTTAAAGATTGTATTATCGTTGTCCAGAAATGTCATGCTTGTCAAACATATAATAACAAAACAAGATCTCATCCCTCTCCTTTACACCCTGTAGTTTCTGTTGGTCCTTTCACAAAATGGGTCATTGAATTCATGACATGTAACCCTCGCTCGGTTTGGGGGCATGGATACATCATCGTAGCCATGGATTATTTCACTTAGTGGGTCAAGGCGATGCCTACATTCGATAACACCGGAAAAAATGTAGCATTATTCATATCCAATCATATCATCACTCGATTTGGAATCTCGCAAGATATCATTACTGATCACGGTATCCATTTTCAAAATTTCATCATGTCTGAGCTTACTGAAAAGTTGGGTCTTCGGCATGAAAACTCAACCCCCTATTACCCACAGGCCAATGGTTAGGTTGAATAAATTAACAATGTTCTTATTACTATGCTTCGACGGATAATAGGAATTCACAAGACGAGTTGGCACACAATGTTGTTTTCAACATTATGGTCCTATCGGACGTCCGTGAAGTCTGCCATAGGATTTATGCCTTTCCAATTAGTGTATGGTATCGAAGTTGTCCTGCCAATTGAATGTGAGATAGAATATTTGAAGCTATCCATTGAACTTCTCCCCGACACCTCTGTTGAAGAGGAACGTCTATTGTGCCTGATGCAATTAGATGAAACCCTCCATGATGCTTCCCTAGTTATTGAAGCTCAGAAAAATGTGTCAAATCCCAATACGACAAGCATGTCAAGCCACACGTTTTCTCTGAGGGTGATCTAGTTTTTCTCTATGAACAAGATCGTGATTTACTAGGGGTCGGAAAATTCAAAGCTATGTGGTGAGGCCCTTATATTGTCAAATGAGTATTGGAGAAGGGAGCCTATGAGTTAGTATATTATTATGACATTCCTTTGAGTGAGCCCCGAAATGGGCTTTACTTGAAGAAGTACTATGCTTAGGTCATCTTTGCATGAGTACTTGTATTTTTACTGTATCATACTCTTGTGTGTTACTTTTGTGTGATTTTTCGTTGTTTGGTTTCGACCCCCAACTGCTTACCTTGTATTCTTCTTGGTTTCCAGATGTTGGTGTCTTCTCTACCCTACATTGGCTTCGTTGATGGCACTAGTCATAGTACTCATAACCTAGCATATGTTTCTTGGGAAATCTATGCACCTACGAACGAATTAATCAGTCTACACAGTGTTTTTCTCAATCGTGCAACTAACAATATCGCATAATATAGTGAAATCATCGAATTATTGACCGACGTTGTTTCACTTGGAATCCGTCATCTTGTTGTGTGGCTTGATTTGAAGTTAGTAGTACTACAATTGAGTAATGTCTAATATGCTATCTGAAGTTCTACTTTATTAAGGGTATATTTATGAATTCGCCTCTTGGAACGATATTTTGTTTACATTGAATATCAAGACATTCCTAGATATCTAAATACATTAACAGACGCATTACCTAATTATGTGTTAGACAGACATTTGAGACATTTTTAAATCCAATCAAATTTTGTATATAAATCAAAGTAAGTCGGTATAATCCTCATGTATATATAACGATAAAATTGTTTACAAAACGTGTATGCGTCCGAAGGCCAAAATATCAAAACATGAAGCACATGGATTCATATACAAAATAGCATCAAGGATGATTCTCACGATAACACAATACTACTCGTACTACCCTATGGAGAAGTGGACTAAGAGAACTAGATATGCCCACGGTATGGTGTTGATAACCTCTCGGGATCTCATCGATAGAGATATCCAGAACATCTGTTGTCAATCCCTCCAGGTTCTGCTCGATTGCCTCGTAATCAATGGCAGCCAATCCTGCTACCTCGACTGGATCCCCTCATCTCTGGATGGGGGATGTACCTGGAGGCCAGTGTGGTCTTACATATGTGTTGTCAAAAAAATTCTTGATTAGTCTTCAAATTAAAAACATAAAAAACATTTCATATTTTAAAATTTACAAAAACATTATAAAAACAAAAAGTGCTTCTTACCTAAGTTACCCCACTAAAATTGTTTTGGTAGAACCAAGTACAGGTCACCTCCGAATTCCAAACCGACATATGCATAATCATCTACCATCAGTAAATGAGGCCTCAACCAATCAAAAAACACATGTTATATTTGACGATGGGGCCGGCCACATGTCGAGCCATGAGGTCACACCACCTCTTCATCCTTGGATCTTATGGGGCCGGAATGCCCCACTTTACCTGCAAGCGCAAATGAGGAACCCTCCTGAGGAAGAGGGACACTAAAATGGACCCGTATCCAAACTATTTCAGGTCCCCTTTTTTACACTTTGTCAGTTGTTTCTTCATGATGTAAAGAACTACGTCGGACCATTTAAACACCCGGGGCTCCATGCACTCCACTGCATACTGAAAGTAAATTTGGAGAGCCATATGAGGAGATGCACTCAGCACCATCCATGATATAGTGAATAGGATAGTTCGAAGGGGTAAATCCTAGACATCCCTAATGGAAACCTTACCTTTATGTCTCTCGACCTCTGGTTCATAGTACTGACGAACATACTCACTCATTGAAAGACCTCCACCTCTGTTGCCTGTCAGTGTCACATGGGATCCACAATGAGATAATCCTATCAAAAAATGGATATCCTATGTATATAAAGAGAGTGTGTGGGCTCCCACATGAAATAACTAATGATCCACATCCTACATGTGGACTAAATACTCAAGTAACCTTACTTGGGCCCTCATGCCCTAGATCTTAAAGAACTTCAGTAATCCACATTGCTGGAGGGCATTAATTATGCCTGGTTCATTCCCGATGACAAAATAATCATCCTCGTGTTACCTCTCCCTCCACTCCAACATTTTGATGTCAAAACCTGCATTGGAGCCATAAGGAGAATGTTAACATCTTTATTTCCTTCTTTGGAAATTTTCTATTGGCTAAAATCACATGAACAATTTTTGAGTTTCAGTCGCTGCAGGTGATGTTTTACACGTAGTGTGGAACCTTCACAGGTGAACCAAAGGCCACCTGTGGAAATCCATGATTTCCACAGGTACTGATATGCGCCACCTACGGCGGCCCCTATGCGCACCTACCGGCCTAAAATCCGACTCAAAAAAATATTCTAAATCAATGAAAATAAAAATTAATCCATGAAAAAGCAAGAGGACAAGAAGCTTACCTTTTTGGCAAAATCCATTCATCGAATGGTTTCTCGTGCCTCCCACAATTGATGGTGGAAGATTGAGGTTAAATGGGGTTTTGTGGACAAGTTTTGGGTAAAATGACAATAGAATGGTAAGAAAGAGTTCTCACCTATATTTATTCACTTTTTCACTTTTTTATTGATATTTTACATTATTTTATTTATTTTACTCAAAACCTAAAAGGTCTAATGGTATTTTGAGTCTTTTTGTTTTTCAAAGGTGAAGAAACTAGGAGCCTAAATGATGGAACACATATACGTTTCTTGTTTTGTTTTTTTACGTTTGTGGCATGTACAAATACTTTTCAGGTTTTTCAAGAAAAACGTTGAGCTTAGTCTTTGTTCATTCTCGTGCTCGCAAATCAATGAGAACTTAACCGAGTATACTTTTGTCATCTTTTCACACTCGTCATGGTAACACAAAAAAAAAATGAAACTTATGGAGTATCCTTTAAGCTCTTTTCACACTTCATAAAACCGAAAATATTGTTGAGCGACCTTGTTCTTTTCACACTCGTAAAAGTATTTGAAGAAAATGTTTGATGGGTGGTAGGTTATCACTTTTTCGGTCTCATCAAACTAATTTATGAAAAAGGAACTGAGAGAGTCCTCTTTAAGTGTTTTTCAAATTCTCTAAACATGAAAACCCCTTGAGTTTTTCTCTCTTTGGACTCGTTAAACAAACATCGAAAGACCAATATGGAACCAAACCATTCCTTCTTAGGGTTCGTTAAATATACTCTAAGGGACTCGTCCGAAGAATGAGCTTACATCAACAAGCATATGTTATCCTCCTCAAGCTTGAGTAAAAATAAAGAGGTACTCACCAGAAATGGTGGGGGGGAATTTGGGAAAGAAATGTGTCTTTGTATTCCATGTTAGTGGTAGTAATAGTCACTCTTGAACATGACACCCCCTTCATCATTGAATCTGGGTTGGGAAATCCATTTGTCTCTCGTTTTACCTTCTACAAGTTCCTATCTTGGGTCATCTTTGAGTCAATGCCACCAATACCATTGTTGTGTCATTCATATGTTCAATAGAAGTCCAACCTTACACAAGCCTTCTATCGAGTCGGCCATCTGCAGTTATCAATTCCTACCATTTTGGCCTTCCCTGTGTCAATTTAAAATCATCTTCATACTTTGATCTACCTTAAATATGTTACTTATTTCATGTCATTTATGGGGGATACATCAAGGCCCTCCTGTGACGAGTATTTTCCTGTCAACTTCAACTCATTATCTAGGAACAAGACTTAGAAATCAATTAGTAACTTAGAACCTGCTTGCCTCAATGGAAGGTTTATTCACTTTCGACAGTGGGTTCACATCATTAACCCCTGATTGAGAGATTTTATTGAGTGCTCAACTTCAGCTCATTTATTTACATTCATTGGATTGTACTAAGGTACCTTGAGAGTCATTGACATCAATGGTGATTTCTCTCTCACTTGTTAACAGTTTTCATCAATGGTCGGTAATCAAGTGGTTTCTACCATGTTCAACTTCAGCACCTGTAATTGCATGGTCAAATTCATACTTACGGATGACGGGATTGAATACCCTGGATATCATTGTTTCGATCTAGGTTGCGATGGAATGTTTATGATTTGTATTGACACATAGATCCACTTTGTATGCTTCGTGGCTATGTCTGAATCTAAGTTTTCTACAAGCATAGATCTACAATGTATTCCTAGTGGCTATGTAAAATTTTGGTGACATGGATCCACAGTGTATGATTAGTGGCCATGACTAACAATTATGATTTAAATCATTTGTAGTCTAAGCATGGGGATGCCTACCTCAGAAATGGTATAATATTGCGCAGATGCTTGGTTGTTTGTAGGTTTTCGATTGGTGCATTCCTTGTTTCCGACACACACATGTATTCTATAAAGTAATTCGGTTGTCACGAGCTCCTGACTCATACTTTGGGGGGCATTCTGTTACACATTATTTTAGCCACCCTGATGATCATGAGTCCAGGTTTCCAAAAGAACTTTCTTCATGAGAAAAGTGACATGTTTCCTCTTCTAGAAAACTTGTTTTTAGAAGGTCGTTGCAGGCCAGCCATAGGTATAGTGTGGAAATGCCCGATTTCCACAGGCTATCATGAAGATAGCTTGCAATATTTCCATAGGCTGCATTACATCCAGGGTGCGACAGCGTTTGAAGACTAAGAAACGGGGTGAAATTCATGAAAGTTCTAGAAGGAATCTTCTAGAATCTGAGGTGGCATCTGTATGGTTTGGATCCTACTCACTTCTCTGATTTGGTGGGATCATCCTAATATCTTTAACCATCTCTCTTTCTCTTATATAATGATGGATTTCTCATGGAAAAGGTTAAGCAAGTAATCAAGAAAGCAAGCAAGGAATTTATGAAGGAATAGGATGAAGAATTGTGTGAGGGATTCTATCTCAATTGATGCTTGAGGTATTCATTTGTCCATCAAGTTACTGTGGATCCTATTCATGCAAGTTTGGAGCAATTGTGTGTGTTGGAGCAAAAGGCCAGCGAAAGGGAACTTGACAACATCAAGGTTGTTTGGTTGTATCTTCCACTTTGACTTAATATAATACAGTGGCATGTTTCTTTCCCATAAAATCATTCTCATTTTATTACATGACTCCTTGATCACATGTATAATTCTTCATTGAATATATTATTGTTGCTTTCACTTTGGTTGGTTTGTGTTTCATTACAAGATCAATAACACAAGAGCACCAGAGCGGAGCAGGGACAACAAAGACATAAGGAAGCGATATTAAAAGGTATGTCTTTCATCTCTTATTCTGATAGTAAATCCAATGATTGAGATTAAGTAAAGTGTCATGTCCTGTCTCATTTTGTTCTAGATATAGGTGGATCTAGTGATATCAGTTTATGTTTGCATTCACCGATTTATCCAACAACGGGAGGGGAATGTAATGTCCCTAATCTGAACCCTTTGTAATTGTACATATAGGCTAGTGAACCTTTGGTACCAGTTGTAAATGTAAATGTACATATAGGCTAGTGATCCATTGGCATCAAGTTTGGTTTTGCACGCACCTGAGTAGTGTGCAGGAATTATTATGAAAGAAAGGGTTCACACATTACACAGTGTTGTGTGCACTTGGGTAAGTGCATGAGGATGACTTGGGAGTGCGCACCAAGTCAAGTTATATATATGGATATACATGTATTGAGGCCAGACAACCTATGTGAATATGAGGCTAGTGAGCATGGATGCAAATAGGCTAGTGTGCCTATCCTTGTAAAGGTAATCATATTAAATATATTAATAAAATATTACATCGTTGTGTGCAGAGAGATCATACAAAAAGAGATGGGGGGCTAACTCCACCATAAAATGGAAAGGGGGGGACTTAAGTCCTAGGGAATATTTTATTAATATTTTTGGAAAAGAGTAAGTTATGGATATTTATGTATCCTAAGATCCCGAGGGATGGGAATGGGT
Organism: Picea glauca; assembly: GCA_000966675.3. Classification (NCBI taxonomy): domain Eukaryota; kingdom Viridiplantae; phylum Streptophyta; class Pinopsida; order Pinales; family Pinaceae; genus Picea; species Picea glauca. The sequence continues at coordinate 532,380 of JZKD02S1673109.1, read as the reverse complement.
CACCAAGTGGCTAAAGCTACTTCTAAAAGTGACAAGTGTCAATTTTAAGGCATGCAATATATATCGTTGGTCTTGTTTTATTTTGGGGGAGAACTCATTTTGGGGATTATTCAGTGTTCAATCTCAGGTGCAAAAGGAGTCAGACTATCTAGAGAATTCGACTATTACCTTATCTGCAGAGAGAAGCTTGTAAGGGTTTTTTCTATATTGTAACCAGATATTTGTTGTTGAAGAGGTGGGTTGTCAAGCCCATGAGAAGTCTCTCTAGGTGAGATATTTTTTGTCGAAGAGGTGGGTTGTCAGGCCCATGAGCATTCTTTCCAGGTGATATTTTTGCTGGGAATTGTTCCTTGGTGAGTTGGGCATTAGTTGCAGGGATCAGAGAATTCCTTTCCGGCTTGTTGTTGGGAACCCTGGAAGGGAAGTGGGGCAGATGAGGGTCTATTGAGTAGAGAAGGGGTACACTTTTTTGGGTGTGACAGGCACGTGGGGCATGAGATACTATACACTAGTTGCAGCAGTGGGTACCTTGGACTGAACAATTTGGTTGATTATTAGACCCTAGCCTGGCATCAGGAACCCTTTTTCCATGGTGGATTTAAGCCACAACTCAGGGGTGACATGTTTCTAAAAATTATATGACCAAAAAATTCTATGGCTAGGAGGAACATTTGAGTTCTATGTGCAGTTGGTGACTTTTCATAAAAGATAAGTGTCTTTATGTGCTTGTCTCATTTACTATTTGTTTATTTATCTGTGTTTAATATGGTTTTAATTACTGTATGTTGTTGCATATAAGTAATTGTTGTTATTTTGTATATTGTTTCGTGCACCTATAAGTGTGGTATGGATAATCATTAATTGTAGTTGTGCATGAGTATGACAGTTGTTGTTAGTTTTCCTATTATGTTAACCTTATGATTTTGGACATGAGTCTCTAGGGGAATGTTTGAATGGTCGTGCATGCAGAGGATACTCTGTGTGCATGACCAGAGGTTGGATTTCTTGTGTGCACAAAGAAGCACTCCACATGCACAAGGACACCATATTTGGTGTGTGACGCCAGAATGGTTGTGCGCACAGTAATGTTATGTGTTATACATGCTTGTGCGCATTTGTTTTGTATTAATTCCATTGTTATAAGTTGTTTTGCGTGACTCATATTGGGGTTGAGCATGTTACTTCAATTGATAACGTCCAGACTAATGTTTAGAGTAGAATCTACGTAGTGTATTTTGGATTAACATTATTCAATAGTAATCTGGACGATGTTACAAATTGGTATCATAAGCAATTTGGTAACAGGGATGTTAAAAATTGGTTTCAGAGTAAAAAACATTGAGATTGACTGACATGATCAAGCCTGGGTGGTTGGGGACGTTACATGCATCCATGTGCATTCACAATGTATTCCATGTATATATCCTTTAAAATTATGTACTTGATGCTAATCATGTAATTGATTAAAATGTGATTCAAGTGGAGCAAGATGGAGACTTCCGAGTGTGCATATTGGATCAAAAGGTCAAGCAGCTCTGTAATCGAGTCATAGTGAGAGTAAAGTTCCAATGGACCTGGTACAACCCTGAGGATACAACTTGGGAGTAGGAAGAGGATATGTGGGAAGAGTACCTGCATCGCTTTGAAGACTTTTGAAGAATTTGATTATACACGTGGATATAATGCACTGAGGATAATGCATAAATATAGGGGAGGGGAATGTAATACCGCTAGGTCGAACCCCAATTGTAAATGTACATATTCTTTATAGGCTTGTGAGCCAATATATTTTGGGCCAGAGTGCCTCTGTGATTAGGTCGGAGAGCCTAGATGCTAAAAGGCCGATGAGCCTAAATTTGTTATATGTAATTACACTCGATGATATTAATAAAATACATCACTGTTGTAGACCCAGTCAGACGAAAGAGTATGGGGGGATATAACTCCACTAGAGAGGAAAGGGGGATGAGCGTCTAGGGAATGGGGCTAATCTAATGGGGCTTAAGACCAAGGAAATATTATAATAATATTTCCTAAAGTCCAAAGTATGGACATTTATTTATCGTAAGTTCCTAAAGGTTGGGAATGAACCATCGAGTGGAGTTAAATATATTTCATAAGGTGACAAGTGTCAATTTAAATGCATGCAAATATATTTTGGGAACTTAGTTTATTTTTCCATTCATTCCTTCATTATTCACTCACTCTAGTCATCAATATCTTGCTACCATAACCATACTTGTACTTGGAAAGCTTGGGAATTGTGGTTAACCAGTACCCAAGGAATATTGAGTTGAAGAGACAGGTTGTTAGGCCTATGTGTTGTTGAAGAAGTGAGTTTTCAAGCTTGTGAGAAATTCTCTCCAGGTGAGAGAATTTTTGGGAATTGTTTTCCCAAGGTGTCAAGCCTCAACTACATGGATGTGAGACTTCCTATCCATCCTGTTGTTGAAGCCCCAAAAGGGAAGTGGGATAGTTGAAAGACTGTTGAGCAGAGAAGGGTCACACTTCCTGGGGTGGGACAATCATGTGGGGAATGAGAGGCTAAAGGTTGTTTTCTAGAGATGGCACCTGAGTCTGTGTATTTTAGTTGTTGACATACCTTATCTTGGCTTAGGATTCCTTTGACCTAGTGGAGCTTTATCCCCACCTCGGGGGTGACCTTCTATTGAGAGTTTATTAGGAGCAGAGTCTAAGGATGGGAGGAATGTTTGAGGCATGCACACAGTTGGTGATTATTTACAAAAGATAAGTGTCTTTTGTGTATGTTATTTAATTATTGTGTGTATAGTTGTGTATTTTTATTATGGGTTTTTCTTGTATTATTATTCATGTGTATATTTGTTGTAGCCTGTATAATTTTGTGCATGGGAATAAGTATTTTATGTAAATAAATGGTATCAGAGTCAAAATTTTCATGGGGCATTTTTTCAACTTGGGGCTGGGAATGATTCAATGTAGACGTAATGGGTTTGTCGGTTTGATGGTAATGGGGACATTAAACTTACCAATATATGTTATTTTTTCCCAATAAAATACCGGGATGGCATTCTTCCTTAACATATTCATCTGACACTATGAATATACTAAGTAGTCAATTTCATAGGGTGCAAATTCTGGAGGACATAACCATACCTTTATGTAAAAATAATTTCCACCAAAGGATAACATACTATATTATGGTCTTTCTACTTTCTGCACCTCCTCTTGCTTCTTCTTCTAGGTTTTCTTATCTTCTATATCATTTTTGAATAGTTATATGACTTTTGTCTTCTTCATAAAGCCTAGTCATTTCATCATCTTATGAATTGTCTCTTTCTATCCTTATTGCTTCTAAGAAACCTTTTAATCCTTTAATCTTTCAAATAGTTTGCTTCATGATCTCTTGTTGTTATTTTTTCTTTCAATGGACATTCCTTTCAAATTAATGTACTTATGTTTAACGTATTGCTCAACTGCATCCATGAGAGCTCTGTGGAAGTTGTGAATATAGTACTTCATATACACAGGATCATTCATATTTCTTGCTTCAATAATCAACTTTTGCATGTAAAAAACGTATTTAGAGTGATATGCAAGATTGCACAATATTTGATTCATGAACAATGATTCCTAGTGCTCTAAATTTTTATACTCTCTATTCCATAAAACTAATAACTAAATCTTGTAACATCACCTCATCATATTTTGTATCATTAAGCATATCGTCCTTGGATTGGTGAGGAAACCACTTCCTACATTCCCAAACAAGACCACAATTTATCTTGTATATAAAACTAGTAAAAGACTGGGAAGGGAAAATAATTGGCATGCTCCAACAAGAAGCTAAATCAAATCTCAAGGTTTGATCCAGTTTTGAAGAATAATTTCATTGTATTCCACATCATCTCCTACGAGGATCAAATGTTGCAAAATGGTTTGCTAACTTCCTACACCCTCTACTTGAGTTCAATGAAAATTATCACATCAATGATAGTGATGAAGAGAGACTAACTATATGCACATGCAGTTGAATGTATATGCTTCAATGAAAACAACTAGAAGCATGGTCGACCTCATGTTTTGTTTTAAATAATTATAATAAAATAAAGCATAATCTCTCAAACGATTGTGTATTTCCGATAAGATCATTGTAAAAACCTTTGATTTCACGTAGTGGTTTTCACTATACAAATAGTTTCACTTTGTAATCTTGTCAATGTTGGTGTTAGTCATAGAATCGGGTCCCCATATTTTAAAATATTGATGAAGGGGAGAGATAAGATCTAGGTAAATAGAGTCTCTTTATGAATCATAGTTGTAGGTAATATTTTATCGATCATTGTCAAGGCTATTATAAATAAATCCCTAGATGTCATAAGGAGATCATTTGGGTCGAGTATCTTAGGAGTCTAAGAGACTTTAATTCTTGAGACTGTGTATTCTCTCATGTTGCACTTCATGTGATATTCATGATCAGAAACAAAACTCTTGCATATTCACGATATAAAAGAGTCTTATGTATGTTGTTTTCATGTACTTTGTGTAATCTTCATAATAAAAAACAATTATCTTTAGTGTCTACTCAGTGTTTTTACTTAATATATTGAGCAATATTGAAGTTCCTACATTGAATTTACATATCCTCTCTTCAATGGTATCATAGCGGTGTAGCTTAAAATGATGATATATTTGTAAGGATTGTTGCAGTATAATATAACCATTCCAACTATTAATTTTTATGCTTCTTTTATTATTCTTTATTGTCAACTTGTCTATCTATTGTTTCTATGATTCTAAAATACATATGTTCTAATGATGGAGGTAGTTCAAGTAGAAAGTGGATAATGAAAGAAATTGTTGGATGTGAGGCATAAGTTCCAAGTTAATCCATAGTGTTGAAGGAATTTTAAGCCAACCATTCCAAATATGATATGTGTGATCCTTAGATTCACCACCCTAAGTTAACCCTCCTATCAGAAAATATGTGTGTGATTCGATGAACCCTTCCATGGAAAGTGTTAACCTCACAGAAATCACAAAAAATCCTATTATTTTGATGACATCTATCTCAGAATGAAGAGCTTCCTCTCTAGTTGCAACCTATGTTAATCGAAGCATCATATATGTCAGTGAATTTGATTCCGCTGAGCATTGGAAACTACCTCCAATGTATCCTCAAGATGTGTATAAATTAAAGTGATGGAATTACCTCTCTCATTCATTTAAAAAAAAATCCATTCTGTAAATTTCCTTTCTCAACTCAAGATGACCCAGTTCACATAAATCTCATAGATCGAGACATCATAGATTGGGAAAATAAAAAGGGTTACTTATATGCACATATTAGAGCGACTAAGTTTGGTTTAGGACCTTTGGTCCACCCTTACCTTCCAATTTCCTCATTATGTTTTGTTATTGACACTCATTATAACAAATTTTGTTATGATTTAGTTGAATGACTCCACACTCCATTACATGATGGACCTACTTTTGCTACTATTTTCCCAAAGTATTCAATAGAACTAGAAAACCCATATATTTATGATCTCCTCAAAGATTACATACTCATTGGAGGCATTGATATTTCTGTAAATGCCCATATTATCTATCTTAAGTCTCTTGTAATTATTTAGTTTGGTAACGATACTTTTCCCCCTTTACACAAACATGTCCATACCACTTCACGCTTGCATAGTGTGGTGGAGTCAAATGCATCCATAATAACTCATCCTCTAAAATTTCACTAGATAGGAAAATATTTCCGAACAGAATGGGAAGATAAATACTCAGAACTTAACATATACATCACTAATCATCATTGTGCTAGTCATAGAATAACTAGATCGTTCCCCGTATATATGGCTAATAGGTCATTATCATTCAAAATACTTGGGTTTCATTCCTATATTGATGAAATTACCCATAACTATTCTAAGAAACTCTCTACTAGCCAATCAGTTGAAAAAAGGCCTGTGATAGAGCACATAGGAAAAGATATGGAATGTCATGTCTGCCAAGAAAGAATAAAAACCTCAATGAAAGAAGATATATTAAAGATGTATTTCCCTCCCTAGATATCTAAGGGGATCATTAATGATGAGTATGCATTTTGAGGACTAACCTTGACTAAGGGATTGTAAGGTAATGACACAAAGTACTTTCCCTATGTTTAGAATGCATCAAAGGACTCTGAAGTTCAATCCTTAATCAATTTTTCAGTTATCTAATTAATCATTTTTTCACCATGCACTTGCGCATGTCATATGTTTATTTCCATATTATTCAAATTACTGGATGAAATCTAAATGTTGGATCTTGTTTACTTCTTCCCTCCTTGCTCTCTACTTTGGCATTTTACTTCATGAAACATAGGAGTTTCTACTTGCTTCCCTTTTATTTTCATTTTAAATTTCTTTTATTTTTTTGTTGATCGTTAATGGATCTACCAACTCAAGAAACTCTTCTCCTAATATGAAATAATTGAAGTAAAATATCCCTGGGATTGTTTGATTTTGAGGATACAAGGTCACAATAGGATTTCGTAGAATCAAATGATCTCATTGAAGAAACCAATAGTGAAATATGCATTATGAGAAATTGGTCGAATGAATTAAAACAACATGATAGAGAGAGTTACCTTTAGGTCCTCAATATAAAAGATGAACCAAAATATACATCGATTCCTTCTACATCCAGTGGAGAAAATATCAACTCTATGGGTATCTCTAGACTGAATAAAGTCATCATTTCCTAACCACCCAACCATAAAATTTGGATGCCAAACTTTAGAAGATGTTAAAAATACCATCCAAATGCTTATCAACTGGGAAACACTAAAGAAGGTTGAATATGCTACCATTATGCCTAAGTATATGGCCAGTTTAATAGTTGTTGGTTTTGCAGGCCTTACTTGGGAATGGTGGAAGTGGTTTCCTCAACAATCCAAGGACGACATGATTAATGATCCACAATAAGATGAGGTAAGATTACAAGCCTTAACTTATTAGTTTTATGGAATAGAGACTGTAATAGATTTAGAGAACCAAGTATCATTGTTCATGACTCAGAGATTGTGCAACCTTATGCAACATTTTGAATATTTTTGTTTTATGCAAAAGATGATTATTGAATCCAATAAGACGAATGATCTGAAATATATTAAATACTAAATTCATAGCTTCCCCGGAGCTCTGTTGAATGCAGTTGAGCAATAATTCCAAGATAAGAACATTAATCTCGAAGGAATGTCCATTGCAATGGAAGATAGACATATTCAGACAATAATCCAAGAGCACTATCTTGAAAGAAGGGTAAGTTAAGATTTTGAAAGGTGTAAATATATATTTACTCCTTCATTATGTAAAAACATATGTAAGATGTCGAAATGGGCATACAATTTCCATAATAGAGGACATTAGAACATAAAATATACCTACCACTGCCCAAGGAAGAGAAAAGGGAAATATTACTCTTTTAGATCAAGGTTTGGCCCAAATAATCCTGTCAAGAATCACAAATACAAAATTCCAAAGAAAGTTCCTTATCTCAAAAGAAGAAAAGCTCCTTCATCTTCAGTGACTTTGTATAATTGTCACAAAAAAGGACATTGGGAAAATGAATTCCCTTAGAAGAATTCCAAGACAAGGTTAGTAGTGAACTACAATCCACTAAACAAGTTCTTGTAGCCTATCAGATATCCTCTACCAAAAAAAATATCATTATTACAGAAGATCAAAGGAAAAAACATTTTTAGCAAATTGTATTTGAAGTCGAGGTTTTATCAAATCATCATTATCATTGAATATCACCATGAAACTTATTTTGTGGTGCCCCATGGACATTGCCACTAGAACATAATTCCTTTTTGGTTAAAAAATCCCCCTAGTTAGTTTCAGAAAATGATGGAAGACATATTCATAGAATACTCATGGATAATGATTTATATTGATGATATTCTTGTCAAGATATATCCAGGAACATTTGAAACATTTGCATCAGTTCTATGAATTAGTATTCAAGCATGGTCTTGTCCTAAAAAAGACCAAGATGGAAATTGGTAGAACTAAGATAGAATTCCTTGGATTCAAGATAGAAAAAGGTCAAGTAAAATTGCAAGAACACACTTTGAATTCTTTTAATTAATTTCCTTAGATAATCATAGATAAAATGAAACTGCAAAGGTTTATGGGAAGCCTAAATTGAATAAGACCATTTTACAAAGGAAAAGAGACTGATATTCTGGTCTTGCAACAATGGTTAAAGAAATACCCTCCACCTTGCACATAAGAAATGACTTTTGCAGTTTAGAGAATTAAATCAAAAGTGAAAAAAATATCTCTGCTTTCACTACCTTCAGATGAAGGAGTCTATATCATTGAGATAGACACATCAAAAGGTACATGGGGGGGTGTATTATTAGAAAAAATAAATGGATATGAAGAAGTTTTCTCCTATACCTATAGATCATTTCATGGAGCAGAACTTAAATATCCATCTATCCACAAGGATCTATTAGCAATCAAAAATATTATTTAGCATTTCAGACTTTATCTAAAACCTATACATTTCTTGGTAAGGACAGATTTACAAATTCTACTAGGTATTCTCAAGTCTGGAAAATTGTTACCTGGTAGCCATTCAAGAATCCAAAAATGAGAAATATGGCTTGATAATTTTGATTTTTACATAGAATACAAGCCAAGTCATTTAAATTGTTTAGCTAACATTCTTACAAGAGATCAAGTAGGCCTTTTCTTGGTATGTTTTTTCCATGACCATCAAATAAAGGAAAATTTGTAATCAAAAGAAAGCAAGAAGTTGTGGAAGTTATGCAGAAGAAAAGGGAATAAGGAGGAAAAAAAAAATGAACAATTTTCAACTGAAGCAATGATGGAAAGATCAAAGCTACATGAATTAGTTTCAAGAGAAGAAACAATGAATTACATGCATGCCATCTTCATTGAATAAATACAAAGCTCACAATTATAAATCCAAATTCTAGAGAAATGGTAGTGAAAAACTTTATTTGGCCTAGCTCATGCCTAAGAGAAACTCTAAAGATGGAGATGTGGAGTCTAGATAGAATTTGATGAAGATAATCTTATCTACTATGACATAGGGTCAGGAACACTTAACTGGGATGACTACTCACTTATACTACAATTGGTAAGAGAAAAATTGTGAAATAATCATATGTGCAGACCCTCGGAACTTGACCAGACATCCATGGAATGTGTTACACATTATTTTGGTCACCCTGGTGATGTTTCTACAAGCATGTGTTCAAGATCCCAAAAGAATATTTTTCATGATAAAAGTGATTGGTTTCCTCCTCTACAAAACTTGTTTTTAGAAGGATGTCGCAGGCTAGACATAAGACACAGTGCGGAAATGCCTAATTTCTGCAGGCTGTCCTAAACCTAACTCGCGGTGTTTCCGTAGGCTGCCCTATAGCCAGGATGCGGCGGCATTGAAAGACTAAGGAAAGGACGAAGTTCACGAAGTGTAGGAACCGAATTAATTTAACATCCATTAATTCCATAAGCTGAAACAGTAATTTCTACTTGATTTCAGTAACTCAGTAATTTCTTATAAATTCAGCACATACACATATAAATTTATCATAACAAATAATGATTCCATAACAAAAATAAAAAAAAATACGTAATTTAACATACCTTGGTCTGATGCTAACCCTCCACTTGTCTTGTTGTTCGTTGCTGAAATGTGTCAACACTGCCCAAACCTTGTTCCACCCTGCCAACTAGGACAACTTCCTAGCTCCAAGATATCATATGGATATCCTAGCCCCCGTGCCCAAAACCCCTAGCAACCCGGTGCCCCCAGCTTCTGATTCAACGAAATCCCCCAAAGCCAAACTCCTCACACCAGCCATCTCCACCCCCAAATTCCCTCACCAAAA
>JZKD02S1673109.1:422917-517353 GCA_000966675.3 Picea glauca | reverse complement strand
AAAAAAAAATTATTAACTAGGCGAGGGCACGCATGAAGTCCACGTGCCTGCTTCCTCCAAAATAATCCTACACCTATCTCTCCAAACCCTAAACACATCCTTCACTTCCACGTCCTTCCTCTGTCGCCTCTCCACTTTGCTCTGTCCCTCTTGGCAGGCTCAATGCCCGTCTCAGAGCACTGGTGCTTGGGCGATGGCTTCTGTGTATTACATTTTGCATTTGTGCAGCTCCTCGACCATGGTTGGGCGCTGTGTTCGGGCTGTGTGGTGCAAGAATAGGCCCCCTTATTCATTAATCATTTGCCCCCTTAATTTCTGTAATATTTTCGTAGAATTTCTTTAATATTTTCACAGATACAATATGTACTTGTTTTATTTTGTGCATCTGACATTACAGATACTCAACTTGGTGTTTGTTGGTATTGGTTTCTGACTAGATTTGCAGGTTAATAACCCTGCTAGTTCATGGTAGACTCTTTACTAGCAACCCTTTCATCTTTCCGATGATGAGTTGTTGGCAGATCCTGCAAGTGATAATTATCTAAACCTTTAAATGATTCTGGTTGCTGGAACCGAGTCCAATCTTGTCTGTTTGGATGTTCTGGAACTTCAAGAAATTCATGCTTCCCATTATTATGTACACCATCTACTGCATCAATATGATTATGTTGCCACATGCCACTCTGGTCCTTATGTGTATCTATACCAGAATTACTTCTTCCTGCTGCCACTAAACTGGATAAATTTGACAAATCTGCTCCGGGTTGGGAAGCACAGGTTCCCTGTTTTCTGAAATCAGATATTGTGGCCTTTGAGGACTGTGTTGAACGAACTGGAGCCATCTGTACGTCATCCTCTTTCTGCTTCATTCCCCATATTGAACTAGAAATTGGATTTGATAATGGACCAGAATGAGAAGGCCCAAATTGTTGAGAATACATGCGAGAAGTGGCACCTGCATCAATATAAATATGCCCAGGCCTTGGAGGATCAATAGGAAATCCAACAGCACCATCTTCTTGCTGGGGATTGAATTTCTCACTCTTGATTTTAGAAGGTCCTTGTGAACTTAAGCACCGCTTCTGTTATGGAAATTGCTAATTCAGCATTCGCATCTGGTGCTAGAATTGCTCTCGACTCTCGTAAGCATCTGGCTGCATCACGCCCTCTTCCTCCCACTGCTCTTTGCCTTCTTTCTTCCTCATCGCGAATTTTTGCATCAAACTCCTTTCTTGGTGGGTACTTTGGCAAGCTTGAAGGATCACAAGCAAGTGGCTTGGTGGTAAAGAAATCACTCTTTAGGGCTAAAGCTAAAGTTCCACGATCAGCAGGTTCTATGGCAAGAAGAACCTCCATCAGTGCCAGAGCCGATGGTGGAAAATCTTTAAATGTCTCTGCAACACAAATTTTATAAGGTTGTTGTGGCTTGAAGATATTTGCATGTGGCAATTTTGACTTTTTCCAATAATCTTCAAATGGTGAACCACACAACTTAAAAATTTTGTGCAGTTGTTCTACCTCTATTCTTCCTGGCATGATAGGTTTTCCAGCAAGCAGCTCTGCAAGTATGCAACCTGTGCTCCACAAATCCACAGCAACTCCATACTTTGTGGCACCCAATAAAAGTTCTGGAGGTCGATATCAAAGTGTTACAACACGACTTGTCAAGGGCTGCCTCTGATCAGGGTGAAATAAGGTAGCTAGGCCAAAGTCAGCCCCACTTCACCACCGACATTTTACATGACTGTTGTTGGCATTGTAGCAACATTTTTGTATGTCTTCTGGTCTTTTGGGTACATTCGGCTAGCTGAATGTCTTCAAAAAACTGCAAATGATCCTACCAAGGCTCCTCCTCGTGCTGATGTGGTGAAAAACCTAAAAAATGGAATTGTTATAAATATTCTTGGTATGGGTGCCACTGTGCTTGGGATGAAAGATACTGTGGGACTATTAGTGGCAAAGGCTCTCACTTCTTCAACTAATCCATACTACCAAGGATTATCCCCAGCCTATAGCCCAGTCCTGGCTCTTGATGTCTTTTTAGTTCAAGTATGTTCTCTTTATTTCACATGACTCTTCTTAAGTGTAGGTGTTATTTTGTCTCTCAATTTAGTTCTGCACTCTCTAGTTATTCTGTTACTAAGTTCTTGGAAATTGTAACTCTCAAGTTTTGATTTTTATTTTGAAAAAAATACATGATTCCCTTATCAACTTTGATCCATTCCTATTACAACCGAAATCACTTTGATCCTCCAAAGGAAGTGGTATAATTGACCATGCCTTACATGACTTGCTACAATTTCAGATTCAAGATTGAACTCCAATGGTAGAAACTCAGCTAGGCCAACGACCTCTAACTTTGGGTTCACTTCATACAATCTTGAAAACAAGAGGGCATATATCGTTGAATGGAAAAGGAGAATATAATACCTACGTTGCATGGTACAACTACTGGGAGTTGGAGAACCTGTACACACCATATGGGCCAGGAGCTTTGGAGTGGGTACAAAATGCTCCTTTTTGTGTATACATATAATTTGTTTGTTTAATTGAGCCAAGTGCCAAAATTTATTTAACACTTTAAATACGTATAATATTAAACCAATTTCGTTTTCCAGGCATATTTTTTTTTTATATATATATTATATATAGATTTGTGTATATACTAAAACCAAAATGTATACTTGTCTTGCAGGTTAGGTGGAGCTGGAGCTCGTAGCTTGGCCTTCAGGCCCAAATTTATATTTACCCTAATATATTTATTTAGGGATTTACTATAACTAAATAGGAGTGTTTATTTATTTTTATTTATTTTGGTGTGCTTTATTTAAATTTATGGGTGGGTAGGTAGGCCCTTGGTTCCATATTTTGAACCAGGGCTCTGATACCATGTGTAGGAACTGAATTAATTTAACATCCATTAATTCCATAAGCTGAAACAGTAATTTCTACTTGATTTCAATAACTCAGTAATTTCTTATAAATTTAGCACATACACATATAAATTTATCATAACGAATAATGATTCCATAACAGAAATAAAACAAATACGTAATTTAACATACCTTGGTCTAATGCTAACCCTCCACTTGTCTTGTTGTTCATTGTTGAAATGTGTCAACACTGCCCAAACCTTGTTCCACCCTGCCAACTAGGACAACTTCCTAGCTCTAGGATATCATATGGATATCCTGGCCCTTGTGCCCAAAACCCCTAGCAACCCGGTGCCCCCTGCTTCTGATTCAACAAAATGCCCCAAAGCCAAACTCCTCATACCAATCATCTCCACCCCCAAATTCCCTCACCAAAAATCCTCCTTCCCCTAAAGAAATCTTTCCCCCCCAAAAGAATGCCTTTCACCCCCGACTCTCCCTCGTCATATTCCCCTTTCACGGACTCCCCCGTTTCATTAACTTCCTTATCCATTTATTTATTATCTAATCCCCTTATAATTAATATCTTATCCCTTTATAATTAATATCTTATCCCTTTATGTTCAATGTCTTATCCCTTCCCGTGTACGTAAGTCTTTAACAAATTAAACTTATTAACCCCTTTTTAATTCTTTACTCAATTAGTTAATGAGTCAATTAATAATTAATTAATCCTTGATAGACATGAACAAGTAATAAATAATCATTAATTAGTTAATATTATTTAAGAAGTAATTATTGTTTAGTTAACTTTTTAGGACAGTTAGATTATTAAATTAATTATAATTAATAATCCTATACATCTATTTAAGCAGGGTCGTTACACGAAGGTTCTAGAAGGGAATCTTCTAGAACATGAGGTGGCATCTGTATGGTTGGGATCCTACTCGCTTCTCTGATTTGGTGGGATTATCCTAATCTCTTTAACCATCTCTCCTTCTCCTATATAATGACGGGTTTCTCATGGAAAAGGTTAATCAAGATTAAGCAAGGAATTAATGGAGGAATAGGTTGAGAATTGTGTGAGGAATTCTATTTCAATTGATGCTTGAGGTCTCCATTTGTCCATTAATCCATTATAGATATTCTTCATGCAAGTTTGAAGCAAGTGCGTGTGTTGGAGCAAAGGAACACTGAAAGGGAACCTTGCAAGATCAAGGTTGTATGGTGGTATCTTCCACTTTTACTTAATATAATACATCGACATGTTTCTTTCCCATAAAATCCTTCTCATTTTATTACATGACTCCTTCATCACATGTTTAAGTTTTCATTGAATATACTATTGTTTCTTTCACTTGGGTTGGTTTGTGTCATTGTAGATCTAATATCACAAGAACACTCGAGTGGAGCAAGGACAACAAAGATATAAGGAAGCGATATTTAAAGGTATGTCACTCATCTCTTCTTTGATAGTAAATTCGATGATTATAGCTTAGGGAAAGCGCCATGTCCTGTCTTGTTTTGTTCTAGATCTAGGTGGATCTAGGGAGATCAGTTTATGTTTGCATTTACTGATTAATCCAATAACAGAATGGATGAACAAAGATATTTTTAGAAAATTTATGTCCTCACAAACATTAGACATAGAGGAGAGACAATTTCAATAAGCACTTTCAAGCTGATCTCACCATAGTTTCCAAATACATGTTTTGGTTTAAATTCAAGATGAAGATTATAGGTAGTCACATATCAAAGTTAGAACCACCAAAATTGATCTCATATATGAAATTAGTAAAATATCAGCAAGTGAAAAATTTGGCATGCTTCAACAAGAAGCTGAATTAAATATCAAAGTTCGATCCAATTTTGAAGGAGAATTTTGTTGTACTCCACATCATCTCTTGCAAGGATCATATGTTGAATAGTGTTTTGTTGAGTTCCTACACCCTCTTCCCGAGTTTGATGAAAATGATCCCATCAATGATAGTGACAAAGATAGACCCAGTCTTAAAAGGGAGGTATTCTCTCCTAATCTTTAGGTCGCTTGAATGGCACAAGGGGCATATTTCTTCCTAAGAAGAAAGATTCTTCTCCCAATGGATACTTAGTTTTTCCCATTCCTTCTCTTGGTAAAGAGAGCATGTATATATCTACACCTTTCTTTTGTATACTTATTCATTTCTTATTGCAAAATAATTTAATAAATTTATTAAAATTGTTATACATTTTTATTATGTTTCCTTATTCCATATTAAATAGATTTTCCACTAACTTGTGTTTTATTTAATAAAATGACAATGTAAATTCAATGAAGATGTTTATATTATCAAATTTTATTAAAAAACAACTAATAAAATGATTATGTAATTTAACTAAAATATTAATATTAAAATGATTGTATTTTGTAATATATAGAGAGAGAGTTTTAATTAAAATATTATTATTAAAATTATTGTATTTTGTAATATATAGAGAGAGAACCTAGTAATTTTATTAAAGGTAACAACATTATATAAGTAGATACCAATAGATATTTTAGATAGCCTCTAAAGGACTTTACATAAGTGGCTATACATCCTTTCTAAAAAATCCTCCTTCAAAAATTACATTTATATAGGAAAATTGTCTTGTTTTGAAAGAAAAAACTCTAGAAAATCATGGTTCCAAATACATATGACATGTGTTCTATGGTTCCAAATACATATGACATGTGTTCTATGGAGAGAGAAACAATTAGATACATATACCCAAACCATCTAGCAATAAACAAGTTTAAACATCAATATAGTGAGGCCTTTCCTCTCAAAACTATGAAACAATAAAGAAGTTAAATCCATGATTCATGAAAATGAGAAGAAAGTTGTCCTTGATTGGATTCAAAGACTTCCCAGGTTCCTTCTTGCAACTCCAATCCTTGCTTGGAAAACCTATCAGCTTTAGTGCTTTTGTTCCTGTAGAGATGAGAAGATGATATATGAGAAAAATATGATGGTTGAAGTAAGAAGTTCCTCAACATATGGTCTCCTTTCATCCATTGAATAACTAAAAGGGAATCATACAAAAATTGAAGTTGTGAGATCTCCTTTTCAAGCAATAGAATGAATACTAGCTTGAGATCCATGATATCACTGTAATTATTTGTAGCATGACCAATCCCAAATCTGAAATAATAGTATGGGATGAGCAACGAAATATGATTCCCCTATCCCCTCCTCAGTGGGGATCTCTCTGAGAGAATATGTTAAATAATTCCCATGAAGAAGATTCATTTATAAGTGGCATTAAAGCTCGAGAGCGAGCAAGAACAACTGAAAATTGAGGGAAATCACTTATTATTTTAAGACTTTGAGTGGCACACATGACAGGTAGGGTATCCCTTACCTCAAACAACTTAGCATTTCTTGCTAGCCAAATCCCCTAGGACAAGATGGGGGGAATTACTTTGAATTATTTTTTGTCCTTGTTCTAAACCTAGTGCCTTAAGGATTATTCTATGGTTTTCCTCGTCTAGGAGTTATGGAGGCCATTTAATCCATCTATTTATTTCCAAACTTGTTTTGAAAAGGGACAAGAGATAATTAGATGGACATTTGATTCAATATCTTCTTCGTAGAGACAACATTAGTCAGAGCCTTTGAAGCTTTTTTTTTGTGAAATGTCCCAGGTGAGGGCCCTATTATTGAGGAGAAGCCATATAAATTTTTGGCTTCCATATGTCATTTTAACTTACATATAGGTTTCCACCACTGGAGCAGTGGTTAGTCGTTTCCTTCCATATCTAGTGCCTTGTATCCAAACTTGGGCTTGTATCCCCAAAAGGGATTTAGAGAGTAGAGTATTTCATCATCATCATCATTTAGAATAATATTATAGATCTCAATACAACAAGTGTAGGATTTCCAAGTCCCTGCATATTCTTCACTAAGTTCCATGTCTTTCCATGAGAGCCATTGTTGGCATTGATTGTTCATGGCCTACCCATAGGTTATGTGACGAAGGGAGAAAAAAAGTTTCTCTCTAAGATCTTGAATGAGGGGAATTAGCAATATATTAGATTCCCTACTCCTGTTCTAAGATCGAATCCAATCAATACCTTGTCTCCTTTGCCTAACTTCCATATCATCTAGTTCCTTATTAGAGAAAAAGGTGTGATGGTGGATTTCCAAATTATTGAGGAGTTTAGGTCATTTTGTTTGGAGAATGTATCCAATATTCTATGGGAGAGGAGGGAAGGTGTTTTTCCTTAATAGTTTGGGCCCAAAGGCGTGTTCCCTATAGGAGGCACCATACATTCTTGGAAACTAAAGAGTTTGAGAAAAGGAATATATTTTTTATACCCCAACCACCTTGGGATTTTAGTATGAATTGTTTTTCCAAGAAACTAAATCCATTCCTTTATTTTCCCAAGCCCTTAACCAGATGAAATGACATAAAATATTTTTTATTCACTCTAGGATTCATTTTGGTAAAGCAAGGGACATCTAGTAAAATGGAATGGCCTCTAGAACATATTTTATCATGACCAAGCGCCCTCCACAGGAAATCCATCTGGCACACTAGGTGTTTAATTTGTTCTCAATCTTAGCTATGAGCCACTACTAATCACCTTTGAGATAAATATTGGATTTTAAATGAAATATAAGACATTTAAAACCTACATCAAAAGTAGAAACTAGGAAGGGGAAATTTTGATTTAAATTTTCCTAGTTTCAGAGAGACCCTAGCAATTTACCATTGATTTGGTTGAGTTTATCATCATGCTCATGGTGGTTGCGTAGAAGAGATATGAGATCTCTTTGATTTTTTCTGCAATTTGTTTTGAACCATCACATAAAATAAGTATGTTGTCGACAAACAATAAATGAGAAATAAGACAGGAACTGTCAATTTAAATACCTTTGAAGGATCTATTAGCTGAGACTACCTTGATTTCTCTGCTATGGCTTTTTGCAACTAGTATGAAGAGGACAAGGGATAGTGGGAACCCTTGTTGAATACCTCTTTTAACCTTGAAAAGGGGAGACTGCTACATTGATTAAAACCACAAAGGATATCGATTTTATGCAACTCATTATCCAAGCCACAAAGTGAAGACTGAACCTCATGTGAATGAGAATGAGATGGAGAAATAACTAAATTAATATATCAAAAGCCTTGGAAATGCTCAATTTGGCTATCAGAGCCTATAGATTCCTTGTTTTGATTGAGTGAATTCCTTCCTAGGAAAACTCTATCGCCTCGTGAATTTGTCTACCTTCTAGAAAACCAAATTGTTTTGGTGAAATCTACTTCAAGAGAATACCCTTTAGTCTTCAAGAGATTATTTTTAAATTAATTTGTAAATTCTATCACATAGTGGAATGGGACCAAAGATTTCATATCATGTGGGATTATCGTATTTTGGGATCAGAGAAATGAATGTGGTGTTGAACGTTGTAGAATTTTACCAAAATTTCTCATGGCATCCACAAACCTTCGAAGATAAGTTTCAATGAAGTCATAGAAACTAAAAAAAATGAATGGGTAGGCCATTAGGTCCTAGACTCTTGTCATGATGAAATCTTTGCAGAGTTTTGAGTAGCTCCTCCTTTCCCACCTCATCCATGAGGTCTTGATTTTCCTCGGGTTCCACAAAATGAGGGAAGTAACTAGAAAGAAAATTTATGGCATCGATGGTATATGACCCCTTCAACAAATATATCAGATAAAGTTTCAGCCTAGCTGTCATCCTCTTTGGCTATTTTCCACAGTTTATATTTTTTCTACAAATGGGAAAATGATGAAAAAAAATGGTGTTGTAATCCCCTTATTGAAGCCATATCACCCTACTCTTGAGGTTCCATACCTTATCTTTATCTTGAACAAACTTTTTTTTTTTTTTTTCAAGCTGACTCAGCTCATCCTTATAAGAGTTTGACAAAAAACCAAAACCCTATTTTGAAATCCTTGAGGATAAGGCCTCTTCCACCTCTTAGAGGATTTTATCATTCCATTCTCTTTTTTCTTTTGACCATTGTTTCTTGTTTACCCTTTTTCATATTATGGTGGAAGTGAATGATCATTTATTCATTGAGAGAGTTGACGAAATGATTCCAAGAGTCCTTTAGTTTTTTAATAAAGTCATGTTTTGCAAGTCATTCATGGTTTAGCTTAAAGGGGCTTGCTGGTTTACCTTGTGCTAGAGCCACTTCCAAAAGAACCATATGGTGGTTGGAGTCCCCTCCTACTGATACTTGTTGATAAATTATGAGGGAATTTGATCCCTATTTATTTTCAGAACGAAATGAAAGGAGAGAAATTACAATGAAATACTCATGAAAATTGCTAGAAACAGAGAAATACAACAATATTTGATTTCTATTAATGAACGAATTGTAAAGAGACTATAAAAATATAGAGTGCCAGACTTGTTGGAATGGTGACAACTTTATCTCTAAGAAGAGATGGGACGACTATGGTAATTCACCAGAAGATGATTACAATGAGTCTCTGAAGGCATTTTTATGATAAACAAGAATTCCAAAACCCTAGACATCTGAAAACCTAACCCTAGGAGATGAAACGCCAAAAGTCATGTGGGCCCCGTTTGGGTAAGTTAGTACATTAACTTCTCAGGGTCATAAATTTTGCATACGATCTTTGTTTTAGGCACGTGATAGCCCATTGGAAAGGTCCTTTTGAGAACTACGCATTACACCGTCAAATTTTGAATATGTCTACAATTTGATTGTGGCGAGCCAAAAAAACACTATTTAGGGGCCCAAAATGGTCCTGGAAGTACAACAAGATGTGATGACATGAAAACATAAAAAATAATCCATTTGGATTAGGTGAGAGGCCACCAGTATCCACCTGGAATATGTGTAGGCCTTCAGACTGCCCTAGAAGTGTAGAACCCCCAATTACAAAGAAGTACAAAAGAACATGTTGCACTAAAAACTAACAAGAGGAGCCAGTTGGATTAGGTGGGTGGCCATCAATATCCACCTGGATCAATTCTCCCCCATTAGGAATAAATGGTATCCATTGCATTGAGTTCCCAAGAAAGAGGGGAAATCATTTTCTGAATCTAAAGCTTGGTGAGTTGCGTGCCTTGTTGGAGAAGTTGTGCTTCTTGACTTGTGGAAGATTGTCACAAACCTGTTGCTGGAGGGGTTGAATCTATTCCACCAACTTGTTGTCTCTGGGTTGGTTGGGGCACTGTGTAGGCACCATTGTAGGTGAAGAAACAATATATTTTGTCTCTTCGACAATCTATTTTTGCTAGATAGAAGGTGTTGAGGATACAATGGTTGTAGTGGTCTTTTGTACATCCTTTGCACAGAATGTGAAGAGGATGAATTTTCCAGTATGAGAGATTACCTTGCGGTGTTGTTTTGGTGGAGCAGTAGTCGAAACTACCTCTAGTATCCTGTATATCTAACCTCCCGGAGTAATAATGACACTACGAGGTATAGAATCATAGACAACATGACATTTCCACATATATGGTTGGCCCAAAACAACATCACAGACATCAAGAGGAGAAATATCACACACTACCTCATCCTTGAAGGGATGGATGTCGTAGGATAGGCAACACTACTGGATGATGCAAATATCTGGTCCCTTGTGAAGCCACCCAATGTTGTATGGCTACGGGTGTGGTGTTGTCGACAACCCCAACTGTTTCATGATCTTAGTTGAGATGAGGTTCTTTCGAATGTCGTTATCAACAATGAAATGCAATGGGGTCCCTTTCACTCACATATGTGAATGAAAGAGGCGCTCCCCCTCAGGATATACTGGTTCTTCTAGATGAATTGTTGTGATCGCGACAATAGCAGTGGGTTCAACATCGATGATCTGTCCATTTTCAATATTTTCTAGATCGGATTCTAAATCAGTGTTCGGCTTTGTGTCTTTGACCTCGGCCACCAATGACTGTTTCGAGTGACAATCATCAGTGTTGTGCCAGGGGATTTTGTGGAAGTCACACCACTTCCCAATGTCATTATTCATCTTTACTTTACCCTTTTTTTCATGTTTCTTGGACTGGTTGTCTAGAGATTGTTGGTTAGTGTCGTCTTTACCATGCTTTGGTTGTTGCAGATTTGTAGACCTGAATTCCATTTGTTCTAGTGCCTAAATTTCTTCTCTATTTTGAAAGCATATCGATAGGAAACTCCCAATGATGAGATGTTTAGGAAATCCATTTCGGTTTGGATGTACCTATGCAGAGCCCCACGGTATTTCAGAACTAGATGTCACTCAGAGTCTTTGATGCCCAACTTGGTGCGCAAGGTATGAAAAGTATTTGTGAACTCCTGCACTGTTTATCTCTTTTCTTGTCGCAGTGTGATCCATCTCATGTACTAGTCTTCATATTTATCAACGGGATAGCACTGTTCTTTGGCCGCATCCACAAAAAAATCCCAAGTGGGCTCGGATCCATATATTCCATATTCCTCTATGGAAATTTTCTCCCAGTAAGTTTCCCACCAATGCTTGACATGGGGGAGAGCCTTGAGGAGTGTAAAGGTGATATTTTCCCTCTCGAAAAATTTTTGAACAGAGAAATAACCTTCTAATAATTTTATCCATTTTTCTAGGGCATCTGCATCTATCTGACCTTCAAATATGGGAATATAAAAATTAACTTGTACCTTGAAGGGAGAGGTTCCTCCAAAATGGTCGCTTAATGAAGATGCGCATGTTTCTACCGATAGGCATTGAAGAATGTGTGAAAATGTTTCCATCATTTTGTCCCTCTGTCATGCGAGAGCTTGCTCAAGCAATAGGTTAATAGAATCTTCTTCTCCATCGTCTTTATTTTATGTTGCCATCGAGGGTTTCTTGGGTGTGCGAGAGTGATTATCCTCAAGAGAGACAAACTCGAGACCCAACTGGATATACTCAGACCTCGTCGGGAACATGCGCTGAAAAACAATCAAGAGCAACCTGCTTTGATACCACTGATCCAGATTTATTTTCGGAACTAAATGAAAGCAGAGAAATTGCAATGAAATGCTCATGAAAATTGCCAGAAACAGAGAAATACATCAATACTTGATTTCTATTAATGAAAGAATTGTAAAGACACAAAAAACAAAGTGCTAGACTCTTTAGAATGGTGGCAACTTTATCTTAGAGAAGAGATGTGACGTCTACGCTCATTCGCCAGAAGATGATTACAATGAGGCTCTGAAGACCTTTTTATGATAAACAAGAATGCCAAAACCCTGGACATCCAAAAACCTAACCCTAGGAGATGAAATGCCAAAATTCATGTGGGCCCCGTTTGGGTAAGTTAGTACATTAACTTCCCAGGGTCGTAACTTTTGCATACGATCTTTGTTTTAGGCGCGTGATATCTCGTTGGAAATGTCCTTTATAGAACTACGTATTACACTGTCAAATTTTGAATCTGTTTACAGTTTGACTATGGCGAGCCAAAAAAAAATTGTTTAGGGGCCCAAAATGACCCTGGAAGTACAACAATATGTGTGACATGAAAACATACAAACTAAGCTAGTTGGATTAGGTGGGAGGCCACCAATATCCACCTAGAATATGTGTAGGGCTTCAGACAACCCCAGAAGTGTAGAACCCACAATTATAAAGAAGTATAGAAGAATGTGTTGCACTAAAAACTGACAAGAGGAACCAGTTGGATTAGGTGGGTGGCCACCAATATCCACCTAGATCATAATCCTATAAGAAATCCTTTGAGACCAAGAAGTGATCAAGTCATTTAGAAAACCTGCCTTCCCCTATCCTTTGATTAGTCCAGGTTGGGTTAAGTTTGGTTGGCTCGATATCGAGGAGCCCTATCTATCCTAAATTTCTGGAAGAATTCCAAGAAGTAGTCCAATTAGGCAGTAGGCCCCTAGACCTCAAATGCACCAAGAGAGATGTTAAGGTATCCACATAATATCACCAACTCTCCATGGAGACAAGAACTGTTAAAGAAATGTTCCCAAAATTCCATTCTATCAGAGTAAGAGTCGTAGATATTCAAACAAGTAATTTATTTCCCTCGATCGAGAGAGAAGAGGGAGGTCCCTAGCCCTGATGTAAAATCCCACCAATTAGAGAGAGATAAAAGCCTATACTTCCAATATGTAACTAGCCCCCTAGACCTTCCTAAAGCATTGAAAAAACTTTAATCCCATCCTTTAAGAATCTTGAAGCGGTCCTAGGATATTTTTCCCCATTTTTCATTACTTCTTGTGGAAAGATGACAAAAGGTATCAATCAACCTCTTGATGGCCAATTTCTTGGAGGGATTGGTCAACCCTCTACAATTTTGGGTTAAAAATATCATTTTGAACCATCCTTTGGTGTTGATTCTCTAAGGGCCCTAATCAAATATTGTTGATGATCGGTTTTGACTTCAGAATTTTCTTGTTTCTGTGCGATGGATATGTAGGATTTTCTTCCTCTCTACCTCATTTCAGGGTGCCTTTCTTCAAGGTGTCCTAACTCTCCCTCTGATCCCCCTTCAAAGAGAGTATGTATTCTAGTACGAGGTCTGAGGTTGTATTTTACAAACTTAGTTGAGGGGGAATCACCATGGAATTTTGAGTCGGGTATTTCTCCTGGGAGGGTAAAGGGGTGATTAGGGGGAAATAAAAGGGTTTTGAAATGCTTGATAAACTAGAGAGAAAACCCCCATGACTATTCCACGAAATAGGTTCTAGACCTACCTCTTCGGTTAGGGTGATCTTGTTGTGCTTAAGAGGGATTTGAAGCTGAAATTTCTGTAGCCAAAATAATCTCCCAAGGAGTCTCTCGAAGCATTTATGAATATTTTTCTTCTCGTTGGGGAGGAACTTAAGCTTGTACAATTGAAGGGTTTTTTTGAACCCATACTTTTCATTTGAAATGGAGTGGACATCCTTTATTCAGATGACCATATTCATGGCATCGCCCACACTGGAAGAGGATCCCTTCATAATCAAAGGATTGATAAAACATTGTTGGTCCTTTTCAAATGATAATGGAGTCTTCTAGTCATGTGGATAGGCCTAGGCCCACCAAAACCCTATCCATATCCAACTATCCAATATCATGAAATGAAAAAATTTCCTCATGAAACAATGCTAATAAATTACCTATCTCCTTAAAGGCTTCCTCGAACCAAAGATTCAAATAAATCTCTAGCATTATTTCCCAATGGGAGTAAAATCTAGATGGGCCAAGTGGACATCAAACGGTTCCTAAGAACCATATCTGCATCCCCTACCACCCTGAAAGTCCAAACTTGCCAACCTTTCACAAGGACCATACAATGTGGTATTTATCCCATAAGTGCACCAAAGTTTTCCTTTGTCCAAGATTTAAGCAGAGTAACTCCCATTCTTCTACTTGGGAACCTACTAATAGTCATGGAGTCTCTGAACCCAACCTTTCACGAGGACCATAAAACACGATATTTATCCCATAAGTGCACCAAAGTTTTACTTTGTCCAAGATTTGAGCAGAGTATCTCCCATTCTTCTACTCGTGGATCTACTTATAGTCGTGGAGTCTTAAAAGTCTATTATATGATTAAGTTTTTTACTAAGCAGTATGTTGATGGATTCAATTTTTCTTTTGATGCACTTCCTACGTTTGCGAGAGTTCTCTGGTCCTCTTGGTCGCAAGCCTTCTTGTGTAGAGGCACATGATTTAATAGATGGAATCATTAACTCAACTATTAAACCCAGTTCAATGAACCCCTAGATTTGGGGGCCAAATGAACTTCTTTCAATGAAACCAAACCCTATCAATCCTTCCATCATATCTAAGGAAAATACATTATGCAAAATAAAAGTGTGGGGTTTATTCCTATGTGGTAGGATAAGTCCCTCTTGGATCCATATGCAGGTTTTTCTCACTTGAAAGATCTCCTGAAGCATACTTACTAGTTCCTTCCCATTACGGTATCGGTTGGGTTGAATTAAGGTTTTCCACCTATCGGTACTTTGGGTGGCTGAGCCAATCGATTGGTGGGAAATTTGGGGCCGAGCCAACTCACCAGGGTGATTCAAGTTGGCATATCTCATGGGCGTAGGCCCTCACTCTACATCCAAAGAAGAGATGGGGTACATACATTCGTGAATGTGTGATGGGTTTGTCCAGATCTGTTAATCCTCTAATGGATCATCATAAAAATCCACTAGATCTTCTTCCCTTGGCATATAAGAGAAATATTATTCATAATTTATTTTATAATAACAATAAATATATTAATGTTATTATAATTTATAAATCTTTTAAAAATATTATAATCTTTAACTATATTTATAATATATAAATCAAGCTAGGGGCAGCATTGCCCTGATTTCCCCAATAATATTTTAATCTTTAAATATATTGATTTATTTTTTATTAAATGATTATTATTTAATTTAATATTATAACATTTCACTTACATGGAATATATGTCTTATATATAGATGGAATATATATCTTATATATAGGTGAATTCTCACTTATATGTTATATGTGAGAGATGATTCTAACTTGTATATATGTATGTAAGGGAATTCTAACTTTTATATATAAAATCTGATTCATCAAATCAATCAAAATTAATAAATTTATAACATAATTTTTTTTAAATAGTACATTAAATCATTTTAATTTATTTTAAATTAATCATTAATTAAAAATGATTTAAATTAACTTCCTTTTAGCATTTATATCTTTTGAAAATTGAATAAAAACTGCATTTATATATTTTGAAAATTGAATAAAAACTACAGGTTAAAATTTAATTAATTAACTACAAATATAAATTTTAGATTAATATTCAATTAAAAAAAATTATAATTAAGTGGAAGTTCTTTCAGGGGGAGTTCACTCTCGAATTTTCGTCGTCTGTCCATATCGATGGACAACCTACCACGTGTTTTTCCCGCTCCACTGCCTGTGTTGTTGCCTTCACCGATATGCTACAGCCTTGTTCCTGCAGGTGGCATTGTAAGGCTGTACAAAGATGGATCCATCGAGCGCGTTGCAGTCCCTTGCTCTCAGGGTGCCTTCGTCGATGGCGTCACTTCCATGGACATAACACTCGAATATCTTGAAGTAGAGATGAAAGAAGTTAAGCTGAAAGAGGACTACTATGTGATGGATCCCATCAAAGTTGTTGTGATGGATACGCTGTCATTTTCTCTCACATTCGAAGTCGTTCCTCTACGATACGATTTGCAGCATCCGTGGAGAAAAGAAAAGGGTTCCATAACAGGTACATCTTTATCGAATTTTCCATCGGATATCTCCTCTGTTTAAGCATGTTCATGAAAGAGCATTAGCATATATATGATTAAATATTCCAACAACAGAATTGTTGTGTGAGGAATTTGAATTGACTGAACAGTGTGTTCTTCAGGGAATTTATGAGAAATAGTGACAGACACGGGACTGATAAAGATACAGGGTTTTCATTCTTTACACAATATATTGTCTGTAACAAGTGTTTTAAATACATTAAAAAAAAATTGTTCATAGCCATAACAATATATTGATATGTGAAGAATTGGTCACACAGGGGCATTTGCGTACAGAGTTTCTATAAGTTTGAAGTGCACAAAATTTAACAGTGGAAATGACAGTTCATTTTATGCCCTATGGGATTGATATAGCTAATTTACATCCTGAATGCCAAGGAATTCTCCAGAGAGCAGGCTGGCATGGATTCTTTTCCAAGTTCCAAGACCATAATGTTGAGGTTACAATGGTTTTTTCCCAGTGATTTGATGGAGAATGCGCCCAGGTAGATAAAGATATAGGGTTTTCATTCTTTACACAATATATTGTCTGTAACAAGTGTTTTAAATACATTTTAAAAAAAAATTGTTCCTAGCCATAACAATATATTGATATGTGAAGAATTGGTCACACACGGGCATTTGTGTACAGAGTTTATATAAGTTTGTGTACAGAGTTTATATAAGTTTGAAGTGCACAAAATTTAACAGTGGAAATGGCAGTTCGTTTTGTGTCCTATGGGATTGAGATAGCTAATTTACATTCTTAATGCCAAGGAATTCTCCAGAGAGCAGGCTGACTTGAATTATTTTCCAAGTTCCAGGACCATAATGTTGAGGTTACAAGGGGTTTTGCCCAGTGATTTGATGGAGAATGCGCCCAGGTAGATAAAGCTACAGGGTTTTCATTCTTTACATAATATATTTTTTGTAACAATTGTTTTAAATACATTTAAAAACAATTGTTCATAGCCATAACAATATATTTATATGTGAAGAATTGGTCACATAAAGGCATTTGCGTACAGAGTTTATATAAGTTTGAAGTGCACAAAATTTAACAGTGGAAATGGCAGTTCGTTTTGTGCCCTACGGGATTGAGATAGCTAATTTACATCCGGAATGCCAAGGAATTCTCCAGAGAGCAGGATGGCTTGAATTCTTTTTCAAGTTTCAGGACCATAATGTTGAGGTTACAAAGGTTTTTGCCTGGTCATTTGATGGAGAATGTGCCCAGGTAGATAAACTAACAATTCATATCTCTGAAAACTCATTATCACAAGTTATTGGTCTGCCCCAACAAGGAGAGAAGTGGTTTAAAGAGAAATCAATTGAAGAAAAATCTTGGACTCCCTTACTTAGCAGGTCTAGGCAGAATCCTAATTGGGCAACTGGTGTTCCAAGAAGTTTGTTGAAAGATCCTTGGAAGGATTTGGTTTTTCTCATTCAAAAGTTTATAACTTGTGAAGCGAAATACAGTCTCATGTTCTTATATCATATACGCCTCCTCTTGCATTTAAAGACCGAAAAACATATTAATATGCCCTATTATTTACTCAGCAGTTTGACAAAGATGGCTAAAGCCATTCAAAAGCAGCCTAGGAATGAAGATAGAATTCTCTATCCCCGTGGCTTAATAAAGATGATTGTACTATATGAACTACAGAGGAATGATACAACTTGGTAGAAATATCTTTCTGGCAATGGTTTTACAGACGAAACCATCAGAGAAGATACTTCAAGCAAATCTGAAGAAGAGGAGAAAGATGACTCTGTTCAGCCAAGTAAATTACAGGAAACAACTTCTATGGGAAACAGAAAATCAGAAATAGAAGGGCCTGCAAAGAAAACAATCACATACCAAAGGAGAATCACTAGAGCCATGGCTAAGGAGCTCAATAAATAGAATGAACAGAGCAGTCAACGGGAGGAGCAAGTATTTACAAAAATAACAAAGAAACCAAGAACACAATTCTCGACTCCTCAAACTACATCAACATTGGAGGTTGATGGACAAAAACAAATTATGTATGACTATACTGAGTCCTTAGAGGCTGGTCAAGTCAAACCATCCTCATTTGTTGTTTATGAGAGAGGGAGTCGTCACCATATGAGGACAAAGAGTTTTCCACTTTCACTACTACTGCTTAAAAAGAGACCTCCATGCCGTCTCAAGAACCGAAACATGTAAAATCTTCTACTACGTTTTCTGAATCAGATATGAATAAAAAGAATAAGAGGATTAGAAGATTAAAGAAGGAGATTGAGGAGTTACAAGTGTTGGATAGATATATTAAAACACAAAACAAAATGCTTACAAGACAAATCATGGAGGTAATTGAGAAAAATGGCAGGCTAAAGGAAGAGAATGACATTGCAAAAAAATATGCTTTGTTGACCAAACAAGCATATCAATGTACAAACAGAAGTTGGCACTGCAATTAAAGAATCAAATTCTCAAGGTAAAAGTTTTGATGAAAAAGCACAGGATTCTAATTCACAGGGGATCCACATCTAATGTGGATGTTTTGTTGCAAACAACAGGGGCTATCTGAAAAGTGGACAGCGTAATACAATTTTGAGCATAAATTGCATGAGGAAATGCAATGGATTCTCCTGGGGGAGATGTTGGGTCTCAATTTTGTCATTAAAAACCACATAAACCTTCCTTATATCAACCATATCCACCTCCTTTTTCCTCACTTTTGTGCATTTTTCTTAAATTGTCATTCGTTGAGTTACTTGTAGACATTTTTGGGCAAAACAAAGACATGGGTTTTTGATCCCTGGGTTCACTATATGGTTATTTACCTCCTGTATCTTTGAAAGCTAAAACAGAAGGGTCTGGTCAACGCGGCGGTCAACATTGCACTAGCAAGGAAATCACGCACCAACATAAATCTGCATCTCTTCTAAAACGGGTGACTTGGGCATGCATTCGACTGTTCCAAGGATCGAATTGGATGTATTCAGATGCTAAACCAAGGATGTAATTAATCCATAGAGGATTGATAGCTTAGTTAGTTTCATTTTGGTTTGTATAAATAGCTAGAAGGAATGGGGACTTGAGGAGGGGATATTAATGAATGTAATGTTGGCAAAGATGTTGTAATCACAAGAACTCTGCTCAACAGATAATACAAGAATTTTTTTCCTGAATGGTGATGTGTTAAGAAGTTCTTAGCGTATGATTTTAATTGTAGCTTGATTTTGGAAGAGGAAGGCCCCCTTCACTTCAGAAGTAAAGCTACACCTATTCTTTTTCCTTTTCTTTATTTATGTTATTAGTTTATTTTCTTTTCTGATTCAAGTATTTATTTCAATAATGTGTGCTTCTATTTCAACTTGTTGTGTGGAGTGTTTAATTTGCAGGACATAGTTTCTCTTAGGGAACCCTCTCAAACAAATCAAGCCTTATAGATTAGGAACAAGGTTCCTGTGACAACAAAGTAATTAACATTACAAATAATTGTTGTGACTTGATTATTTACAAAATCCAATCATAAGGGTATTTGATTCAAAGAGTAATCAAATCTTAGGAGGTCTGAATCTATTGGCAACAAGTACAAGAATTACCAGCAACATAAAAGTTGCCTAGGTTGTTGTCCTCCGTGCCTCTGCCGCTATAGAATCGGAAAAAGTATAAGATATTTGAAGTGGGATGTTTCTAAACTCTGATCACAGAGGGAACAGTGCAATTTTCCTCTCGTCAGGGAATACGAGGACCCGACCCTACTGGCCCATGTACTCATTCAGAACCCTGAATCTGATTTTGTTGCAGACTCAAAGCGATCTGCACAGATGGAGTGTGTTAAGACATGGTTGGCCGATAAAGATAGAAAAAATTGATTTGTTGGTCTCCATGGCATGGGGGGCATTGGTAAGACTTTGTTGTTTAACGCCATCAACAACAATGAGAAGGTGAGGAATTCATTTGAGCTCATCATAAAGGTAACAGTCTCCAAAAACCATATCTTAGATCTGCAAGATTGCGTTGCCGATAGATTATCCTTGAAACTTCCAGATAAATCCAATTTTGAAAGGCGAACAAAGAGGTTGCGCTCTTATTTAAAGAATATAAAATTTCTTCTTTTGTTGGATGATATGTGGGCGGACGATATGTGGACGAGTGAAGAGATTCAAAACCTAGGAGTGTCCTTCAATGATGCAGCTTTAAATTTTTTTTTAATGACTCAGGATAAAGAAGTCTATGCAAGAATGAATGTGCAAGAGACAATAATAGTGGCTCTCACAACACACAGACCTGGAGCATTGTTTTTTGGCTGGAGATAGCATGGGGGAAATATAGCTTACAACTTGATTTCGAACAAGCGAGGATGCTAGCTTTGATGTCGATGGTCCCGCTCCCATTTATGCTTGTGCCTATGTCACGTCCTTTGATGGATCTCCTCAATTTCCATCAACACACAATGGGCCTTCTAACTCCGAGATGGTATTGTTAGAGGGATTTTGAAGGTTTTCACATGATCAGATAAGAGGAAACCAACAATTCTGTGAAGTGGTTTCAGCTGGGGCATAATTGCATGTTGGCATCTGAGGGATCCACCACCAGAAGTCCCTTGTCTATGTTTTTAACCTTCAGTTGTGGCTTCCCAAAAATTATATATCAATGATGAACAATTCAACTCTCCGTGTGTGCTATGCTTCACCGACTCCAAGCCCAAGTGACGACTTCCAGATTTCTTTTTCATCCCTGTATGCCCGTTGTTTTCAAAAACAATTCCAATCCCTATTCGTTTGTCTCTGGCTTAATCCCATGGAGTTTCATGTGATTTTATTCTTATGGGTTCGACAACTAGAAGGGAGGGAGGGTAAAACCGAGTTTACGATGTCCCTGTCACAGCATCATAGCATACCACTATTGTTTAGCAATTCAGATAAGGAAAAACGTTTATCCAACGAGACTGACAAGGAATTTCCAATCCAATGCCTGGTTCTATTTTTACTTTATTATTTTGACATCATTAACTTCCCTATATTGGGAGTTTATTTTCTTTTCTTTTATGCAGATTTGAATATTTGATAACTAGTGTTACTTTCCTTCATTTTTTCCATCTGGATTTGGCAATAATTTACATCATTTTATATGTGAGCCGGTTCTTAGTTTTATTTTTGAATATATTTCATTGCTTTGAGTTTGACACCTTCTATATTCAGAAAATTATAGATTAAAATTACTGCTTTGAGACTATAGCAAAGCTCCTTGTGGCCACTTGAGTTTCAACACTTTAAACTTGAGACTATGGCAAAGATCTTTCATATTCCTTTTTTCCACAATTGAATTTTAAAGGGGAGACTTTGAATTTTGACAAAGATGAAGTTTTATGCATCAGTGTTTTTTTCTAGAAGTTACGTTTCAATGCATCCTTATTTAACCAATCCACTACTATGACATTCATAGAATTTAGGTTTCAATGCATCATTATTTAACCAATTCACTACTATGACATTCATACAGTTGAAGTTTGGTTTTAAAGATTGCCAGGTGAAGCCATGTCGCTATACCCTAATTTTATATGAATATGGTAGAATCATACTTGAAGGGTTGTTATGTTAGTCTTAGTTAAAACCATGTAATTGCTCTTTCACGTAATTTTTTTTTACTTATAAGCATGTTATAGGTTCATAAGCATGTAGCTTTCAGTGTCTCTGATCAAGTTTTAGCACCAACATTGTGAGAAGTTGTATAGTTAACATGTAATCTTAAGTAATTTACATAATAATAATTGTATTGCTTTGTCTTGTTAGGGAGCTCATACTATAGGACTTTATCACTGCAATGAGTTTTCAAACATAATTTTGAATTTTTCATCCTTGAGTCAAGTTGATCTCACTCTGGATCCTTCTTATGCCATGCAACTGCAACAAAATTGTCCTATCGATGTAGATACTAGTGTCATAGTAATCATGGATCCACTAACTCCCACACAATTTGATAATCTTTACTACCAGGATCTACAATCTCATGAAGGGCTATTCACTTCAGATGAAGTCCTATTCACTGGCTCTCTTTCTTCTAGTACTGTGAATCGCTTTGCAGCGAGCGCATCTTCTTTTCAAACTGATTTTGTTATTGCCATAAGACATCTTGGTCGAACAACAATTGAGACGTGTGCAACTAAGGTGAAATAAGGCGAAATTTTTGTGCCTTCAAATCATAGTTTCATGTTACCTTCATTTCACTTATCATAGTGGTTTCATATTTCTTGTTTGCTAACGTCTAAATAAGATATTTCAAATAGAATACATGTTGATGGTGTGGCTGCAACTATGAATAAAAGATTTAACAAACTCATGATGAAGTATATGGAGACATATATGTTTAATATCAAGGTTTGAGATCCATCTCCTAAATGGTTTTTGTGAACTTGTGATAAGTGTGTACTTTGATTTTTGACATCAACATTCAGTTATAATAATAATAAAAAAAATTATGCTCATTCTTTTATAATAATTAAAAAAAAGTTTATGCTTGATAATGTTAGTGTGTATTTTTCATTATTGTATTGTTCTTAAAATCTACATTATGGACATTCTTCCATAGTATGTGCATTGAAATTTACCCAACTAGAAGACATCTTTCTAATATAAATTTTTCAAAAAAAAAACAAATCTCCTAACCTTTGAACAACATAATCATTCTAACATTTGAACAACATAACCATTCTAATTCACTTGGGCATTCTCTTTCCCTTGCTTCAAGGGTATGTTAAAAGTTATTTGCTGATTTATTTTATTTTCATAACAAATTATGATTCAATATGTGGGTAGCAAATAGTTTTAGATGATATCTAGAATTAAAAAATGTACACATCTTTTATTTTTGCTATATAGTTCGAAAAAAATATTAAACCATTCACTTATTTATATTATTTGTTTTTACATCATCTATTCTCTCACTAAATATGATGGTCATAAAAACATATCTTATTATATTAATTGTTTTTTCATCATCTATTCTCTCATTAAATATGATGATCATAAAAACACATGTTATTTAATTTTTTTAAACTTTCCCTTGGGATATGTTAATTTAACAAAGTTCGAGACATCAAATTTTTTTAAACTTTCCCTTGGGATATGTTAATTTAACAAAGTTCAAGACATCAAAAACATGAGAAAGATATCACTCATAAGAAACAATAGCTTTTAACTTTATAAAAAAACCAAAACCTCATAAAAATACTGACCAAAACATGAGAGAGATCTCACTCATAAGAAACAATACCTTTTAACTTTATTAAAAAAACCAAAACCTCATAAAAATACTGACCAAAGTAGTATCCAACTACTTTTGCTTTTGCCGTCCCACAACATTTCTTTATGTCCATCAATGCCAATTGAATGTAGGAATAATCTTACAACTTTTGCTTTTGCCGTCACATAACATTTCTTTATGTCCATCAAAGCCAATTGAATGTAGGAATAATCTTACAGTATAAATTGGCATCGATGGAGGAATAATCTTGCGAAATAAAGGGATTCTTATGGGACTAATGAGTATTCAGCGCGGAATGTGGGGTCGGTTGTGACAGACAGAATATATGCTCGCCACGGCCGAGGAAATTGCAGCACATCCCTGGTCGGTTCCACCGACACGCATTTTATTTCGGACACTTTCCCTTCCAAGTTCCAGCCTTGAAATTAAATTCATCATCTTAATTGAGGAGATTAGTAATTTCCGTTTTATATATATCTGCAACGAAATTTCCGTTGGATGAACAAAGCAGAAGTGAACCAGTTGAGACGATTGCAGTTTTGTTTTCGACCAATCGGAAAGTATCCAGATAGATAGAATACCACAGGCCTAGTGCTCAATTTGGAAGCAGCTGGTAGGCACTTTGGGCGTCTGAGATCAAGCCGACGAAAATTTTGAGGTTAATCCATTCTCTCGCATACGTCTTCATCTTACAAATTTTACTATTCTGTATCCCATGGCACAGCTTAATCTGGATGTTAACTTGCCATCCTCCTCCATCTCATATGGCAAAAACAACTACAATGTATTTGATGTATTCATAAATCACCGAGGTCCTGACGTAAAAAAAACCTTGGCTAAAGATATCTACAATCTCCTTAGGAAACACGGATTGCGAGTATTTCTGGATGAAGATGAATTGCAGGAGGGAGAGAACCTAACTCCTCAAATTGAAGGCGCTAGTCGAACAGCCTCTGTCCATGTAGCGATTTTCTCTCCAAGATATGCGGAATCATGGTGGTGTTTGAAGGAGCTCGTCATGATGTTGGAGTCGGGGTCAACCATTCTTCCCGTCTTCTACGGTGTCAAGCCTTCAGAACTTCGCTGGACACAGTGTGAAAATGGACTGTATGCTAAAGTCACGTGCATGTTCAGATGGTGGTTGCGCCTGCTGCACTGGACGAGGGCCGAAAATGGAGTGTATGCTCAAGCCTTGCTTAAACTCCAAGAGAAGAAAACTTTTGACTCTCAAACTCAACAAGAGAAGCCAAGATACGACCCCATCACTATTCAAAATTGGAGGAAGGCTCTTAGTGTAGTTGCAGAAATAAGCGGTTTCGACCTAGACAGTTATAATGGGTGAGACATTCGACCCTTCCTGATAGTCTTAGCTTTTAATTTGTTGGATTCATAATTATATCACCCTATATGTATGTAAGCGCTGTAAGCGCTTCTGACTTGTAATTTTACTCTGCATATTATTCAGTGACAAGATGCAGCTCCTCGAGGATGTCGTGGAAGGAGTCCTGAAAAAAGTTAAAAGAGTACTGCATGTGTGCAAATATCCAATTGGTTTGGATAAGAAAGCAGAAGATTTTGAGAGGACAGTTTTATTGAAGCAGCAAAGCGGGGAAGTCGGAGTTACAGGAATTGTGGGTCCTGGCGGGGTTGGAAAAACAACCCTAGCAAAAGAAATCTTCAATCGCCAGATATCAAATTACAGTAGATATTGTTGCTTATTAGATGTCAAAGAAAAACCTTTAATTACCTCGCAGAGTACAGTTCTGAAGGTGTTGGCTCAATTCGATGAGCAAATATACAGCGTTGATGATGGTATAGTGAAGCTGAGAAGGTATCTCTCATCTTTACACGCACTTGTAGTTTTAGATGATGTGGATCGTGTGGAGCAGCTGGATGCACTACTTTTACCAATGAAAGATGTGCTTCAAGAAGGTAGTTTAATTTTAGTTACATCTTGCAATAAGGATGTTCTTACAAATTTAGACATCGCAGATTCATCCATTTACAAGCTAACAGGCCTCGATCGACAACAGTCGAAAGAGCTGTTTTGCTCGCATGCCTTCAGCCAGTCTCATCCTGTTGAAGGATTTGACGATGTGGTTGAAAAGGTTTTAGATGTGAGCAATGGATTGCCATTATCTGTCACAGTGCTTGGAGGTCATCTGCTTAGAAACAACGAATTGTCCTATTGGAAAGCCCAATTGCGCAAAATCGCTAAAATAGTTCCCCACGATATACAAAGCAGACTGAAGATTAGCTACGACAGCCTGGATGATGAGGAGAAGCAGATATTCTTAGACATCGCCTGTTTCTTCATAGGGGAAAACAGGGATACAGCCATAAGAATATGGGACGGTTCTGGCTGGGAAGGATCGCTGGGTCTTCGGAACCTAGAGAACAGGTGTGTTGTAGAAATCGACAGTGATAATTGTATAAGAATGCACAGCCACCTTAGAGACCTGGGCAGAAATATCGCAGAGAAAGAACCTCCGCATCGGCTTTGGCGTCCAATTGAAAACCTTCTTCATAATCTTCTAGATCAATCAGCGGTAGGTATTTTGAAGCTTTAGATCGAATTTCAAAATAGCAAATTGAATTCTCGAAATTGTATCGTTCATGTTATGAATTCTTATTCTTTGCAAGGATGTCAACATTGTTTCTAATAGTTTCCAGGGAACAATTTAGGTGCGTGGAATTCACATGGTTGAACAAAGATCTGGCCGACGGTTCGAAAACCCTGTGGAGCTGGACAATCGTTTCCGTGATATGAGCAAGTTGGAGCTGCTTAGAGCTGAAGGTGATTGTTTGAAAAGCATATTCAGCAGGGTCCAGTCAACACATATCATATGGCTCAGATGGCATAGTTGTCCCTACTCTTGCCTGCCTCCCTGGATTAAAATGAAGAGTTTAAGAGTTTTAGAAGTGAAGGGGGGCAAATTGACAACACTGTGGGGAGACCATAATTCTGAGGTATATAGTAATTTCTTGACAAAAGTTTGTCGTTTGTTTTCTTGTCATGTAAAAATCGCTCTTGAATATTCTGTCTTTGCACCTACCACGCACACAGTTTGACATCCAGGGTATCAAACCCTCTTTGGAAAATTTGTGAACATTGCAGGCACCTCTACAGCTGAGGGAGTTGAATATTATTGATGCTCCGCTTTTAAAGATTCCAAAGTCCATAGGGAAGCTGAAGCACCCAGAAAAAATTGTCCTGCACGATGGATATATGGAAACACTGCCAAATGAATTCTGTAATCTCCAATGCTTGAAGCACTTGGAGTTAAAGAGCTGTTCAGAAATGAAATCGTTGCCAGATTCCTTTGGGAATTTGACGAAACTCCAGCATATTGACTTGTCCCAGTGCATAAATTTGGAGATGCTTCCAAACTCCTTCGGGAATTTAGTACAACTTCAACATTTGGAGTTAAAGAGCTGTTCAGAAATGAAGTCATTGCCAGATTCCTTGGGGAAGTTAACGAAACTCCAGTATATTGACTTGTCCCAGTGCATAAATTTGCAGATGCTTCCAAATTCCTTCGGGAATTTAGTAAATCTTGAACATTTGCAGTTAAAGACTTGTTCAGAAATGATGTCGCTGCCAAATTCCATTGGGAGCTTGACCAAACTCCAATATATTGAATTGTCCGAGTGCAAAAAATTGCGGATGCTTCCATGCTCCTTCGGGAATTTAGTACAACTTCAACATTTGTATTTGGACAAATGTAACATGTTGGCCGTCTCTAAAAGAGATTTTGGAAACATAAGAGCCCTTGAGCGCTTAAAGATCTCAGGTTGTTCCAGAATTGAAGTATTGCCTCCCCAAGTTTCAAGTAACCAGTCACTGAGAGAATTAATTTTAAGAAATACAAGTTTAAAGAAATTGCCAAGTGATATAGGAGAGCTAATTCACTTGGAAGTTCTGATTTTAGGCAGCCAATTGTTGACAAAATTGCCGGCTTCCTTTGGTTCCCTAGGGAGTTTACAGCAATTGGAGCTTTTGCGTTCGCAATTGAAACGTTTGCCAGAGTCCATTGGCAACCTAAGGAGCTTGAAGCAATTGAGGATCCAATCTCTCAAGCGATTGGAATGTTTGCCCGATTCCATTGGTTATCTAACAAGCTTAGAGGAATTGGTAATTTCGAATTGCTCAGAGTTGAAATGTTTGCCTGATTCCATTAGATTGTTGACTCGGTTGAGAGAGTTGAAAATTGGACAGTCAGGTGTAGATTACTTGCCACCATCTGTCATGGAGCTGAACAATCTTGAACGGTTAGAAATAGAGGATTGCGGATTAAACGAAATACCATTCAGAAAAGATGTAGGGGAAAGAACATTAACAGACTCCATGTCGAGTAAACTGGACATTTCCAATGTCAAATGCATGCCTGGGCTCAAATACTTAAAGCTGCGAGCAATAAGAATATCGGAGGTGTTGTTTCGTGAAGGTGTCTGCCCTAACCTTCAATATCTCAATATCAAGGATTGTCATTGTCTGGTGGAGGTTGGACCATTGCCAGCAACACTAATAGAACTAGTGCTGTGGAATTGTGTTGCATTGAGGAAAATAGGGCTTTCTGGTCTTGCAAAGCTGGAAGGTGTTGAAGATTCGAGGTCTTTGAAGAGACTTAATGTATCTGGATGTCCAAAGCTCCAGTGGGATGGGGAAGTAATGAAGCAGCTGCGCCAACGATTGAAAAGAGGCCTTATCCTATGAAAAAGCAATTAGTGAATCAAATCATCTCAGTTCATAATTCAGTGGTGGCTGGCCCAAGTGCTCACGGCGCACTGTGCTAATTTTATATGTATGTATATATATCTCTATTGCAAACCCAACTTGAATATTTGTTCAATGGAATCTCGCAGACAATTTTCACTTCACATACAAAATAACAAAAGGCATATGAAATGTCAGCCGAAGTTGCAGAAATGAATTTTTGCATTGATAATACATCATATCTAAAATTTCTACGTTTGTACTGATTGGAATAGTTTGTATGTATTTAGCAATGTAGATTTATTTTAGTTTCAGATTTTATTAAGCAATACATAAAAGATCTTGAATTATGAATGAGATTGGTCGAGCCTGGTATCAAGTTGTTAATAGTTGTTAATGATATTATTATTTATTTAAAAAATATTTATATGAATTTATTTATATCTCTATTTATTCATAAATGGCTAAATTAAATGAAGGTTAGAATTTTTTTAATACTAAATTATAAAATATATTTAATTTTTATAAATATAATAATTATAAAATTTTATAATCAGCGTTCATGTTCACATCTATGATAATTCCATGCTAGTAATTCAATGGATTAAAAGGGCTTTCAACATTCAGAATTACACACTTTTCCTTCTATTTCCAGCAATTCAAAACAGCTTAACATGTTTCTCTTATATTTATTTTGGTCATGTTCACAAGATAGATGTCTATTGATCCTGTCTACAAGATCGGGAACCAAGAAAGTTGATTGGCACTCCAAAGCTAGACTAGTGATGAACCAAGAAATATGGAAAATGGCAAAAAAATCCCAAGCTCTCCACTTGTAATATTTTCATGACACATGGATGAAATGGAAGAATTTTGACTTTTGTATCTGCAACCAGTTTTAGATAGGTTTTTATCACTGTAAAGAAATTTTAGTGGATAGTTCTTTTTGGATGTTTAGCCAACTAGAATGCCTTTATCACCTACATATGTAATTTTGTTATTCTTTATTTATTTATGTCTCTACTTATTTATAAATGGGTAAATTAGATGAAAGAATTGTTTTAATATTAAATTATAAAATATATTTAACTTTTATAAATATAATAATATAAAATTCTTTATTAAGAGTTTATATTCATATCTGTTTACTTTTATGATGATTTCAGAGTAGTAATTTAATGGATTCAGCGTGTTGAAAAACCCTTTAAATATTCAAATATAAAAATCTAACAAATAATAATTCAATGGATTCAACATGTTGAAAAACCCCTTAAACACTTAAATATACAAATCTAACAAATAATAATTCAATGGATTCAGCATGTTGAAAAAACCCTTAAATACTCAAATATACAAATCTAACAAATATAATTTCTAATTATACAGAAATAATTACTTAAATATACAAATCTAACAATTTCTTATCCAATTTCGGACAAATATTCAAGAATCATGTTTAGAATACAACTTTACCTCTAAAAAAAGCCAGTATCATATTTGAACTTTGGACAACCTTCACTCAATGAATATATCCTTCTAGTTTTGCTGTGCAAAGAGTTTTCTCAGGTTATAATTTATTCTATTTAAATTATGGGGTTGGTTTATATTTTATAGTGGGAAAAAATTATTATAATTGAATTGTCAAGTAGTAGTGAGGATAACTATAACTAAGTGAAATGGGATTGGTGAATGCATGATGACTCATAGTTCCATTTATGTAGAAGAAATTTGTTTGCACAATTATGTAGTTGTATAAAATTTTATTTTCTTAAACATATGAAATTAGACTATTTTAAGAAACATATATAATATTTTTTTTGAAATGCTTCTTATATTTATAGAAAAATATTTACATTAAAGAAAAAACAATAAAAATGGAGGGTATGTAAATGGAGGGTATGTATTACATTATCTTCCTCAAATGAACTAAAACAACCATAAATTTTGAATAGGTAGTTGTATCCAATCCCTTGGTATCTTAGATGAACAAAAAGTCTTTAGCTAAGAGTTGCATATGTATCTCTTATTTCAATAATTGACAAAATGTTTCTAAAAAGCTAACCTCTTTGTTAAAAACATATTTGCATTGAATTTTTCAAAGAACAAGCAAGGTTGAAATTGTCAAGTAGTGCTAGACACCATCGAGAGAGAAGTGGACCAAAGATCTAGAATCACCCAATAAACACCAATCTCTAATACAACATCCCTCACAAAATGACTACATGCTTAGACTAAAAAAACTCCCAATGGGATACAACAAAAGAAAAATCATAAAGGAGGTGCTTCACCATTTCTAGCCTGAGGAAAGAAGGGAAAATCCCATTTGAGAGATAATTTTGAATAACAACGCCTTGGTAGGAAGGTCCTAGTGAATCATTATCCATGTAACCACTTGGAGTTTGTAGTTGACCTGACACAACCACCATGTCTTCATGTCAATACACACTAATAATGTATTAAGAACAACGTTGACCTCATGTCACTCATGAACAAGAGCATACAAACTCCAAGGATCATATTGGACCAAGGGGCTCTAGAAGCTCCACTCCCAATCATGCCAAAAGGGACTAGGCATGTATATATTCATTTTAAATAGGTCCTCCGAAATATTTGGAACAACAATCTCCCTAATAGTATGTCAATCTGTAGAAGACAGGGAAAACTCATAGGCAATGGATTGCAAGTACTTCCAAGAGCGAGCGTTAGAATCCCACAAATGCCTCAAATAAAAATAGTTCTTCTTATTCAATCATTTCCCTTGAAAAAGAGGCATGTATGCAACACACATGCTCTGCACCTTCCTACTCCAAATCAATTTTCTACCCAAATCCCATCCTGTCATAAAACCTAACATCTACCACTGCACCAAATTGGCTACCTTCCTCCATATTGTCTAGATACTTTTGATAATAAAGGAACCCAAGACCCATAAGCTATTAGGAGTTGAAATTATGTCAAATAATATGAAACATCCCTTGATCTTGCTAATATGTTGTGTGATGAGAAGATAATGCCTCAACAATCTCTCCTAAGGAGAACATACCTCTAGAAACCAAACCACCCATTTGGTAGTGAAGATTCTACTCTAAGTCACGATATAAATCAACCATAGACCTCCTTATTCCTTTTCCATAATGAACACATCCTAAGGTACCATAGGGATGTCCCAAACCCTTCCCTACTTTGCCTAAAATCACAAGTAAAGAAGTTGCTCCAATCTTTGAAAATAATCCCTACTAAGAAGTCAACAAGATACATAATAAATTTGTGAGGCTTGAAGAATCATGCTCACTATAGTGAGTTTTCTAGCAAATGGAAGGCCTTTGTACTACCATAAAAAGAGTTTAGGTTGCAAATGCTCCAAACACCAATCCCACCTAGCCATTGGAGAGAGCCCCACATTGAATGGGATGCCAAGATATATCACTATGACACCTAGATGAATGAAGGTCCAGATGAGAGGAATTGAAATGGGAGGTTCATCTAAACTGAAAAACCAACAATCAATCTTATGATCACTAACCATATCCTTGGAATCCTGGAAAAACATGGACACACAATCTCTAACACCAACCACCAACACCTAGTTAACTAATATAGATAACAAAGTATCATTTGCAAAGTGATTATTCACCATCTCAAAATCATTTGGAAGTGTAATACCTCAAAAATTCCCTTGCAAATAGGCAACACCCAACAAATAACCAAGGGTATAAATTAATTTTAATCATGTTAATTAATTTATAACCAAGGGTATAAATTAATCATGTTAATTTTCTATGTACACTTATTTTAAAACACCACCATAAATTAAGAAAAATGTTTCATGTCATTCATTAACGAGCAATACAAAGACGCTCCAATTTTGACTCTAAATGGACTTTTATTAAATTAAGAAAAATGTTTCATGTCATTCATTAACGAGCAATACAAAGACGCTCCAATTTTGACTCTAAATGGACTTTTATTAAAAAAAATATGAGTATTTAATTTTTTTTATGTATATTATTGTCTCTTCTAACTTATCGCTTCCTGAAAATTTTGGAGAAGCTTCCATCCGTATCAAATACTTGTACCCACGTTCTTAATGTTCCCCTATAATTCTAGAAACTCGTGCAACACATAATTTCCCCTATTGTCTCTTTTTGTCATTTTGTGTGCCACTATATGTGAGTTGTTTACACAATGCCTTGCTAAACCAAAAGGCTTTCTCCAAACCAAAAAAATCTTATCTTATGAGGAGAGATTTCCTTGGAATACACGTGTACTAAATGACAATAAACACATGGTTAGTGGTAAAATTATAAAGTATGATACAATGACACAAGGAAATTGCAATGCACTTCTCTCTTTTGTTATTGAAATTTATTTAAATTGATCAGGGTTTAACACCATTAAATAAATTAGAAATAAAAAGTATGTATATGTGTGTTGAATCCAATGGTGGGGATTGAGGGGTTTTCATCATTGACCAAGGTTCAATTTTCATTAAGTATTTTCTTACTCTTTAAGGTATGCATAGGGACACTTAAATGTAGTGGTCAAATGTGTGAGGCTTGTATTTCACTATCCATGTCAATATAAGTGGATGAAATACTATTTCCTCCTTAAGTCCATTCTATATGGATCAAAGGCTACCCTCGTGTTCTCCTTAAGGCCAACTAATTTTTAGTTCATTAGGTTATGGTCTAGCAAAAACTTGGAGCAATTATTATGAGCATGAACCAAGTTCAAATCTTGACAGGATTACTCCCCTTACATGGTGGATGTTGAATGTGGCCTTTATTTTGCCTCGTTGTTGATATTGCTTCATCCTGTGTGCTAAGGATTCTTAGACTTTAGTATGCTGATGTAATTATGGCCAATGCCACAATTGTATAATGGGCATTCAAGTCAATCAAACATGAATTTAACACAGACTCTCAAATAAAAGTATTTTGATAATGTCTAAAACATAAACGCTAACTCCTTACTAGATATTGTCATGACTTGTATAATAGTACCAAATTAGAATAAGGATAATGATACAATGAAATGCATCATTCTAACAAATTTTTTATAGAAATCATGAAATTTTTTCTTATTAATCTTATTAAGTTTTAATTTTTTAAAATCACAAATTGATTCATAGATCCAAAACCTTAAAAGGGAGGAG
This sequence comes from Picea glauca, assembly GCA_000966675.3. Lineage (NCBI taxonomy): Eukaryota > Viridiplantae > Streptophyta > Pinopsida > Pinales > Pinaceae > Picea > Picea glauca. The sequence continues at coordinate 484,127 of JZKD02S1673109.1, read as the reverse complement.
AATTGTGTTTATCCAATATTTTTAAAGTGAAATGATGATCAATCACTAAATTAAAACCAATATACATTAAAAAAAAATCTAAAATAAACACATGAAATTGCATTTTTATTAAACACATGAAATTACATTTTTATTCTATTCTATTTATAAGAAGAAATTAAAACTATTAATATCATAAAAATATATTTTAAATAATATTTTAAATTTTTAAATATTATAATAAATTAATGATAAAAATACTAAAATTAAAATGAATTTAAATTTAATCGAAATTTAAAGTATTTTATGTAAATCTAATAAAATTAAAGTTATTACAATCCATACGGATATTTTAATTCTTTTCCATGGAATGGGATCCAAAGTACTTTTGACAATTGTGGCATCCAACGTCTTAAAGTAGTTGCTGTAACATTTCTATATGTTCATCAATGCCGACATGTATAATGAAAAGAATAACGAAAGGTCTAAAATAACTAAGAAATCATCTTTTGAAATAAATAAATCTTGCGTATGAAATCTTTGGTCGGTGATTTGATGAGTTTGAAATGATATTTTCGAACAAATTGTGAAGCATTTCTCTTATTGTTTATATGTAAGTATTATGTATTAAGAAAATGTTATATTAAATAAAATATATATTCATAGGGTTGTTTAATTGTTTTTGAAAAAGAGTTAAAACTTAGAATATTTAGAATACAACTATATTAATTGGTTGGTTGTCACTTGGAGGTTATATTATAGTTATTTTTGGGTTTGAACTAACAACACTTCTAGTAGTGGTATTGAAAGTATTTGTAATAGTTTTTATTAGAGAGTTTGAACTCATAACTTATTAAGTTAATTATGAATATGGAGACTTTGGGGTTGGGATAAAAATAAATTGAGTTATCTTATTTTTAGTACTAGAAACTTTTCACTATTATTGACAACTATGTATGTTAGAAGTTTTCTAATGTGCAACCTAGTTATATAGTTACAAATTTTCATTTGGTGTCTAAAAATTTAATGTCAAAATTACTAGTGATTATTAATATAGATAACCATGTTGTGCCTAACATACATTTTTGCATGGTATAAAATATATTTCTTCATTTTTGATAGGTTATTAGGAACTATTTTTGTTGTTTTACTATTTTTAGGGGTTTATATGCATTTTATTTAGGATTCTTTTAAATTCTTTTGTCGAATTTAAAGGCTATCTATATCATAACAATCCTAATTTCTACATTGAAAAAAAAAGAAATCAATCATTTTAAACTATGGGTGAACCTTCTTGTAACAAACTTTGTAAATAATCCTAAATCATAACAATGACACATCCTTGAACCAAAATAGTTGAAATTCCAAGGAAAAAAGATTTTGCATGTATTTTCTATTAAAATATTCTACAAGGATCTAAGTTGAAATGTAGATTATGCATCACTCTAATATTCCAGAGGGAGCTAAGCTTAAATCTACATTTTGCGACTCTCCCTATAGTGAGGGAATATATAATTTTAAATATCACTTTGCATATATTCCAAGTATGACAATACTCATTTCCTACAGGTTTAACACATTAAACATTGGACAAAATTGATCATAGAACCCCTTAATGAAGTTAAAACTAAGAAAACGAACATAAATGTAGAGTCGAAACACTTGGAGTTGGGTGCGATTATTCTTATACACCTTTTCCACCCCCGTCCATGGAATCTACAATGCTAAGTTATTAGCTACAAGGGGTGGTAATATAAACACAATTTATGCTCTCGCACACAACAAATTCACAACCTATCTTTGAAAGTAAAAAATGGAAAAAATAATGTCCATATATAGTTCATGAAGGCCATTGCTAACTGTTGGTATTATTTGGTATTCCCTTTTGTTTACTTATTTAAGAGATTTTCCAACAATGAGCAGAGTTCTAGTAGGGGAAACTTGGTGGAGATGGTTAAATGGAAAAGACGAGCTCTAGGGACAAATATGAAGGATTAAATATGCAAGGGATGTAACAAAACATTACCTAATAAGGATGGAAGGTATGAGGCTAAGATTTATGATCTAGAATAATGCATGGAAAGATAAATAATTAGTGTAGGAACATTTTTTTGGGAAATAAGACTTTGGACTTTATCCCTTTCTATGCTGATTCTTGGTAGAAGTAATCAAAGTTAAGGCTGCAGGAAACTCTTGGAGATGGTAGAACCCTTTTCCATTCTTTGAATTGGCACGATATTAATCATTATTGGGAGGATAGTGTGGAAGGAGATAATAGAGGATGACATGTATGGAAATCTAGAGATGTATGGCCTACATGCACATTGTATAGTAAAGGAGGTCCTAGCACTCTTGGAGATAGAGTTGAGGGACAAAAGGATATGATGTAGAGATGGGATTGATATTGTTCGATAGGGACAACATGGAGGCTATGCACAATTCTTTAGATAAATCAAATATTTGGGAACAAATATGGAGTTTATTTGCCTAAAAATATCAATGTTTCTTTGGCTTATGACCTACAAGAAATTCTTGACATAGGATAAACTTTAGAGGAGAGGGTTTTAAGGCCCCTCAATTTACCAAATTTGTAAACAAGAAGAACACACAACAAAAAATTGTTTCATTCAATGTGAACATGTATCGTCTCTATGGGATGGGGGGATGGGGGGATGGGGACAACTTCTAGACAATTTGATAGATGAAGGAATGACATCTTGGAAAATTTAAAAGTATGGAGATATTTCACATATGAGAACTTAATATCAACTTTGACAGAGCCTCCAAAGGTAATACAAGAGTTGCAGTAATAGAAGGGGTCTTGATGAATGCTACAAGGAATATTCTATGAGTTTTTTCTTATTTCATTGGTTCAGACAATGAAAATGGGGTATAAATTTCATCCTTGGAAAGCGGTCTTCAAATTGACAAAAAAAAGGTGCTATGGAAAGTTGATGGTAGAAGGGGATTCCCAAATCTTGGTAAATGCACTAAAACAATTGTTAAATGGATCAAGACAAAAAAAAACACTATTAGTTGAGAAATTTTTGTAAGCCTAGAGAGAATCACAAAGATTATTAGACACATCCCAATACTAATCCCCCTTCATCAAGGGAAATTTTAGGGGATAAATTTAATCCATAGACTAATTTTCCATGTTTTTTTTCTAAAACTTTATTCGTCAATTTCTATTTTCTTGGTCCAAATTGTGTATCATAAAAGTATTTTACTCTAAAAATTCCCAAACTTTTCTAAAATCTATATAAAATCCTTAGAAATTTTAATATTTTTACAAAAATATAGCTTAACATTTTATGGTTATAAATTTAAGGATTAATAAGATTTGCCAAGGTTTCTACACTTTAAGATAAGTATGGATCCTTAAAAATTTCCCTGCCCTTCATGTTTGGTGTAAGTCTAATGGACTGACATACTGACTAGCCAAAAAGGGGGTGAAGTTAAGGGATCAAGACTTTGATGTAAGGTAGGAGAATATGGAACTAGGTAAACTCAAGGATGATTGATACATAGAACATAGAGTGGATCCCTTGCATAGGGTGAAGCAAGGAGGAACATATGTGTCCTCCCAAAGGATAGGAACTGGTAGATGAACCACAAACAAATTGTGTGGAAGGAATAAGGAGAGACTCATGGGCGAATACTCATGTCATCATATCTTAGCTCCCTTGTCTTGAGGATTATTTTTCATTTCACATCAGAGTTAATTAACTCATGCGGTGAATTATGAAAGGAAGTGGACTAGGGGTTGAAATTGTTACGAGGAAGTCTTTTTTTTCTTTAGGTTACAAATCCTGAGGAAAATCCTTAAGTACTTCCCTTCATTTAGAGGATGGTACCTAGGGTAAAACCTAAAATATTCAAGGCACACAGTCGATAAAAAACAAGGATCAAATTCATTACAATAATATACTTGTTAAGAGCTCAACATGCCACTTACTAGAATTGAACCTAGGTGGAGATGATAACAATAATTCTTCCCAGCCACCCAAGCTAAACCCAATTGACAACTATGAGGAGGTATATTGAAGGCATAGTTGGTAATTATGAGAGAGACGTGGTTGGCTCTAGATGTATCCAAAACGTTTTAATGGGATCTAGATTTTAAGAAGGAGATCTTGGTTTACTTGGTGATCCTGCAATCTATGAGGTGATCATTCTCTCTATTTGGTGATCTTTTACTCCATGAGGTGACCTCATAGTTGGGAGGTGGGAGGTTTGGTCCAATGAATCTACTGTTGGATAGAGTGGATGGTCAATAAGTAGGAAGGAGAGATAGAGATTCTAGGGGAAGGTATGGTTCTTGTGTTAAGAAGATTTAGGCTTGGGAAATATAGGAATTCTAGAGTACTTAAGACAAAACTATAGAAGACAAGGGCTACGGAGAATGATGTAGAATTTGCAGAGGGTACCATTGTAAATTTGAAAGAAATGTCAAGAAAGAGGTGTATTATATTGAGAACTTGGTTAGAGAGAAAGGGTGAGAAACATTTATTGAGCAAATTAATGTATAACATATAGACTAGATTCTGGATATGCATTTCTCTAAGATTCACAAAACCAAGTATTTGAAAATGTTGGAGTTATAATCTCATATCAAGAAATTCATAGAAATAGTGGTGGTGAAGAAGGGTACTCAACACCAGGGAAATCTCAACAAACTAGACCATTTGGACCATATGGGGGTCACGAGTAAGGAGTGATGACCATGAGGAGGTAGGGAGACTATCAAAGAAATATAAGAGGCATCTTGGGCTCCTGGAAAAGGAGCTACTCCACCAATCTACATCCATATGGATTTTGATTCCAAATCCAAGGACTAATAAAGGCTACCCCTGCGCTCAATGCTATGTTTTGTCATTTCTTATTATCATAAAATGGTTGAATCAAACAATAGGTAGTCATGGTCCAATTATTAAGTTATTTTTTCTTTATAATATTATTTTGTATCATGAGAGAACAAAAGAATTATCTCTAAATAGATCCAATATTATTTTGATAATTGTTGTCCTATATTCTTTGGGAGATAACCTCATAATAGATTAGATTGATTGCACCTTTACTCTATATAATTATTATTAGCACAATCGCTAACTCAACTAGTGAATGTCGACAGATATGGACTCTTTCCCACATCACAGGTAATGCGTAAAAACCCCATACAAAATAAAAATAAAAGAACCCTCGAAAGTTAAAAGATAAAGAACTGCGTGCAATCCTTAAAAATCCCATACAGAAAAAAATGAAAAGAACCCCCTGCAGTTAAAAAAGAAAAGAAAAGAAAAGAACTGCGTGCAGTAAATAACTGACATAGTTAAAACCCATAGAAGTAAATAACCGACACAGTTAAAAATCCCGGGAAAGAAAATTCCTCGGCCTAATAATTAATCGATGTCGTGAAAACCAGGCACATTAAATAGCCACACATTTGTTGTAGTAAATAATATGACTGGTTATTATCAAGCTAATTTCACTAATCATCCTTAATAATGATTAACGACCATGTTTTGACATGCGAAGAAGATAATCCATACAATCTTAACCCACAATTTCATATGAATACAAAGAATGTTCTTGACATATTAAATGTCACATAAACCATCTGCATAATTAAAAGATGATTAAATATGGAAATTGTCAATAAGTATATGCCTATCGGCTTAAATATATATAGTATTTATAAAAAATTATATGGACAGTTAAAATGATTTAATTTTTAAAAAATTAAAATGAATTATGGATATTAATATCTTAAGGCACTCGATGTGGCATCGAATCTAAACAATAAGGCACCAACTCATCCTCACTCATCCAATGAGACTTAAAGTTCCCCTAACTTTATTTATGTCCATAAGTGCCAATTGTTTTGCATATTGTCACAACTAAAAGAAAAATGAACATATGGTCGCCACAGTCACAACTGAGGAAATTTCCCTGCACATCCTTAGTATTGATTCCACAAACTCAGACTCACTTCTGTTGTTGAAATTGAAAATGAATTTTCCTTCGACTAAGTAATAATTGAGAAGGCCAATAGTTTCCATACTATATATCTCTGCAACGAAATTGTCGGCTGAACAAAGCAAGGAATTATGAACTCTAGTGAACCAGATAAGACCATTGTAGTTTTGTTTTCAACCGACCGAAAAGTATCCAGATTGAGATAATACTAGATCTAGTGGTTAGCTTCGAAGAAGATGGTAGGCACTTTGCACTTTTCAGATCAACCAGAGGATAATTTTGAGGATAATCCCATTCTCTCACATCTTCATTTTACAATTTTGTAGTATTTTGTATAGCATGGCACAGATTAATATTGACGTCAACTTTCCATCCAATTCCACCTCATATGGAAACAACAAATACAATGTATACGATGTATTCTTAAATCACCATGCGCCTGACGTGATCTAGGTGGATATTGGTGGCCACCCACCTATTCCAACTGGCTCCTCTTGACAATTTTTAGTTTAACACGTTCTTTTGTAATTCTTTGTAATTGTGGTTTCTACATTTTCAACGCTGTCTGAAGCCATAAACATATTTGAGGTGGATATTGGTGGCTTCCCACCTAATCCAACTGGTTTATTTTGGAATTTTTCATGTCAATACATCTTTTTGTACTTCCAGGGCTGTTTTGGGGCCCTAAATAGTGTTTTTTGGTCTTTCCATCATCAAACTATAGACATGGTCATATGTTTATGGCATAATGTGCATTTATCAAAAATACCTTTCCAACGGGCTATCACATGCCTAAAACGGAGGTTGTATGCAAAAGTTACAACCCTAAGAAGTTGAGGTACCAACTTACCCATCGGGGCCCACATAACTTTTGGTGTTTCATCTCCTAGGGTTAGTTTTTTGGATGTCTAGGGTTTTCGAATTAATGAGTAATGTTAAAAATTCCTCTGGAGCCTCAATGTAACCATTCTTCTCATACGAATGTGCATAGCAACCACATATCTTCTCAGAGATAACTACCACCATTCGAGCAAGTTGTTTTCAGTTCTGTAGTTTTAGAGTTTCAACCTATTTTATTTATTCAATAGAAGTTATTGTTCACTAGATATATTTTGTTGTTATTTATATCTCTTTGTTATTATATTCAGCCTGTTATTCCTTTCATTCCGCTCATAAATATGGATCAGTGGTATCAGAGCAGTCTGCTCTTCATTTATTTTTCTTTGTGCATGTCCCCGACAAGATCTAGGTACAATAAGTTGGGACTCGAACCAGTCAATCCTTTGCCATTTTGGCCACTCCAATACCAAAAACAATCCATGGGGGATGAGAAGAAAGATTATGGAGCATGAGATCCTTTTAAAATTTTGCTTGAGGAAGCCCTTGCACGACAAAGGAACGAAATGATGGATAACTTTGCATAGATCCTTCAGCGGCTGCCCACAAGACATAAATCTTCATCAAGTGGCCATTCAACCCCATTCAAGGTACAAGTAAATTTTGATATTCCATTATTTGAAGGACTAATAGATGTTGATGTTGTAGACAAATGGTTGAATCTGCTCGAAGGGTATTTTTCGGTCCACAATTTTTCCGACAAGGAAAATATTACTTTTTCACTCCTCAAGGTCATCCCCCATGTTAAGGACTTGTGGGATACTTACTCTAAGAAAAGTTCCATAGATTAATCGGAAATATTTGCAGTTTCCCCCACATGGGATTCCTTCAGGGATGCCATTAAAGAATAATACTACCCTGTTGGAAGCTACGAGGACCAGTACATAAGATGGACCACGTTGCATCAGGAAAGGGACCAGACAATACCATATTTCACCAATATTTTCATTCCCTGCGCACCAAATTGGGTATAAAATACTCTGAATGACATCTGGTGCTCAAATACCGCGGTTTTCTACATAGATACATTCAAACAAAAAATGAATTTTTTAGACATCGCATCATTAGGTGTGACTTATAGATATGTTGTCAAGATCGAGAAGAAATTTAAGCAGAAGAGGCAAGAGTTTGGATCTGCAAACTCCTCACAGCCGAAGCAGGGCAACAACGGACCCAACCCACAAAACAAGAGATAGAGAAAAGAAGGTTTCTCTTAGGACAACCAGTGCAAGACGCAACCCAAGAAGGGTAATGAGAAGTCAAAGAAGGATAGGGGAAAATGGTGTGAATACCATAAAATCCCTTGGCACAACATCGAAGAATATTTCTCCAAGGTGTCATTAGTGGCTGAGTTGAAAGCTTCTGAATCAGAGGAAAATTCTGACTCTGAACCAAATCTAGAAAGTGGGAAGCGGATCATCGATGCCAAACCCAGTGCCATTGTCACTACCACCAAAGTCCAACGAAGCGAACCAGAAGAACCAGAGGAAGGGGAACACCTCTTTCACTCACAGATGTGGGTAAAGAGGAATTCACTATATTAAATTTTCGATAGCAATAATAAGAATAACTTGATTTCAACAAAGGTTGTCAAGCGGCTGAAACTGCCGATAACATCGCACCCACAACCATAAACCATAGGTTGGCTTTGCCAAGGATGAGATCTCCACGTCAACCAAAATTGTCGTCTTCCCTACACCATCAAGCCCTTCAAAGATGAGGTACTGTGTGATATTTATCCCTTTGAAGTTTGTGATGCTATTTTAGGCCAGCCATATTTGTGGAAGAGACATGCCATGTATGAGTCTAGACCCTACAATGTTATTATTACTTTGGGTAGACAATTGTATAGGATACCAGAGGTAGTGCCGCCTACTGCTATTTCTTCAATATCTTCTAAGAAATGTGGTAAGGTCATTTCAAAGACTGGGAAGTTCGTCTTCTTTGTGATCCATGCTCACAGTAAGCATAAGGTTGTCACCAAATCTGTGACCTCTACACAAATCCTCTCTTTGCATCAAAATCAAGTGGACGGGATCGTGGAAGAGTACAGAGAGATATTCTCCTCACCCACTAGGGTACTGAGACACTACCAAATCAACCATCCGATTGATCTAACCCCTGGTGCACCGCTGCCTAATGAACCAGTCTATCATTGCTCGCTAATGGAAAATGATGAAATCAACCACCAGATCTGAGAGTTTCTTCAAAAGGGGCACATCTGACCTAGATCCTCTCCTTGCAGAAGCTCGATTGTGCTGGTGCATAAGAAATACAAGACATGGTGGCTCTGCATTGATTACAGAGCTTTAAACAAAATCACAGTCAGGAACCAGTACCCAATTCCCCGAATTGATGACCTTCTTGGTCAAATCAAGGGGGAAACATTCTTGAACAAGATTGACCTAAAGTATGACTATCAATAGGTTCCCATCAAACCAACTGATGTATGGAAGACACAACAATAGGAAATTTATGATCTAAATAATTTCTTGTGCTTAGCTCCAGTACTCTCCTTACTTGATCTACAACAACCATTTGAGATTGAGACTGATGCCTCCGACTATGTTTTAGGCACAGTTCTCACTAAACATGGTCATCCAGTAGCATACCATAGGGAGACAGTCTTAGATGCTGTCTAAAAATACCCCACCTAAGACAAATAATTGTATTCCATTGTTCTAGCTTGTCTTCAATGGAAACATTACATTTTGGGAAAGGAGACAATCATCCACACTGATCACAAGCCTCTACAGTTCATATAGAAACTGGGGATGTTGCAGAATGAATGCCATAAAAAATGGTCCACATACCTATAGCAGTTCCATCTCAACATCAAGTATAAAACATGGAGCACAAATTGTATTGGTGACTACCTCAGTCACCCTCTCATTGCTGCAGTCACCACAATGCTCCATTTCTATGGGAATGAGGCATCTGAGTGGCCCCAACTTTATCAGCGTGACCCTGACTTCGCCACCACCTATCAACAATTGGGTACAGGATTGAATGTCACCGATTTTCACATCTAGGATGGATTGTTATTCCATCTGGTCCACCTTTGTGTTTCGACAAGTGAGCATGAAAAGCTGATTTGGGAGGCTCACTACAGTGGGATGGTAGGACATTTTGGTGTGGAGAAAACTGTGTTCGTTCTACAGAAACATTTTTATTGGGAAAAACTTTGACAAGACGTCAGCAAGTATATCAGATCTTTCACTTCTTGTGCCATTTCCAAGCCATCCATCACTACAATAGAACAAGCAATTAGCGCCTAAAATAGTGCCGAAATTTAGTGTATTTCAGTTCACGAATTAGACACCTTTTCATGCGTAAAATTGGGCGCAACATGGATTGTTTACAACTGCAGCAGATTTAGTGTCGGAATTAGCACCAGATTTAGCATAAGCTTTAGTGCCAAATTTAGCACCAGGAAAATAATGCCTAAAATAGTGCTAGGTTTAGCGCGAGGAATAACGCCAGAATTAGCGCCAAGAATAGTGTCGAAATTAGTGCCAGGAATAGCGCTAGGTTTAGTGCCAGGTGTTGCTTCCAGTTTTGCTTTTAATATGCCTTCCAATTTTTCTTTTGATATGCCTTCCAATTTTTCTTCCATTTTTGCTTATGGTTTAGCTTCCAATTTCGCGTCTAGTTTTTCTTCTAATATGGCTTCGAATTTTGGTTCCAGTTTGGCGCCAGGAATAACACTAGGTGTTGCTTCCAATTTTTCTTCTGATATGCCTTCCAATTTTTATTCCATTTTGGCTTCCAGTTTTACATCCAGTTTTGCTTCTGATATGGCTTCCAATTTTTCTTCCAGTTTGGCTTTTGGTTTGGCTTCCAATTTTACATCTAGTTTTGCTTCTAGTTTTTCTTCCTGTTTTGGTTCCCTTTTTACTTCTAGTTTATCTTCTAGTTTTGCTTCCAATTTTCTTCTGGTGTGGCTTCCAATTTTTCTTCCATTGTTGCTTCCAAAAATGCTTCTTGTTTTGCTTACAATTATTAATTTAATATGTTTTATTTGAATTTAATTAGTTAATTATATCATTTCTCTTAAATAACTTATATGATTATACAGTAAGTCATATAAATGCATTTAAAATAATTTATAGGATAACATTTATAAAGATTTTTTAGGGAAACATACATCCATACAAATTAACATCGTTATACTTATTAAATCTCCATCAAAATAGAATCTACAACATCCAATATATACAAAATAACAATACAATTATTATAACATGATCATCATCTATAATTAAAACAAGTGAGTCAAATATCTATAATTTAAGTGAATTTGACAACATCAATCATGAGGAGTAAATCAAAACCATCATACGTAATAAATATGCATCCAAAAATCATCAACCACTTTCAATATATAAAAATTGACGAGTCAATATTGATAAGATCAACATCATATATAACTAAAACAAGTGAAAGTCAAATATGCTAGTAGATAAATAACATCTGAAAATGATACATGTCCAACAATCGACATAAGTCAAAATGATACATCATGTACACATGATATAAATAAAAGTGATAAATTATGTAAGACACAGTGATACAAGTCAATATGATATGTCATCTCAAAATGATACAACTCAATAATATGGTACTCAAGGCAATGAAAATGATACATATGATAGTAACCATGAAAATAGGCATTATAACAATATATCAAAAATGATCCATGATGCAGTCTATATGATCATGAATTTCATTGGCTGCTACCAACAACTGCATCATCATCATCATCACCATTGTGACCATAATCATCATGATCATGATCATCGTCATCTACATCGACATCGACATCATTGTCATCTGTGTTGGCATGTTTCATAGGCAGAGTATTCTTGTCATTGATGGCAAGATCGGAGTATGCATCAATGGAAAAATAGGAACAAAGTAAGCTCAGGAGCAATTAGTGCAGAGTCGAATGTAGTGCGAAGGTGTGCTTGTTCATTTGATGGAAAACAAGCAGGCAAGGAAGACCAGTAGTGCAACGATGATCGAATGGCAAGATCGAAGTGTTGGTCAAACTTCATTTCGGAGTTTCGACTACCGGGATTTCGGATACCGGGAGTTGGAGATATCAAGAACTCTCACTACAGGAGTCCCGAAGTCGCGAAATGTGAAATCACAATATAACCTGAACCGTTGTATCAAGCACAAATCTGGACCGTCGATCCAAGAAGAAGATGTGGCGAAAGATCATTCTTTCATTGACTGAAAAGTCAAAGGAATGAAATGCTCCAAAATTTCAACTTGTGAAGTCGCGAAATGCGAAACCCTGAAATCATGAAATAGGCACCCCAACAAAGACTCCATTTCAGAGTTTCGGTTACCAGGAGCTGGAGAAGTCAAGAGTCGAGACTCTCCAACACAGGAGTTCTGAAGTCGCGAAATACGAAACCCCTAAATCATGAAATAGGTGCATCGCTTGAAGTTTCGGCTACCAGAGTTTCAGATACCGGGAGATAGAGATGTCACGGACTCTCATCATCAGGAGTCCCGAAGTGCCGAAATGCGAAATCCTGAAAACCCAAAAAAGGCACATCACTCGGAGTATTGGATACCGAGATTTTGGTTACCAGGAGATGGATATGACAAGGACCCTTCATCAACAGGAGTCCCGAAATGGTGAAACGCGAAATGGCAAAATGATCTAAGCTGTTGGATTGAGGAAATCATGGACCGTTGATCCGACTCCATTTCGAAGTATTGGATACTGGGATTTCAGATACCGGGAGATGGAAATGACAAAGACTCTCATCATAAAGAATCCCGAAGTCGCAAAATGATAAAAGACTCCACATCGGAGTTTCGGATACCAGGAGGTTGAGAAGTCAAGAGTCAGGACACTGCATCATAGGAGTCCCGAAATCGTGAAACCCGAAGTCGCGAAATGATAAAGACTCCATACTGGAGTTTCAGATATCAGGAGTTGGAGGAGTCAAGGGTGAAGACTCTTCATCTCAGGAGTCCCGAAATTGCAAAACCCAAAGTCATGAAATGTCACAAACTACATACCAAAGGTTCGGATACTGGGCGTTGAAGTGTCGAAACACTTCACTACCAGGAGTGCCGAAATGCCAAAATGTTGAAACGCGAAATTGTGAAATGCAGTTTCGACTAAGGCTGAGGTCATAGCCATTGGTCACATCGACGAAAAATGGGGGAAGGAGTTAGTGAAGACAAGCTCCTTTTCAGAGTTTCGGGGGTCGGGAAGTGGAGAGTACTAAAATCCTCCACCACGGTGATCCTGAAATGCCGAAGAGTGGAATGATGAAATGAACGCAAGATTTAGACAAGTTAATCCAATAGTGCAGATGAAAATGAAGACGATCAGAGGGCTACTGTAGCACTTCTCAGTGTAACTGCTAGAAACCACTGATGGTTTCTTCTAGAGGACTTGAAGAGACTTCTGTGTGATTTCCATGGGAACTGAAGGGTCACAAGGAATCTTTCAGTAGGAGAAAAGACTATTCATGGAGGCTATTGACAGCTGGAAGAGCATTGGAGCCGTTAACTACGACAGAGAGGTAGAGGCTGACTCCAACAGAATATGAGGAATCTCAACTGCCTGTGATGTGAAGCAATTTGATCATGACACCCAGTGATGATGGGCAGATGGGCTTAACAAACAGAGAAGCTGAAGAGTTTCCATGATGAAGAGGCAGAGCACTCAACATGCAGAGGATGAAGAACCATTGCATACAGAGTATGCACAAGATGCACAGGGAGTATAAGAATGTGGAGAAAAGAAGAGATTAGGGTTGTTGCGGTAGAGAGTGATGTATGTGTGAAGAAGGAGGTGGAGTGCAATAGCTGAAATGGACAGAAGACAAAAGGTGCATTGAATGGGAATGGCGCACAGAGCACAAAAGGCAGAAGAATAGAAAGGGCAATGGATGTGTGCAGGAAGATAGTGAGGAACACAGAGTAGCGAAATCTTGTAGAACAGTGATGAGACTGGTAAGCTGTTGTTGAACACTATATCACTATAATAAGTTTCAGTAATTTATATTCATAGACCAGGGTGGTAGGGAGGTGCTAGGGAGGACTGGTGTCCTCATAGGTTCAAGGGAGTGCTTGAACACAGGGAGTTGTAGCTTCCTTCTAGTTGGTGCTAGAGAAACCAAGGAGTTGGTGCTTCATTCTAGTTGGTGCTAGAGAAACCAGGGAGTTGGTGCTTCCTTCTAGTTGGTGCTAGAGAAAACAGAGAGTTGGTGCTCTCACCAGGTAGCAGCTTGCAAAACAGAGGTTGCAGCCTCATTATGAGTTGGTTCTCATATGTATGATAATGTAAAGTATGCAAATATTACTTATCATATAAAGAAGAAGAGGTTTTTACCCCGTATGGGTTTCCTCAAGAAAATCTGTCTCTGTGTATCTCATATGTGTGACTGAAGCTGAATATGCTATTGCTTATTGCCCTGTATCATTGTGATTGTCATTGAGTTCTTTGTAAAGAATTAAAAATAAGTATAATTGTTCAATCTCGGTAAACAACTGATTCACCCCCTAGAGCTTAAACATGTCAAGCTATGAAGGAAATTCAACCAATAAGGCCCCTCTATTCAATGGAACAAAATTTGCCTTCTGGAAAGTTAGAATGAGAACCTACATAATGGCTTTAGGTGCAAATGTTTGGGATGTGGTAGATACTGGTTATGTAAAGCCAGTTGTACTAGCTAATAAGGATGACAAACTAGAATTTAGCTTCAATGCTAAGGCTATGAATGCTATCTTGAGTGGGCTTGCAGAAGAAGAATTCGTAAAAGTTATGCATCTAGGAACTGTCAAAGAAATGTGGGAAAAACTCATTAATAGTTATGAGGGTAATGAGAAGGTAAAGGATGCCAAGCTTCAAACCTATAGAATGCAGTTTGAACAACTGAAGATGAAAGAAGATGAAATTGTTGGAAAATACTTTCTAAGAGTAGAAGAAATGGTAAATGCAATGAAAGCACTTGGTGAAACAATTGAGGAACCTTCTTTAGTTCAGAAAATCTTGAGATCTCCCCTAGATAGGTTCAATCCGAAGGTCTCTGCTATAGAAGAACTAAATGACTGAAAAACCCCGGAGTTTGATCAACTTCTAGGAAAATTGACTGCATATGAAATGAGAATAGTTAAAGATAAACCCACCTCCAAAGAAGCATCATTTAAAGAAGACAAGAATGAGGATTCTGAGCCCGATGAAATTGAAGCAAAATTTGTGAAGAGACTAAAGAAGGGATCAGGAAAATACAAAGGTAAACTACCTTTCAAATGCTTCAACTATGGTAGGATAGGTCATTTTGCAAATAAATGCCCCCACAAAGGAAAGGATCAGACATGTGATGATGAGGAGAAGTACAAACACAAAAATTTGTTTAGAGAGAATAACTTTAAGAAGAAAAGTCTTTGCGTAAACAATGATGATGATCCCTTAGATGATGAAGACAATGATTCATCTATTGAAGATAAACTAAATTACTTCATACTTATGGCCAAAGAGGACTATGATAATAACAACACAGGGAGTGATGTTAATGAAGAAGAAGCTATGGTTGACATGGAAGGAGAACTGATTAGTGCACTGGAAGAGATTGACAGACAAAGAATCGAGAACAGAAAGCAAAGACAATTGTTGATACAGTTCAAGAAAGATAGTAAAGAACCTGATGAAGACCTTTTCCTACTAAAAGTAGAATTGGAAGAGGCAAAGAAAATCAAAGATATTCTGAAACGACAGCTATCAAAAAAGAAGTCAAGATGTGAAGCATTAGAACAAGAAGTAGTGAAAACTAGGAAAGAGATGGAGAAGTTTCAAGCCTTGTATAATCAGAATCTGTCAAGTATCAGAGCCTCAGAAGGATTAGCCACCATTCTGAATCAACAAAGGAATCCAAAGCTAAAAACTAGTTTGGGTTATGAAGAGGGATCAAGTAGTGGAAAGCCAAGAGACGAAGAACCCATCAAGTTCATCAAATGTACAACCAATGACAACAAGAAACCTACAAAAACAAAGGAAGAAAATTAGCCGCCCAGGACGAGTAAGGAAAAAGGTGCCAGGACTGAATCTGTAGAACAAAGAAATAATGCGCTCCCTGCTGAAAGACGTTATCAACATGGAAGAAATCGATTTGCTCAAAGAAGACAACCATTTTCCAGGTACAAAGAATTTTTCTATGGCTATTGTTTCTACTGTTCTAACTTTGGTCACAAAGCTGTAAATTGTTCCTTAAGAGTTAGACATGAGAAATTAAGATTTCAAAGGAATAAATACTTGCCACAACAGAGAATGATGCAGCCAAATAACAAACCTTCACAAATTTCAAATTGCCAAATTATGTCTAGGGACATGCAACTAAGGAGTTCAAGAAATAATCAACAGTAAATGAGTAGACAACGCTGCAACAATAATTTTGACCCATTGAACAATGAGATTGAATGCTACATCTGTCATAACTATGGACATAAATATGTTGACTGTCGATTAAAGAACTATGAACCATATTTGAATTCCCCTACTGAAAATGTCATGTTTTGGAAGAAGAAAGAAAGTGACAAGTGTGGATTAGTGTTGTCAGACCAAAGAAAAACGAACCCTTGGTATATAGACAGTGGATGCTCCAAACATATGACGGGAGACAAAGGTAAGTTTCTATCCTTAAGTGAAAGTAAATCATGAAACGTAACCTTTGGAAATGATGCTCCAGGTAAAATAAAGGATAAAGGGATGGTGAATTTATTTAATGGAAAAGGAAAAGCCCAATATGTTCTACTTGTAGATGAGCTGAAACATAATCTGCTCAGTGTAAGTCAAATGTGTGACAGAGGATGTGAAGTGGTGTTCACATCCAAGGACTGCAAGATAAAGTCTGTAAACTCAGGACAAGTGGTGGCCAAAGGTATAAGGACATAAAATAATGTATATGTGCTGAAAGAAAATAGAGAAGAATCTCATCTAAGCAAACATGATGAAAGATGGTTATGGCATAGGAGACTTGGACATCTAAACTTTGGCCACTTAATCAAACTCAGAAATCTCGAGGCAGTAAAAGATCTTCTGAGAATATAAAAGCCCAAAGATTCAATGTGTAAACCCTACCAAGTAGGAAAACTAAACATGACACAATTTAAGTCCAAGAGATTTACTTCAACAGAGAAACCACTTCAACTAGTTCATATGGATTTATGTGGACCATCAAGACAGGAAGGCATAGGGAAAGAAAACTACTTCATGCTGATTATTGATGATTACTCCAGACTTACTTGGGTTGCCTTCCTCAAAGAAAAATCTGAATCATTTGAGAAGTTTAAAATATTTAAGGCTTTAACTGAGACTCAAACAGGCAAGAGGTTAAAGGCAGTAAGATTAGACCGAGGAGGAGAGTTTATGTGAAGTGACTTCAAGGAATTCTATGACAAACATGGGATCAAGAGAGAATACACAATCCCAAGAACTCCACAACAAAATGGAGTAGTTGAGAGGCAAAACAAAACAGTGCAGGAAATGACCAGGTCAATGATGAATGAGAAGAACATTGGTCAAACCTACTGGGTAGAAGTAATGCACACAACAGTCCATGTTCTTAACAAAGCCCACCTCAGACCACAAAGTGACAAGACACCTTATGAACTGTGGTTTGGGAGACCTGCCTCATTTAAACACTTCAAAGTCTTTGGGAGTAAATGCTACATAAAGAATGATGATGAGAACCTTGGCAAATATGATGACAGGGTTGATTAAGGTATCTTCTTGGGGTATGCTACAAACAGTAAAGGATACATATTCTATAATAAGAGGCTTCATAAAATGGTTGACTGTATTGATGTAAAAGTTGATGAAGGAATCCCAGCAAGAGAGATGTACAGGAATGAGTCTTCTACAGAAGAAGCAGGTAAAGCTAAAGATGAATAGGTCCAAGAATCAGAAAATGAAGACTCTGAATCATATGAAGACTTAGACACTCAGACAGACTCAAATCAATAGTCAACTTCAATTTCCTCCTCCAGAATCATTCAAAAGAATCATCCTACAAGTTAGATAATTGGAGAAAAAGAAAAAGGTGTACAAACCAGGAGAAAGCTAATCAAAACCACCGAACAATCTCATATAGCTTTGATATCCATGTTGGAACCCAAGAATTTCAATGAATCCAACAAAGATGACCACTAGGTTAAAGCCATGAATGATGAACTTGATCATATTGAGAAAAACAATACGTGGGAGATGGTTCATAGCCCTGAAGGTAAAAACGTCATTGGCTCCAAATGTATATTTAAGAATAAGTTGAATGAGCAAGGACAAGTTCTCAAAAACAAAGCAAGGTTGGTCTATAAAGGATATGCTCAGATAGAAGGATTGGATTATGATGAAACATTTGTGCCTGTAGCAAGATTAGAATCTATCAGAATGTTTCTTGCCTATGCTTGTCATAAAAGGTTTAAAGTCTATCAAATGGATGTCAAGTCATCTTTTCTAAATGGAAATTTAAGTGAAGAAGTTTATATGGAACAACTAGAGGGTTTCAAACTGTCTGATAACCCTGACTTAGTATGCAAGCTGAAGAAATCTTTATATGGGTTAAAACAATCCCCTCAAGCTTGGTATCACAAACTGGATACGTATCTCAAAGACAAAGGGTTCAAGAGAGGAACAACTGACAACAATCTGTATATTAAAACAAAGGATAGTAATTTGCTCATCGTATTGGTCTATCTAGATGACATCATCTTCGAATGTAATAAGGATCCATTAGTACAATGGTTTTCTTCTACCATGGAATCAGAGTTTGAAATGTCCATGATAGGAGAACTGTCATTTTTTCTTGGTCTGCAAATTACTCAAAGGTCTGAAGGGATGTTCATTTCTCAAGAAAAATATCTAAGAGAAATGTTGAAAAGATTTCAAATGGAAGACTCCAAACCTGTGGGTACTCCTATGGTTACTGGATGAAAATTAAGAAAGGATGATGACTCACCTGATGTTGATCAAAGTTCATATAGATCAATGATAGGTAGCCTGCTGTACATCACATCATCTCGCCCAGACATAATGCATGTTGTAGGAATGGTAGGAATATTTCAGTCTGCACCTAAACATAGTCATTTGCAAGATGTCAAAAGAATATTCAAGTATTTGAAAGAAACAATGACTTATGGTCTGTGGTATCCTAGAAATCAGAAGTTTCAGTTAACTGCTTATTGAGATTCAGATTGGGAAAACTGTGTTGATGAGAGAAAAAGCACCAGTGGAGGAGCATTCTTCCTAGGTGACTCATTAGTAGCATGGCTCAGTAAAAATCAAGGTTCCATTTCTTTATCAACCACAGAGGCAGAGTATATTGTTGTTGCTACCTGTTGCACTTAGGTATTATGGATGATTCAGACACTTGCAGACTTGGAGGTAAAATATGCTGCACCTATCCCAATTCATTGTTATAACACTAGTGCCATCAGTGTGTCTAAGAATCCTATATTCCACTCCAAGACCAAGCATATTCCCATAAAATACCATTTTCTGAGAGAGAAGATCACTAATCAGGTTGTTCAGGTCCAGTACATTCCAACCACAAAAAAAATTGTAGACATATTTACTAAACCCCTAGCTAAGACACCTTTTGAATATCTTCGACAGAAGCTGGATGTCATCCCACCTCACACCTAAGAGAGTCCATCTTTTTAGGGGGAGTTTTGTATTGTTTGAATATCTAATGCCTCCTAAAAATTACTGCAATAGCTCAGGGGGAGCATGTTTTCTTTGACATTGATGTCAAAGGGGGAGAAAAGGAGTGGTCTGGGCTGGATGCTACAGTTGGAGGTCCAAACAGATTAGCACAGACACTCAGGGTTGCCATCAATGCCAAAGAGGGAGATTATTGGAATGTTTTACAAGCAGAGTATTCTTGTCATTGATGGCAAGATCAGAGTATGCATCGATGGAAAAATAGGAACAAAGTAAGCTTAGGAGGAATTAGCGCAGAGTCGAACTTAGTGCGAAGGTGTGCTTGTTCATTTGATGGAAAGTAGGTAGGGAAGGAATACCAGCAGCGCAACGATGAGCGAATGGCAAGATCAAAGTGTTGGTCAAACTCCATTTCGGAGTTTCGACTACCGGGATTTCGGATACCGAGAGTTGGAGATATCAAGAACTCCCACTACAGGAGTCCCAAAGTCACAAAATGCAAAATCGAAATATAACCTAAACTGTTGGATCAAGGACAAATCTGGACCGTCGATCCAAGAAGAAGACGTGGCGAAATATAATGCTTTCACTAACTGAAAAGTCAAAGGAATGAAATGCTCCAACCTTTCAACTCGCGAAGTCGCGAAATGTGAAACCCCAAAATCCTGAAACATGCACCCCAACAAAGACTCCATTTCAGAGTTTCGGTTACCGGGAGATGGAGAAGTCAAGAGTCGAGACTCTCCAACATAGGAGTTCCAAAGTCGCGAAATGCGAAACCCCAAAATCGTGAAATAGGCGCATCGCTCGAAGTTTGGGCTACCGGAGTTTCAGATATTGGGAGATAGAGATGTCATAGACTCTCATCATCAGGAGTCCCGAAGTGCTGAAATGAGAAATCCCAAAAACCTAAAAAAGGCGCATCACTCGGAGTATTGGATACCAGGATTTTGGTTACCGGGAGATGGATATGACAAGGACCCTTCATCAACAGGAGTCCCAAAATCGTGAAACGCAAAATGGTGAAATGATCTAAGCCGTTGGATCAAGGAAATCGTGGACCGTTGATCCGACTCCATTTCGAAGAATTGGATACTAGGAGATGGAAATGACAAATACTTTCATCATAAAGAATCCCGAAGTCGCGAAACCCAAAGTCGCGAAATGATAAAAGACTCCACACCGGAGTTTCAGATACTGGGAGTTTGAGAAGTCAAGAGTCAGGACACTGCATCATTGGAGTCCCGAAATCGTGAAACGCGAAGTCGTGAAATGATAAAGAATCCATACCAGAGTTTCAGATACTGGGAGTTGGAGGAGTCAAGGGTGAAGACTCTTCATCTCAGTAGTCCCGAAATCGCGAAACCCGAAGTCGCGAAATGTCACAAAATACATATCGGAGGTTCGATACTGGGAGTTGAAGTGTCGAAACACTTCACCACCAGGAGTGACGAATTGCCAAAATGCCGAAACGCGAAATTGTGAAATGCAGTTTCGACTAAGGCTGAGGTCACAGCTGTTGGTCACATCAGCGGAAGATGGGGGAAGGAGTTAGTGAAGACAATATCCTTTTCGGAGTTTCGGGGGTCGGAAAGTGGAGAGTACTAAAATCCTCCACCACGGTGATCCCGAAATGCCGAAGAGAAGAATGCCAAAATGAACGCAAGATTTAGACAAGTTAATCCAATGGTGCAGATGAAACTGAAGACGATCGGAGGGCTACTGTAGCACTTCTTAGTGTAACTGCTAGAAACCACTGATGGTTTCTGTCAGAGGACTCGAAGTGACTTCTGTGTGATTTCCAGAGGAAGTGAAAGGTCACAAGGAATCTACCAGTAGGAGAAAATACTATTCGTGGAGGCTATTGACAGCTGGAAGAGCGTTGGAGCCATTAACTACGAAAGAGAGGTTGAGGTCGACTCCAACAGAAGATGAATAATCTCAACTGCCTATGATGTGAAGAAATTTGATCATGACACCCAGTGATGATGGATAGATGGGCTTAACAAACAGAGAAGCTAAAGAGTTTCCATGATGAAGAGGCAGAGCACTCGACATGTAGAGGATGAAGAACCATTGCATACAAAGTATGCACAAGATGCACAGGGAGTATAAGAATGTAGATAAAATAAGAGATTAGGGTTGTTGCGGTAGAGAGTGATGTATGTGTGAAGAAAGAGGTGGAGTGCAACAACTGAAATGGACAGAAGACAAAGGGTGCATTGAATGGGAATGGCGCATAGAGCACAAAAGGAAGAAGAACAGAAAGGGCAATGGATGCGTGTAGGAAGACAGTGAGGAAGACAGAGAAACGAAATCTTGTAGAATAATGATGAGACTGGTAAGTTGTTGTTGAACACTATATCACTGTAATAAGTTTCAGTAATTTATATTCATAGACCAAGGTGGTAGGGAGGTACTAGGGAGGACTGGTGTCCTTAGAGGTTCAAGGGAGTGCTTGAACACAGGGAGTTGTAGCTTCCTTCTAGTTGGTGCTAGAGAAACCAGGGAGTTGGTGCTTCCTTCTAGTTGGTTCTAGAGAAACCAGGGAGTTGGTGCTTCCTTCTAGTTGGTGCTAGAGAAAATTGAGAGTTGGTGCTCTCAGCAAGTAGCAGCTTGCAAAACAGAGGTTGCAACCTCATTATGAGTTGGTGCTCATATGTATGATAATGTAAAGTATGTAAATATTACTTATCATATAAAGAAGAAGAGGTTTTTACCCTGTATGGGTTTCCTCAAGAAAATCTGTCTCTGTGCATCTCATATGTGTGACTGATGCTGAATATGCTATTGCTTATTTCCCTGCATCATTGTGATTGTCATTGAGTGCTTTGTAAAGAATTAAAAATAAGTATAATTCTTCAAGCTCGGTAAACAACTAATTCACCCCCCCTCTCAGTTGTCCAACAATCTGTATCTATGTCATCATGAGCATCATCTACCATCTCAACATCAGACCTAACGTCATGATTTGGATCTATTTGATGAGGATGATCTAGATCTTCTGGAAGATCCTTGTTCTGCAAAAACAAACATTTAGAATGAAAAGTTATTATTTATTTCATGTTATAATTAATTTCTCTGTTATATATCTAATATTACAACATATGAAATGAAACGATAATCATATTACATCATATCAAAGTGCACATACGATAACAAAATTTCAAGTAAGTTATAGCTAAGATGTCATTCCAATGATGTAAAAAATTTAACAATTATAATAAACGTTAGTAAATATCATAAAAAAATGACATGCCTAGCCTTGTGTAATGTACCCAACCACCCACAGGCTGGGCTACACTACTTCAAGCCCCCTCTCTGGACTAATTTCGACTTCTGATCTAAATTTTAATTAATAAAGATGCACGAAGTATTCACATGCATAGATCAAGATTCATGCTACAACATAAAAGAAATAAACCATATGTCATACACAACAATAACCAACAAGCATGCATACTATGGATACAAAATTCATAGATAAACAAATACACAATGGAATAAATAAACAAGTAAATAAAACCATAACAGAGAACACTCATCTTTAATGAAATGAATCACCAATTGACTATAGACCAAGGACATTCCACCCAACCATAGACACTATTTTTCCAAGTCTCATCATCAATTTCACCCCTGATCCAAGACTATGAATCCACACGGACGGTTCCAGAGTGTCACTCGGTTTCCCGAACTAGTCAGCACTCAAGCTCTCATAGGGTCTTCAACACCCACAACAATCCAAGTACACCATTTCTCTTCTACCCAACCTGCACAACCCAAGAGAATGGACCCCATTATATGCAACACAGTCCCTCAAGTTGTCCATCTCCTTCTAGGGATCCAATGCATATGGTCAAGAATATCCATGCTGGGACTCTCAGGATTCACAACTGTGAGAAACATTGAACATAGGCCAAAGCATCTCAGACATGCATTCCTTAATTCATGGCTGGAATACACCAATAGTCTTTACAACCAACAAAACCATGGCTACTCTCCAACAATTCGTTTTCCTTTCCCTAATCCCAAAACATGAATGATGAATGAAGAGTGGGTGAAAGAGTGAATGGAGAGAGAACATAGTGAAAGGTATGAATAGTGAACAAAAAGTGAGTGAGTGAATGAGTGAAAAATAAGCAACCCCCACCACAAACCAAAGATGGGTTTATTTATTTCTTGGAATTAAGGAACCACTTGGCCTTCCCCCCAAGAAGCTCATGTAACTGTTATTCTCCATTAAAACAAAAATGGGTAAATAAAATATAAAATACATAGCCCCTCAAGCCCCCTCTCTTGTGGAATCATAGCCCCCTATAACTCTTTTCCTTGTCCATCTAGCATCCAACAATGTATTTATTATTAATAATGAACAAAACATTACATTTCCTAGGCACACTTGCCTCTTTTAATTGTTTGGGCACTCTGGCCTTTCATAGATTAACAAAATACATTATTTAGTACAGGGCTCAAAACCGGGGTGTTACACCTTTCCATGCCTTTCCTTGACAAACCATGACTTGCCTTGACATGTCTTTCTTTTCCTTGACATGCCATGCCTTGTCTTTCCTTTACATGCCATGCCTAGCCTTTCCATGCCTTTCCTTGACAAGTCATGCCTTGCCTTGACATGTCTTTCCTTGCCTTAACATTCCATGATTTGCCATGCGTTGTTGTGCCTTACCATGAATTGACTTGTAATGATTTTCCTTTCCATGCAATGCCTTGCCTTGCCTTTCCATGCATTTCCTTGACATGCCATGCCTTGCCTTGCCTTTCCTTGCCATGCCTTGCCCTGACATGCCTTGCCTTGCTTTGATATTCCTTGCACTGAAATGCCTTTCCTTGACATGCCATAACTTGCATTGACATGCCTTGCCTTGACATGCAATTCCTAGCCTTGACATGCCATGCATTGCCTTGCCTTGACATGCCTTTCCTTTCCTTTAAATTCCATGCCTTTCCATGCTCCTTACCTTGACATGCCATAACTTGGCTTGACATTTCCATGCATTTCCTTGACATGCCTTGCCTTGACTTGACATGCCATGCCTTGTCTTGACATGTCTTTCTTTGCCTTGACATGCCATGCCTTGCCTTGCCTTGACATGTCATGCCTTGCCTTGACATGTCATGCCTAGCCTTGCCATGCCTTGCCTTGGCATGCCATGCCTAGCCTTTCCATGCATTACCTTTCCTTGACATGTTATGCCTTGACATGCCATTCCTTGCCATGCATTTCCTTACCTTGACATGCCATACCTTGCCTTGGCATTGCCATGCATTGCTTTGACATGTTCTGTCTTGACTTGACATGCCATTTCCTTGCCTTGAAAATCCATGCCTTGCCTTGACATGCCTTGACTTTCCTTGACATGCCATGCCTTGCCTTGCCTTGACATGCCATGTCTTTCCTTGACATTACATTCCTAGCCTTTTCATGCCCTCCCTTGACAAGCCATGCCTTTCCTTGCCTTGACATGCCATGCCTTGCCTTTCCTTGATATGCCATGCCTTGCCTTGACATACCATGTATTGCCTTACCTTTACATGCCATACCTTGCATTGGCATGCCATGCATTCCTTGTCATGCCTTGGATGCAACAATAGCTTTCCTTATAATGCGTTTGGCTTCTACAAACTCCATAGTAGTGAAAAAACACACTAGAGACCAAACTATATTGGGGAGCTAGTTGCAACAATGAAGTAAACCATGATGCGCTTTTATCAATGGAGGCCTTCTTGGACCCTGTAGTAAGACTATAAAGGAAAAAACACAACATTTGGGTTGCTACAACAATAAAGCAAGATCCCCAACGATGTGTTTTTCCCTTGGAGGCTTTGTTGAACCACACCTCAAGCTTGAAAAGCATGGAAGGCTAAAACACAACATATGGGGAAGTTGTAGTAGTAAATCAAGTCAACTAGTGGTTTGTTTTTCCCTTGGGATATTTGGAAAACCTCATGGTGAGTGGAAAAACACATGGGAGACCAAAATACATTTGTGGATGAGCTGCAACAGTGGAGAAAGCTAGCTAGTAATGTATTTTTCTCTTGGGGGCTTTGTCAAACCTTAGAAAACCTCACGATGAGTGGAAAACACATGGGAGACCAAAATACATATGTGGAGGAGTTGCAACAATGGAGAAAGCTAGCCAATGATGTATTTTTCTCTTGGGGGGTTTGTCAAACCCTGTGGTAAGTGTAAAAATGCATAGGAGACCAAAATACAATAGTGAGGTAGATGTAGCAATAGAGGAATATGGACAATCAACAATCCCAATAAATGCATCGAAGAATCAAACAACACACTTGGACAACTGCAAGAGTGAAACAAAGTAGTAGGTCATGCGTTTTGCCTTAGGGGAAGCATTCTATCTATTATTGATTGCATTTCAAAGATTTTTCTTTTGCTCCTTTAATCAGGATCTTGCTAATTGAATATTTCATTTTAGCACATTGGATTTGTTGCATTTAATTCTTTGCATACACCCTTTCTTCATTCACATTCCTACATTTTACATTGATTGGTTTATAACAAATTAGATAGAGAACATAATAGAACATCCTATGTTTCATATGATAACTAAGTGATAACTACAGTGCTTTCCATTTCAATAAGGAAAGATCTAACTGGGCCCTTTCACTAGGTAAGCTTTTGTAGTTAACAAGGGTCATTTTCCTATATCAAAAATTTAGTGCTACAAGAAGGACACCACCCTTTTATGGCCAATAACTTACATGATTTGTGTGGATATGATGCTCATAAGAACATGTGTAGCTCTTATAAGTCCATAACCAAACTTTGAGGATAGTGAGGTTCACTTTGAGAGAAAGATACCATTTCAAACTAGCATTGATCCCCATTTTGAAAATGACATACAATTTGAAATCCAACCTACATTCAATATTGAGGATTGGTTCACCATTCCTTCTAAAGAATTTTATGTCTTTTAAAGGTTAACCCACAACTACACTGGTCAAATTGATGCATTTCCCATTGTACATGAGTTACCTAGATGAAGATAAGCTCAAATAATTCCCACTCGATGACCATATATCGAAGAAGAAAGTGATACTTTCATAGGTGACATCATTGATTTGATTTCCCAAGCTATTGAAGATATTTCAAAACCATTGGAATAAAATTCCATCTTCTACCCCTACAGATGAATAAAACATTTCATCTGATTGGGAATCATCTTTCACATCAATTTCTACATGCATCTCCCCCAGAAGCAATATGGCCAAAAATCACATTTCTTAGCTAGCTTTGGATACATTAAATCTATTGACTATAATATCTAATGTTCCAAAAAAGCAGAAATATTGTTGGCAAAGTTTGACCCATATAAAGTCTACTTACTGGAAGACTACATTAATAAACTCTTGAAGGCCATCAAATTTCTTAATGTCAAACATCAAGATGTGGTATGTCACCTATTTCCTTTCAATTTCAATGGTGAGGTAGTTACATGGTATTTCAATTTCAGTATTGGGTCTATTTCTAATTAGGTGGATTTTCAAACCACTTTTATAACAAAGTTGAATGCTGAGAAAACTCCAACAATTCTATTTATGTAGTTATCAAGAACAAAATAGAGTCAAAGGAAAAAATAAAATATTCCAACCATAGATGCACCACCTTGCTTAAAAAAATAGCATAAACCTCAAGACTCACTAAAAATGTATCGCTCAAATTTTACTCCACAACATTTCCAAGTTACATTTCCATGTTTGTTAAGAAAGTGGGAAAATATACATTGGTTGGTGCTTTTGAAGAATCCCACAAAGTAGATAAGGAGATTTTAAGTTTGAAAGGAATCTAGATTTGGGAGAGAGTAAGAATGCATTGATTGCAACACAAAATAAAATTATATCAGTGACAGTCTAGTAATAAATCTAAAGTGAAGGATTAAATCATGGATATAAAGAGTTTGTGAGAAAGTGATTCAAAAAATGTTGAATGACATAGCGGGCTTGTAGAAGAAAGTGGAGAAGGATCCTATGGAAAAAGGAATTTCAGGCTGGTGTGCATGGCAATTTGGCATGTACACCAACCCTTTGGCATGCACACCAGCCCAAGAATATTCATATGGGATATTCAAAGCATTTGGTGCTTATACTAGTTCACTTTATGAGGAATCAAGAACTTCAAGTCTATGCCTTGTTGGAGGTAACCCTAACATGAATAAGGGAGGAATACCTTGGTTCCTCCTAGAATGATGAGGAGAATGATCAACCACTTTGAAATGGTCTAAAATAAGTTGAAGATTAAAAAGATTTGAAAATCAAAACAACACATTTGGAATTCTAAGTGTGACACCAATCAACAGAGCACTACAGAAAAACTTTGAAAAGACAACAAGCAAACACATTCCTTTAAATTCTAGAAAAAGGTGATTAAATCACAAGGTCCAATTAGTAAGGAGCTAAAAAGGGCCTTCCAAATTTCAACTTGGGTCGATGGTGAGCGCCTGAATAAAACTAGTGAAGATATGTGAGATAGTTATAGTAACCCCACAAAGTTACCATCCAAGGTGAAATCCCCTTTCAAAATAATTAGGGAACCTCTAGGGAGGACTCTAATAGTGTTTCTCTATGGTATGCAATGGTATTGGAAATGGTATTTACTATGCATTGGTATGCAATATTATTGGTATGCATGCAATGGTATTGATATGCAATGGTATGGATTGATATTGGTATGCAATGGTATTGGTATGCAATGGCATGCAATGGTATGCAATGTCGGTATTGGTATGAAATGGTATTGGCATTGGTATGCAATGGTGTGAAAAGGTATGCAATGGTATTGGTATGCAATGGTATTGGTATGAAATAGTATGGTATGGTATGGTATGCAATGGTATTGGTATGAAATGGTATGCAATGATGAATACTCTATTGGTTGGTGTGCATGCAAATTTGGCATGCACAACAACCCTTGGGGTGGGGTGCATGTCAATTTGTCATGCACATAATCCATAGGGATGTTGTGCATGCAAAATTGGCATGCACACTAGCCCAAGGGCTGTTGTGCATGCCAATTTGGCATGCACAACAACCCAAGTTGGGATGGTGTGCATGCCAATTTGGCATGCACACCAACCTATCCCTTGGGTTGTTGTGCATGCCAAATTGGCATGCACACTCTGCACAACAACCATATTGGATATTGTGCATTCCAATTTGGCATGCACAGAAGCCATAGGGTTGTTGTGCATGCCAAAATGGCATGCACAACAGCCCAAGTTGGGATGTTGTGCATGCCAATTTGGCATGCACACCAGTCCTATGGCTTCTGTGCATTCCAAATTGGCATGAACAACAACCCTATTAGTTGTTGTGCACTTCACTATGGGCCTTACACTATGCCCCATCGTAATCTCCATCCACTTCACTATGGGCCTTACACTATCACCAAGGTTGTGGGTAGCAATGCTTTTGAGCTCAACAGTCCACCCTTCCTTGGCTTGCACCCAGTGTTAAATGTGGACCTCCTTCAACCATATTTTCCACCATTGTTGGACATCTTATTGATCACAAAATAGTTGACACCAACATAGCTCAACATTAACTGCATGGAACATGCATCCACTAATCAAATAGTGGACACATAGGTCAAGGGCACTCGCCGACAGAGGATCCAACTTTAACGGGTTGTTAAGGAAGGGTAGCTCCTACACCAAGGCAAGTGGCTCACCCGAGATCAAATTCAAAAAATGTTTCCTCACCTGATGGGGGAACTCAATGCAATGGATACCAATGCTTCCTAAGGGGGAGGACTAATCCAGGTGGATATTGGTGGCCACCCATCTATTTCAACTAGATCCTCTTAACAGTTTTTAGTTCAACATGTTCTTCTGTAATTCTTTGTAATTGTGGGTTCTACTATTTCAGGGCTATCTGAAGCCCTACATAAATTCTAGGTGGATATTAGTGGCTGTCCACCTAATCCAACTGGCTTATTTTGGAATTTTTCATGTAGTACATATTTCTGTACTTCCAGGGTCGTTTTGGGGCCCTAAACAATGTTTTTTGTCTTTCCATAGTCAAATTGTAGACGAAGTCAGAGTTTGATGGAATAATGTGTATTTCTCGAAAATACCTTTCCAACGAGATATCACGTGCCTAAAAAGGAGGTCGTATGAAAAAGTTATGACCACAAGAAGTTGAGGTACCAACTTACCCATTGGGGCCCACATAACTTTTGGCGTTTCATCTCCTAGGGTTAGGATTTTGGATGTGCAGGGTTTTGGAATTCTTGAGTAATGTTAAAAATTCCTATGGAGCCTCATTGTAATCATTATGCTCAGACGGATGTGCGTAGCAACCACATCTCTTCTCATAGATAGATACCACCATTCAAGCAAGTTGTTTTAAGTTATGTAGTTTTATAGTTTCAGCCTATTTTATTTATTCAATAGAAGTTATTGTTCACTGGATATCTGTTGTTGTTCTCCGTATCTTTGTGTTATTGTATCCAGTCTGTTATTCCTTTTGTTCCTCTCATAAATACATATCATGACATCAAGAAAACCTTGGCTAGTGATCTCTGCAATCTCCTTTATGGACACAGGTTGGAGTGTTTCTAGATGTTAATGAATTGGAGGAGGGAGAGAACTTAATAAATCAAATTGAAGGAACTATTAGAACAACCTCTTTCCATATAGAAATTTTTTCTCTAACATATGTGTAATCAATTTGGTGTCTCAATGAACTTTTGCTTATGTTGGAGTCTGGGTCAATCATTCTTCCGGTTGTCTATGGTGTCAAGCCTTTGGAACTTCGATGGAAGTTGGGCACAAATGGAGTGTATGGTCAAGCCTTGTGCAAGCTAGAAGAGAAGAGAACATTTGACCATCAAACTTGGCACTAGAAGCCAAGATATGACTCCAACACTATCAAAAAATGGAGGAAGGCTCTTTGTGATGTTGCAGAAATAAGCGGTTTCGACTTAGACACCTATAATGGGTGAGACATGCAACCCTTTGTTAGTCTCAACTTAGAGTTTGTTGGGTTTATATCTATATCACTCTATATGTATTTAGTCACTTATAACTAGTAATTTTACTTTGAATATTATTCATTGACGAGCAGTAGCTTCTCGGACAGGTTGTGGAAAGAGTCCTAAAAAAGGTGAAAATAACATTGCATGTGTTTAAATATCCAACTGGTTTGGATCAAAAGGTAGAATATTTTGAGAGGAAAATGTTATTGTAGAAACAAATCAAGGAGGTCAGAGTCATAGGAATTGTGGGTTTTGGCGGGGTTGGAAAAATGACCCTAGCAAAATAAATCTTGAACTGTCAGAGATCAGAATACAATAGATCTTGTTGTTTATTTGTTGTGAGAGAAACAACTTCTTTAATTACCTTGCATAGTATAGCTCTGAAAAACTTGGTTCAATTCATTGAGAAAATATATACAGTATTGATGATAGTATATAGAAGCTTAGAAGGTATCTCTCATCTTTACATGCTCTCATAATTTTAGATATTGTGGATCATATTCAACATCTTGATGCACTACTTTTACCAATCAAAGATGTACTTCGTGAAGGTAGTTTAGTTTTAGTTACATCTTGCAATAAGAATGTTCTTGCAAACTTAGACATCGTAGATTCATCCATTTACAAGTTAACAGGCCTCGATCGACAACACTCCCAAGAGCTCTTTTTCTCACATGCCTTTGACCAACCTCATCCTATTGTAGGATTTGACAAAGTGGTTGAAAAGTTTTAAGATCTGTATGATGGATTGTCATTATCTCTCACATTGTTGGGGCCAAGTTTGCATGGAATAAAATATCTGACCTTTTGGTCAGCCCAATTGCACCAAATTGCTGAGGAAATTCTGACTGATATACAAGGAAGACTTAAAACTATTTATGAGGGTCTCAATCCACAAGAGAGACAAATAATTTGAGACATTTCCTGTTGTTGGAAATATTAATTATAAGTCGTAATATTGGTGCTTACACTGAATCTGTCTGTCACAACAAGAAGGGATGTTACTTAGTCAGACATGACAAGAAGGAGTGTTAGCAGGAGCGTTATTAATGAGCCGATATTTTATCTTTATAGAGCTCTTTTATGCAGATAGAGTAAGTCAAATTTATTGTCGTCTTAAATGTTTGAGTCATTTACTTCGACAAGAAGTCTCAGTCTTAGTCTATATATTTCTGATTATGTAAAGAGTCAATACACACACAGATAGAGTTGAGTTGTTGATAGTTAGTAGTTGTAAAGTAGTGGAAAATGTGTAAGGAGTATGATAAGTTTAAGAGAACAAGCTCTGTTTCTGAAAGTCTACAGAAGTTATTGGAGCCAAAGCTCTACATAGTTTTGTATTCTGTAGCAGCATGCAGTATTCAAGTTGGTAGTATACTAA
Source organism: Picea glauca (assembly GCA_000966675.3). NCBI lineage: Eukaryota > Viridiplantae > Streptophyta > Pinopsida > Pinales > Pinaceae > Picea > Picea glauca. Next base: position 452,183 of record JZKD02S1673109.1, on the reverse strand, counting down.
GTATTTATGTATTGACATATTTATGAGTATTTCTAAGTTTTGTTGTGTTCAAACATTCTGAAAATACATTCTCTTTGTTTTTGCGCAATCTTAATTAGGATTATAAGTTATTGAATCTTCACTGAAAGTATACATGCGAGATTATGTGATAAGAGTAGCACACTGTTAATTTTATGACAAAGAAATTACTTTGTTTAGTGTAATCATAATAATGTGTAGTATACCGTGCAGTCTGGGAACTACACAGTAAGTATTGAGAGCTCAACGAAAAAGTATTGAACCACATGGTCTTTGTAACTACGTTGTGCTGAGTAAACTCTTCTCACTGTAGATCCGATATCTGGTATCAGAGTAGGTTTCAAGAGAAATTTTAAAGAGCAACAACTCTATTGTAAGGTGAATGTTGAAGTTTTAAATCATAGATCCCAGTTTAAATATGCAACCTCCCACTTTTACAGGTAAAAATTATGAGTTATATTCCTTGACCATGAAGGCATTATTTCGGGGTCAATATGTATCGGAGATATTCAAAAATGGCTATGTGGAACCAACAGAATAGGAAGCATATAATGCACTCACACAAGCTAAGAAGGATGCCTTGAAAGATCAAAGAAAGAAGGATGGAAAGGAAATGTTTTACATACATCAAGCCATGCATGAGAGCATACGCTGAAGAATAGAATCAACACAGCAAGCCAAGGAAGAATGGGACATATTACAAACTTCTTGTAAAGGTATGGACAAAGTCAAGAATTCAAAATTACAAATTCTTAGAAGAGAGTTTGAAACTCTGTCAATGAAAGACTCAGATTTAATAGAATCCTTTTACACCCATGTTATTGGCTTGATAAATCAAATTAAGTCTCATGGAGAAACCATAGAGAATAGAAAGGTTGTTGAAAATGTACTTAGGAGTATTTATCCTAAATTTCATTCTCTTGTTGTGACTTTGGAAGAGAACAAATACCCGAGTTAGTTTAGTCTAGATGAGCTGCAAGCCTCCCTCATTAATCATGAACACAGATTAAATATGTCAAACATGTCATTATAAAATGCATTTTCCGCGCAGTCATCTATAGGCCATGGAAGAGGAAGGGGGAGATCTAACTCTAGAGGCAGAGGAAGGAGTTCTTCTAGAGGTGGACACAGTAGCAATCCTGCAAATACTAGTGGTAGAGGTCAAAATCAAACACTAGTCAATCAAATGGTCATAGATTTGATAAATCAAAGATTCAATTCCATTACTTTAAAAAGTATGGTCATTATGCATATGAATGTAGGAAGAGACAATATAATCATAACAAGCAAGGTCAAGATCAGTCAAACAACACAAATACTCTCTCCATTCCTATGTTTATGGCATGCGCTGAAGAGATGCTTATAATCTCACCAGATGAATGTAATGTTTCTCAAGAAAGTCCATGTGACATATGGTATTTATACTTAGGCTGTAGTAATCACATGACATGAAACTTAGAACTATTTTCTAGTTTGGATAAGTCAGTCCAAACTAACGTTACACTTGGAACAAATATCCAAGTCATTGTCTTGGGTAAAGGTAGTATTAACATTTTAACTAAACAAGGGGAGAAAAAAGTTATGCATGATGTATATTATGTTGTTGGCCTAAAACATAATTTAATGAGCACATGGCACCTATTACAAAAATGTATAGAATATACATGGAAGATAATCACTATGTGATTTCGGATGGATATCCAAGCATTCGACTTATTACAAGAATTCAGATGACAAACAAAAGAATGTTTCCATTGACATTGAAGCCATCCATGAAGAAAAAAAAACCGCAAGTTATCTATGAAACAAAAGATGTGTACTCTGACACTGCATTCAAAGTAGAAAGCGAAGATGTTAGTGTGCGCAGTTCCAAGAAAGAAGAATATAGTGGCATAGAATTGAAGACAACATTTCAATCTAAAGTGTAGGATGATTCTTGGCTATGGCATTTCAGATTTTGACATTTAAACTTTGTAGGTATGAAGCTGCTACATACAAAGGATAAGGTGAAAGGTTTGTCATTAATTGAAAAACCAAAAAGAATATGTAAAGGCTGCATCTTTGGAAAGAAGCATAAAGAGTCATTTCGAGTTGGCAAGTCATATAGAGAAAAATCTCCACTAGAAATTGTACATTTAGATATCTGTGGACCAATGAAAACACCATCTATAGGAGTCAACACCTATTTTCTTATATTTATTGATGATTTCTCAAGAAAAACATGGATTTATTTTCTAAAACATAAATGTGATGCATTTGGTTGTTTTTAGCAGTTCAAATCACTCGTGGATAAGTAAAGTGGTTATTACATCAAGGTTATAAGAACTGAAAGAGGTCATGAATATGTTTCAAGAGATTTTCAGAAATTTTGTAAAGTTCATGGCATTCACAAGTAATTCACTACGCGATATACACCACAATAGAATGGTGTCATAGAAAGAAAGAATCGAACCATCATGGAAATGGCACAGTATGTTGGTAGCCAAACATTTTTCAAATGAGTATTGGGATTAGGCAATAGAAACTATGGTATATATAATGAACATATTTCCGACAAAGAGTGTGAAAAACAAAGTTCCTCAAGAAGCCTGGACATGTATGAAGCATATTGTTGTGCACTTGAAAGTTTTTGGTTGTGTCACATATGCACATGTTCCAGATGAGATGAGAAAGAAGTTAGATAATAAAGGACATAATTGTATATTTTTTGGGTACTCTTAAGATACAAAATCATACAAAACATATGATCCTATTGTAAGAAAAGTCATAATCGGTCGTGATGTTCAATTTTTGGAGAATGAAGCATGGAATGAAATCATATAAAGGATAGTTAAATTTATTGATGCTATGGGGCATGATGACATGGAGGATGAAGTGGTTCAAAAACCAATTACAATTCAAAGCACAGTTCTTTCTACTCTTGAAAATGCGACACAAATCACAACAAAAACTACTCCAGTAAGATCTACAGGTGCATAGTTCACACCTAGAGTGCAACAAAATCCAACAAGTAGTCCAAGTAGTTCTACATATCCAGATCCAACATTAGCAAGTATGTTACCAAGCAAGAAAAAAAGTCTGTGTGACATATACAATGTTGATAGAACAAATTCATTCTCAGTGTTTGCTCTATTTTCACAAATAGACGATCCAATAACTTTTGAAGAAGCTGTCAAAGATGATGTAAGGGCACAAGACATGTATGAATAAATTGAATGCATATAGAACAATTATACATGGAAATTGGTAGATGTACCCGAGGACAAGGATGTGATAAGTGTCAATTGGATTTATAAAACTAAGCAAGATGCAGATGGAAATGTGCAGAAGCACAAGGGATGGTTAGGTGCAAGGGGCTTCACACAACAACTTGGTGATGGAGGAGAATCACAATAAAATTCAAAGATACTGAGAGAGGAGGCAGAATTTGACACCTCAGCGTACACAAATTTCAAATCAACATTAACAGAAGCAGAGCGAGTTGTTGAGTTATTTTGGAAATATCATTTTTAAATACTTTGTTTGTAAAGTTGGGTCACCGCTTGAGAATGGAAGGATGATGTAAATTATTACACGACTGTAAGGTGTTGAAGATGTAGAGTGTCAACTCTTATCTAATAATAACTCATATTTATTGTAATAGGACTAAGTAGGTAACTGCTAGAACGATGATGGGATATAATTTAGATAGGACAAAGAAGAGCTCGAAAATCCACTCCTTAGATAGGTTTTCTGTATTATGTTGAAAGAGAGAATAGAGTGTGAAGATAGAGGAGGAGAAGTTAGAGTAGTAGTTAGACATAGAGAGTCTAGAGACAACGAATAACTATGCTATGTATGTAAATACTTCATGAATGAATAGAACAGACAAAGATTGTTCCAAAAGTTTGGACAATGTTTATTTCAGTGTATATTTGAATGAATGATATGCTATCTGTGTGTTTATTTAATTATGCTTTTGTATGTTGTTCATAGTTGAGCATATGGAATTATGAAGTGTTAATTAAGTTTCAATCGTTTTCTCTTCCGAGAGCTCGAATGCAAGGAGTGAATATTGTCCGCAAGGTGTGCATTGACAGAGTCTAGAACTGAATTAGGGAAGCTCAAGAGAGATAAAAAGAACTTTAATTTGAGTGGTGCAAGGAGTGAAAAAGGTCTAAAGTCGACTAAGTGTCGAAGAAATCTGGACTGTGAAGTGCAAGAAGTGGATGTAACAATATTTCTTCCGAAGAAATTCCTAATTCTGAAGTTACGAAACCCGAATCCATCTGGATTGTTTAGCCAGAGGTGGATACATATCAGTGTATCGCTCGTTCAGAGAAGAAGCTATCCAGGAGGAAGGGGTAGCGCAACATCAAAATTTTCTGAAGTCCCAAAAAAGGCATCCTACTCTTTGATCTTTGAGGAGGCACGTGGAGGCAGGAGAACTTTTTTGACGTTTTGAAGTTGGAAGATACAAGCAGTTGTCTCATGTGGATAACCAATGAAATTCTCCAAAGTCCAAACAACGAAACGAATCCAAACCGTTGAGTCAAGAGAATGTGTGGAAAAATATTAATTGCTTTAGAGGAAAGGCACTTTGGAGGAAAGCCGCAAAGAGGAAGGAAGAATTCCTAAAGGCCAAAGAGCCGGAGTTCATTGTGACCATTGAGTTGCAATAGACACATGTTGACAAATTTGGAGATCCGGAAGTTGCTACTCCGGAGGAAAAAATAGAACTCAACACTCGAAACTCCCGAAGGCTGGAATTCTGAAGTTGATCACACTGAGCCATTGGCTGTTGGATAGGCGAGAACCATCATTTCTTGTGCCATTTGTGTTCGTCAGTTCGGGGTTCAAAGGAATTGGCGACAACTACAGTTAAAACTACCGAGGGTTCGAAGGTCAAAACGCCGTCCTCTGTCAGATCTCGAGGATGCATAGAGAGTAGATCGAGACTCCGTCAGTTTGGTGTTTAACACTTTTCAAGTGTTGTGTGTTATAGAAAAGAGAAACTGTCGAAGATGGAAGTGTCAAAGACTTAGCTCACTTTGGATTAAGCCCTAGGTCATAGCCCGAGGTTGCAGGGGAAAGGGGCCTAGAACTGAGGAGCTAGCGTCTGTTATTGAAATTTCTCGTTTCAGAGATCAGGTAAAAGGGAGGAATCTACATCTAGAACTGTTGAAGAATGAACTCGAGAAGAGATTGGCCTGAGGCCATAGCTCGTGGTCATATTGGAGAAGAGTCTAACATAGGAGCTAGTACTCGAAATCTGGTGTTTCCAAAAGTGCCCGAGAATGCATGTGCGGGTCACTTAAACCCATGACAACATCAAAGGGGCAGGTGTTTCATTTTTTTAGGGCCTATTGGAGGACCAAAGAACTGATTCATCTTAGTGAATTTAAGATCCTTGATCGAGAGGTCGCCCAGCCCCGAAAGTGTAGGGGATCTACATCACCTGGAATAGATTTCAATGAAACATTTGCACCTGTTGCGCACATGGGAATAGTCAGAACTATGTTGGCTATTACTTTGTACAATAAATGTCATGTTTATCAAATGGATGTAAAGTCATCATTTTTTAACGAAAATTTAGAGGAAAAAGTATATGTGGAATAGCCACAAGGTTATGATATTCCAAGACAATAAAACGAAGTATACATATTGAAGAAGGCACTATATGGATTAAATAAAGATCCTAGAGCTTGGTACAGTTGCATAGATTCCTATCTTACTCAGAATGGATTTAAAGGAAGTGACTATGAGCCAACACTATACATCAAAGAAAATCAACAAGGTAATATGTTAATTGTTTGCCTATATGTATATGATTTGATTTTTACAGGTGATTTTGGCATAGAAGAATTTAAGTCAGTCATGAAGGGTGAGTTTGAAATGACTGATGTGGGACTTATGAGATATTTTTTGGGCATTGAATTTTACCAGTCCAAAGATGGTATATTTATTTCACAATCTAAATATGTGCATGAAATTTTGAAAATATTCAACATGATAAATTCCAAAGTAGCCCCAACACCTCTCATAATAGGACTAAAGTTAAGCAAGGAAGATGAAGGACCTAAAGTGGATCCCACTCTGTTTAAAAGGTTGGTAGGCAACCTTATGTATTTGAAAACAACAAGACCTGATATTATGTATGGAGTGAGTTGGATTTAAAGGTTCATTGAAACTCCAAAAGAATCTCATTGGAAAGCATGTAAAAGAATTTTGAGATATGTGAATGGAACAAAATAATTTGGCAATAAATATTATACTTTAGAAGATTTCATACTTATTGGATAAACTAACAATGATAGTGGAGGAGATAGATGATAAGAAAAGTACCTCTTGGTACACATTTCATTTTGGAATAGGTATAGTGTCATGGGCATCAAGAAAGAAGCCCATTGTGACTCTTTCATTCGCTGAAGCTAAGTACGTCACAACTAAAAGTGCAACTTGTCAAGCTATTTGGATGAGAAGAATGTTAAAATATATTTTGTAGGAACAAAAAGAACTAAGTACATTGTTCTGTGATAACAAATCTGCCATCACGCTGTTCAAAAATCACGTGTCTCACAAGAAAACCAAGCACATTGATACAATGTATCATTTTATCAGAGAATTTGTGAATAACAAAGAATTTTGCTTGGAATTTTGCAGGTCTAAAGAAAAAATTGCAGATATATTTACAAAATATTTGGAAAGAGGTGCATTTCAGAATCTACATAGCTGTCTAGGAGTCAGCACAATCACAAATATATGACAATTCATGTCAATTTAAGTTTTTGAGGTAAATTTTGTATTTTATGTTTCCCACCTACTTATATTTAAGGGGGAGTGTTGGAATATTAATTATAAGTCATGAGATTTACTCTTGTGCCAACTCTCTCTGTCACAAAAAGCAGGTATGTTACTAAGTTAGACACGACAAGCAAGAGTGTTAGCAGGAACATTATTAATGAGTCGATATTTTATCTTTCATGAGCTTTGTTATGCAAATAGAGCCAGTCAAATTTATTGTCGTCTTAAATGTTTGAGTCGTTTACTTCTATAGGAAGTCTCAATATTAGTCTATATTTTTGAGTCTGTAAAGAGTTGATATACACACAGATAGAGTTCAGTTGTTGATAGTTAGTAGTTGTAAATCATTAGCAGCTATGTAAGGAGTCTGAGAAGTCTGAGAGAACAAGATTTGTTTCTGAAATTCTGCAGAAGTTGTTGCAGCCAAAGCTCTACATAGTTTTGTATTATGTAACAATGTGTAGTATTCAAGTTGGTAATATATTAAGTATTTATGAGTATTTCTAAGTTTTGTTGTGTTCAAAAATTCTAAACATATATTCTCTTTGTTTTTGCGCAATCTTAAGTAGGATTACAAGTTCTTGAATTTGAACTGAAAGTATACATGTGAGATTATGTGATAAGAGTAGCATAGTGTTCATTTTATGAAAAATAATTTACTTTGTTTAGTGTTATCATCATAGTGCGCAGTCTACCGCACATTCTAGGAACTGCAAAATAAGTATTGAGAGCTCAGTAACAAAGTATTGAACAGTGTGGTCTTTGTAACTACATCGTGCTGAGTAAACTCTGTGCATTGTATATCTGAGATTTGGTATCAGAGCATGTTTATCAGAGTAGGTTTTAGAGAAGTTTTAAAGATCAACAAATCTATTTTAAGGTGTCTGCTGAAGTTTTAAATCATGGATTCTACTTCAAATCTGCAACCTCCAACTTTTACAGGTAAAAATTATGAGTTATGGTCCTTGACCATGAAGGAATTATTTAGGGGTCAATATGTATGGGAGATAGTCTAAAATGGCTATGTGGAACCAACAAATCATGTATCATACAATGCACTCACACAAGCTCAAAAGGATTCCTTGAAAGATCAAAGGAAGAAGGATGAAAAGGAAATGTTTTACATAAATCAATCCATGCATGAGAGCATACTCCCAAGAGCACCATCAATGAAACAAGCCAAGGAAACATGGGACATATTACAAACTTATTATCAAGGTATGGACAAAGTCAAGAATTCAAAATTACAAACAATAGTAAGATATTTTGAAACTCTGTCAATGAAAGACTTAGATTTAGTAGAATCCTTTTACACCTATGTTATTGGCTTGATAAATAAGATTAATTCTCATGGAGAACCATAAAGTATAGAAAGGTTGTTGTAAAGGCACTTATGAGTTTTCCTCATAAATTTGATCCTATTGTTGTGACCTTGGAAGAGAACAAAGACCTAAGTCAATTTAGTCTAGATGCGCAAGCCTCCCTCATTAATCATGAACACAGATTAAATAGGTCAAACATGTCATTAGAAAATTCATTTTCCGTGCAATCATCTATAAGCCATGGAAGAGGAAGGGGGAGAGATAACTCTAGAGGCAGAGGAAGGATTTCTGCTAGAGGTGGACACATTAGCAGTCCTGCAAATACTGGTGGTAGATGTCATAATCAAAACACCATTCAATCAATTGGTCATAGATTTGATAAATCAAAGATTCAGTTCCATTACTGTAAAAAATTATGGAAATTATGAATATAAATGCAGGAGTAGATAGTATAATGAGAAGAAGCAAGGTCAATATTAGTAAAACAACACAAATACTCCCTCTAGTCTTGTGTTTATGGAACGTGTTGAAGATATTCCTATAATATGACGAGTTGAATGTAATTTTTCTCAAGAAAGTCCATGTGACATATGGTATTTAGACTCAGGATGCAGTAATCACAAGACAAGAAACTTAGAACTATTTTCTAGTTTGGATAAGTTAGTCCAAACTAAAGTTACACTTAGAACAAATATCCAAGTCATTATCTTGGGTAAAGGTAGTATTAACATTTTAACTAAACAGGGGGAGAAAAAATTTATGACTGATGTATATTATGTTGCTGACCTAAAACATAATTTAATGAGCACATGACAATTGTTACAAAAAGGGTATAGAATCTACATGGAAGATAATCACTGTGTGATTTTGGATAGATATCCAAGCAATCATCTTATTACAAGAATTCAGATGACAAGCAACATAATGTTTCCATTGACATTGAAGCCAACCATGAAGAGAAAAAAAAGTGCAAGTTGACTATGAAACAAAATATGTGCACTCTAACATTGCATTCAAAGCAGAAAGTGAAGAATTTAGTGCACACAATTCCAAGAAAGAAGAAGACAGTGGCATAGAATTACGAGAAGCATTTAAATCTGAAGTGCAGGATGATTACTAGCTATGGCATTTCAGATTTGGACATTTAAACTTTAGATGTTTGAAGCTTCTACATGCGAAGGATATGGTGAAAGGTTTTCCATTGATTGAAAAACCAGAAAGAATATGTGAAGGTTGTGTCTTTGGAAAGTAGCATAAAGAGTCATTTCCAATTGGCAAGTCATATAGAGAAAAATTTGCATTGGAAATTGTACATTCATATATCTTTGGACCAATGAAAACACCATCTATAGGAGGAAACACCTAGTTTCTTACATTTGTTGATGATTTCTCAAAAAAAACATGGATTATTTTCCAAAACATAAATCTAATGCATTTGGTTGTTTTCAACAGTTCAAATCACTTGTGGAGAATAAATGTGGTTATTACATCAATGTTCTAAGAACTAACATAGGTGTTGAATATGTTTCAAGATATTTTTAGAACTTTTGTAAAGTTCATAGCATTCACAATCAATTCATTGTGCGATATACACCATAGTAGAATGGTGTCACAGAAAGAAAGATTCAAACCATCATGGAAATGGCGCACAATATGTTGGCATCCAAACATTTTTCAAATACGTATTGGGATAAGGCAGTAGAAAATGCGATATATATCATGAACATATGCCTGACAAAGAGTGTGAAAAACAAAGTTCCTCAAGAATCCTAGATAGGTATGAAGCATAATGTTGCACACTTGAAAGTTTTTGGTTGTGTCACACACACACATGTTCCAGATGAGCTAAGAAAGTATTTAGATAACAAAGGACATAAATGTGTATTTGTTGGGTACTCTGAAGATACAAATCATACAAACTATATGATCCTACTGCAAGAAAAGACATAATTAGTTGCGATGTTCAATTTGTGGAGAATGAAGCATGGAATGTAAGCATAGAAAGGATAGTTAAAATTGTTGATTCTATGGGGCATGATGACATGGAGGATGAAGTGGTTCAGACATCAATTACAATTCAAAGAGTAGTTCCTTCCACTCGTGGAACTGTGACACAAATCATAAAAAAAACTACTCCAGTAATATTTGCAGGTGCGCAATTCATACCTAGAGTGCAATAAACTCCAACAAGCAGTCTGAGTAGTTCTATATCTCTAGATCCAACATTAGCAAGTTTATTACAAAGGAAGACAAGAAGTCTCTGTGACATATACAATGTTGATACAAAAAATTCATTCTCAGTCTTTGCTATGTTTTCACAAATAGATGATCCATTAACTTTTGAAGAAGTTGTCAAAGATGATGTATGGGCACAAGCCATGGATGAAAAAATTAAATGCATAGAGAAAAATAAGACATGGAAATTGGTAGATGTACTTGAGGACAAGGAAGTGATAAGTGTCAAATGGTTTATAAAACTAAGCAAGATGTAGATGGAAATGTGCAGAATAACAAGACAAGGTTAGGTGCAAGGGGTTTCACACAAAAACCTGGAATAGATTTCAATGAAAAATTTGCACCAATTGCATGCATGGAAACATTCATAACTGTGTTGGCTATTGTTGTGCACAATAAATGGCCTATTTATCAAATGGATGTAATGTCAATATTTTTGAATGGACATTTAGAGGAAGAATTATATGTGGAACAACCACAAGGCTATGGGATTCCAGGACAAGAAAACAAAGTATACATATTGAAGAAGGCACTATATGGATTAAAGCAAGATCCCATATCTTGACACAGTTGCATAGAGTCCTATCTTACTCAGAATTGATTTAAAAGAAGTGATTATAAGCCAACACTATACATCAAAGCAAATCAATAAGGTAATATGTTAATTGTTTGCTTATATGTAGATGATTTGATTTTTACAGGTGATTTTGGCATAGAAGAATTTAAGTCAGTCATGAAGGATGAGTTTGAAATGATTGATCTGGAACTTATGAGATTTTTTTGGGCATTGAAGTTTACCAGTCCAAAGCTGGTATATTTATTTCACAATCTAAATATGCGCATGAAATTTTGAAAAGATTCAACATGATAAATTCCAAAGCATCCCCAACACCTGTCATAACAGGATTGAAGTTAAGCAAGGAAGAAGAAGGATCTAAAGTGGATCCCACCATTTTTAAAAGGTTGGTAGGAAACATTATGTATCTGAAAACAACAAGACCTGATATTATGTATGGAGTGAGCCTGATTTCAAGGTTCATGCAAAAATCCAAAAGAATCTCATTGGAAAATAGATAAAATAATTTCAAGATATGTGAATGGAAAAAAATAATTTGGAATTAAAAAATTCTACTTCATAAGATTTCATACTTATTGGATACACTGAAAATGATTGTGGAGGCATCATAGATGATAGAAAAAATACCTATGGGTATACAATTTATTTTGAAACAGGTATAGTTTCATGGGAATCAAGGAAGCAACCCATCGTGACTCTTTCATCAACCGAAGCTAAGTATATCGCAACTACAAGCGCAACTTGTCAAGCTATTTGGATGAGAAGAATGTTAAAATATTTGTTGTAGGAACAATGTGAACCAACTACAATGTTCTATGATAACAACCCCACCATCGCGCTATCCAAAAATCATGTGTTTCACAAGAAAACCAAGCACATTGATAAAAGGTATTATTTTATCAGAGAATTGATGAATAACAAAGAAATTTGCTTAGAATTTTGCAGGTCTATTTACAAAAGCTTTGGCAAGAGATGCATTTCAGAATCTATGCAGTTGTTTAAGAGTGTGTGTAGTCGCAGATATTTGAAAATTCATGTCAATTTAAGTTTTTGATGTAAATTTTGTATTTTGTGTTTTTCACTTACTTATAATTAAGGGGGAGTGTTGGAAATATTAATTATAAGTCTTGATATTTATTCTTACGCCTAATCTGTCTATAATGACAAGCAGAGATGTTACTTAGTTAGACATGAGTGTTAGTAGGAGCACTATTAATGAGACGATCTTTTATCTTTCTTGAGCTCTGTTATGCAGATAGATTTAGTCGAATTTATTATCGTCTTAAATGTTTGATTTGTTTAATTATATAAGATGTCTCAGTCTTAGTCTCTATATTTATGAGTCTGTAAAGATTTGATACACACACATATAGAGTTCAGTTGTTGATAGTTAGTAGTTGTAAAGCAACAAAAACTGTTTAAGGAGTTTGAGAAGTCTAAGAGCACAAACTTTGTTTGTGAAAGTATGAAAAAGTTGTTGGAGCCAAAGCTCTCCATAGTTTTGTATTCTGTAACAACCCGCAGTATTCCAGTTGGTAATATATTAAGTATTTATGTGTTGACATATTTATGAGTATTTCTGAGCTAAGTGGTGTTCAAACATTCTGAAAATTCTTTCTCTCTATTTCTGTGCAACCTTAAGTAGGATTATAAGTTCTTGAATATGCACTGAAAGTATACACGTGAGCTTATGTGCTAAGAGTAGCATAGTGTTAAGTTTATGACAAATAAATTACTTTTTTTAGTGTTATCATCATAGCGCGCAATATACTTTGTAGTCTTGGAAGTAAGTATTGAGAGCTTAGTGACGAAGTATTGAACCACACGATCTTTTCAACTGCACCACGCTAAGTAAACTCTTCGCGTTGTAGATCCGAGAAATTTTTCTTCATAGGAGAAGACATGGATACCACCATAATAATATGGGACGAATCTGGCTGGGAAGGATGGTTGGGTCTCTATAACGTAGAGAACAAGTGACTTCTAGAGGTCGACAAAGAAAACTGTATAATAATGCACGACAACCTTAGAGACCTACGTAGAGATATGGCAAAGAAAGAACCTCCAGGATGTCCACTTCGGATTTGGCGTCTGACTGGCAACCTACTTCATCTCTCCATCCAATCACCTGCATGTATTTTGAAGTCACGCTTTTTCTCAATATATTTTCTGTTAAGGTTTTGAATTCTTTATTCTTTTCAAGGATATCAACATCGTTTCTAATGAACAATTGTACATTCAGGTGCGTGGAATTAACATGATTCAACGAAGATCTATCCAATCGTTTGAGAACCCTGTCATGTTGGGAAATCATTTTTTTAGTATAAGCAGGTTAGAGTAGGTTTGGGATGAAGGTGATTGTTTGGAAAGTATATTCAACAACGTTCAATCACCAAATCTCTTTGCTTTGTTAAACGGTGACAACAAATTTCCAAGATTAGGATTTTAGATCTTATTATTCTGAATTGGTTTTAACTAAATGAGATCAAGGATAGGAGTACATTCATTTTCAGTTTCATGTGTAAATGTATTTATGTAATTCCATAGAGGTAGATATGAGAGAGTGATATGTGTGAGTGAACTTTTGTAATCTCCATGATATGAATAATAAGACAACTGATGCCTTTGCTTGGTGGACGTAGCCCAAATCTTGGGTGAACCACATAAATCTTTGTCTTTTAATTTTGTGTGACTATGCTCGTCTTATGATATTTGTGTTTCCGCATTTGCAAATATAACAAGTGGTATCAGAGCTGGTTGGAAGAAAGAATGTTGAGGGCATTAAATTTCAGAAGAGAAACAACATCTGTGTGAGGTTCTTCGATTCCCACATCGTCGCAAGTCCCTCCTCTCAAAGGGTGTGACGTCTTATTAGCTAGCCTTCACTAGCTTCTAATTTCCTCAGATCGTCATGGTCCAACAATGTGTTATAGTGCGTAGACTCTTCAAAATAGTGACACTCCAGTTTCATTGGGAGGTGCGATGACTCCTTTTAAAATCAAAGGTCACAATCTCTTCTTTAAAAATTTGCATGGTAAAAATCAATTTTTTTTTTTGCGGTGAAAGTATGAAAGGTTGACTTTTAAAAGGTTGAGGTGAATGTTGTCGTGAGGTGAAAGTATGAAAGGTATGAATTATTAAGCATGAAGGTTTACTATATTTTGGAATTAAATATAGTATGAAAAAGGTGGACGAATTAAAACAAAGGTGGAGGAATTAAAGGAAGATCATTTCTCCATATAAGGGCCTTGGTTATTATAAACAATGGTGTTGTGGATTTTTTTTTTCTCTTCTGCTAATGGAGAAAACTCAGAGTGCCAAATTCGAAATCGATAAGTTCAATGGCAAGAAAAATTTCAAGATCTGGAAGGTTAAGATGCACGATTTTCTCATGAAACATGGCATGGTGAAGGTACTTTTGGGAAAAGAAAAGAAACCCATGACCATAAAAGATGATGACTAGGATGAGATCGATGCGAGAGCACTGAGTGCCATATGCCTTTGTTTGGATGACGATGTTCTGTTCAATATTTTCTCGGAGAAGACAACAACCGGTTTGTGGATGAAGCTTTAAATCCTGTACATGACAGAATCCTTGACGATCATGATCTTCCTGGAAAAAAAATTGTACATTTTGTGCATGAAGGAAGGTACGAAGATAGATGATCATTTAAATACTTTTAATACTCTTTTAGTCTAGTTGGATAGCACAGGAGTGAAATTAGAATATGAAGATAAGTTAATTACATTATTATGTTCTTTGCCCGTGTCATGGGATCATTTTGTTACCTCTATTAATTTCATTTCAACCGAAACTATTGAGTTTGATGATATTGTTGGAGATTTACTCTCTGAGGAAACAAGGAAGAAATCCAATTCATAAACCTCTACATCTGAGGCGATGGTGGTCAGAGGAAGACCTAAAGAAAGAGGACATGTTCAGAGGGATTTCTCTCGGCCAAAGTTGAAGGGCAAGAAGAGAAAGCTTAAGTGTTGGTTTTGTGGCAAATCTGGATACCTGAAGAAGGATTGTTGGAAGTGACAACAAGCCTCCAAGGAAGACCCTCAAAAAGAGACGAAGGAAGAAATGCAACTGAAACAGGTTCAACAATAGGTTCATGTATGATTGATGAAGTTTTATCAATTGGTGTTGTTTCACGTTATGATCAACAATGGTTATTAGATTCTGGTGCTTCAAATTACATGTGTCTTCATAGACACTGATTTATTTATTACCATTCTATATATGATGGAATTGTTTACATAGGAAATGATATCTCATGTAAAGTTGTGGCACTCTTAAAATATTAACTGATGTAAGACATGTACCTAATATTAGGAAGAACCTAATCTCTTTGGGAGTCTTATACACATGAGGTTACAAGAGTATTGTTCAAGATGGATTTATTAATATCTACAAAGTAATCCTACTAGTTATGAAAGCGAAGAAGGTTGGTAACCTATTTCTGTTAGAAGGAAGAACTGAGTCAGATCATGCGACAACGGTATCTAAAAAAGACAGTGATTCCGTTCGACTATGGCATCAACAGTTGGGCCATATGAGTGAACAAGGATTAAAGGTATTATCTGATCGTAAGTTACTTCCTAGTCTAAAGTCTTTAAAGTTATATTTTTGATAGCACTGTATTTATGGAAAACAAAATAGGAAAAAATTTAAAACCAGAAGACATACCAATAAGGGAATTCTTAATTATATCCATTCTGATGTTTGGGTACCATCCCCTACTATTTCATATGGAGGATCATTGTATTTTGTAAATTTTATAGATGATTTCTCTATAAAGGCGTGGATCTATATGTTGAAGAGTAAGGTTGATGTATTTACTATTTTCAAGTAGTTTAGAGATTTGGTAGAAAAGAGCACTGGTATATCCATTAAATGTTTAAGAACTGATAATGGTAGTGAATTTGCATTAATTGAATTTGAGAAATATTGCAAGGAGTTTGGGATTTATAGGCATAAAACAACTTCCTATACTCCTCAGCAAAATGGATTTGTTGAACGCATGAACATGACTCTTCTAGAGAGAGCAAGGAGTATGCTTAGTAATGCTAATTTGCAGCAAGAACTATAGGCAGAAGCAATAACTACATCTTGTTATCTGGTGAATCGATCACCGTCAACACTAATAGAATGCAATATTCCTGAAGAGGTTTGGAAAGGTCACCCTTGTAATGATTCTAATCTTAAAGTTTTTGGTTGTGAAGCCTATGCTCTAATTTCGAAACATCAACATTCTAAATTAGATCCAAAATAAAAAAAGGCTTATCTTTATTGGATATGGTGATGGTATTAAGGGGTATACGTTGTGGGATCCTACTACCCACAAGATCACCATTAACAAAGATGTAATATTTGACGAATAATCTCTCATTAAATCACATGTAGATGTTCAAATGAAACATGAATAAGTACCTAAGTATCAATAGATTCAGTTTGAAACCAGTTCAAATATAGATGAAAGTGAACATGAACAAGTTTCTGAATATGTTCATGAAGATTTTCCTATAGAGGAAGACGTGGTTGATGATAACAATCAACAGAATGTGGATGAGCCACAAACTTCCCTAAGGAGGTCTACGTGGGTCATAGTTCCTCCAAGAAGGCATGATGATTTTTTTTTGTCAGTTTCTTTAAGTACTAATGATGATGAACCTTCGTGCTATCAAGAAGCTGTGAAGGGTTCTAATAGTGATAAATGGAAAGAATCAATGAAGGATGAAATGAAGGCATTAGAGAGGAATGCCACATGGGACCCGGTAGAACTTCCAAGAGACAGAAAAACTATTGGTTGCAAGTGGGTCTACAAGCTGAAGAAGGGTGTTGATGATAAGGTGGAGAGGTACAAAGAAAGGTTAGTTGCGAAAGGATATTCTCAGGAAGAAGGTATTGACTTTCATGATATTTTTTCACCAATTGTTAAGTCTGTTTCAATTCGAATTGTGTTAGCATTAGTTGCATTACTTGATTTGGAGTTGGAGCAGCTATGTTAAGACTGCTTTATTACATGGATATTTGGATGAGGAAATTTACATGGAACAACTTGAAGGGTTCGTTCAAAATCGAAGCAAGAAATTTGTTTGCAGGCTCAAGAAATCATTGTATGGTCTGAGGCAGTCGCCCAGACAATGGTACAAGAAATTTGACTCTTTCATGGTGAGCAAGAATTATACAAGGAGTGAGTATGATCACTGTGTCTACTTTAAGAAAATGAATAATGGCATATTCATTATCTTAGTATTGTATGTTGATGATATGATTTTAGCAAGAAAAATCATAACTGATATCAACAAGTTAAAGGCTCAGAAGGCTAGGACGTTCGATATGAAAGATCTAGGAGTAGCACGACGTATTTTGGGCATGGAGATATTTAGGGACAATAGGAATGGTAAGCTTTGGTTGTCACAACAGAATTATGTTGAGAAGATACTTTTGAGGTTTGGTATGAATGATGTGGAACCAGTTTCAGTCCCTTTAGCTTCCCATTTGAAGCTTTCTTCAAGTTGATTTCCTAGTACAAAAGAAGAAAAGGAATATATGTCTCGAATACCATATGCTAATGCAGTAGGAAGTCTAATGTATGTGATGGTTAGTACAAGACCAGACATTTCATATGCAGTTCGGGTTGTCAGCAGGTATATGGAAAATCCAGGTAAAGAGCATTGGGCAATAGTGAAATGGGTGCTTCAGTATCTAAGGGGCACAAGTGATTACTTTATCACCTATAATAGTGGTCGTGAGTTAGTATGTGGATATGTTGATTCTAATTTTGCAGGTAACTTGGACAAGAGAAGGTCAAATTCAGAGTATGTCTTTACTCTTGCAGGTGGAGCTATTAGTTGGATGTCAAATCTACATAACATTTTTTCTTTATCCACTACAGAAGCAGAATATGTAGCTGCTTCACATGCTTGCAAAGAGGCAGTTTGGTTGAAATGTTTGTTTGGTGAGTTTGGAAGGATGGAATACAAGGTAAAGTTACTTTGTGATAGTCAAAGAGCTATTCACTTGGCTAAGAATCCAACCTACCACAACAAAACAAAACATATACCTATCAAGTACCATTTTGTAAGATAGATCATCGATGAAGGTGGAGTCTCTCTTGAGAAAGTGCATACAAAAGAGAACTGCGCAGACATGTTCACAAAACTAGTACTGTTAGAGAAGCTATGATGGTGCTTGGCTTCTCTTGGCTTGCAGAAAAGGTGATGAAAAAAAGAAGGAACAAGGTATCACGTTAATTGTTGTCAAGGTGGATATTGTTAAACAATGACAACAAATTCCCAATATTAGGATTTTAAATCCTATTATTCCAAATTGGTTTTAACTAAATGAGACCAAGGATAGGAGCACATTCATTTTCAGTTTCCTGTGTAAATGTATTTATGTAAGCCCGTAGAGGCAGACAAGAGAGAGTGAGATGTGTGAGTGAACTGCTATAATCTCCATGATCTGAATAATAAGAAAAACTGATGCCTTTGCTTGGTGGACATAGCCCAAATCTTGGGTGAACCACATAAATCTCCGTGTCTTTTAATTGTGTGTGACTATGATCGTCTTATGATATTTGTGTTTCCGCATTTGCAAATATAACACTCTTATGGCTCTGTTGGTATGGTTGTCCCTACCCTTCCCTGCCTCCTTGGATTCCAATAAAGAGTTTGAGGGTTTTGGAAGTGGAGGGGATAATATTGGAAACACTGTGGGGATACCTTAATTCTCAGGTATATAGTAATTTCTTGACAAAAGGTTGTCATTTTATTTTCCCTTGTGATGTAAAAATCACTCTTGAATATTCTTTCTTTGCACGCACACAATTTGACATCCAGGGTATCAAACCCACTTTGGAAAATTTGTGAACATTGCAGGCACCTCTACAGCTGAGGGAATTGAATATTGATGCTCCTCTTTTAAATATTCCAAAGTCCATAGGGAAGCTAAAGCATATCAAAAAAAAATTCCTCCACCATGGATATCTAGAAACATTGCCATATGCATTTTGTCATTTGCAGTACTTGAAACACTTGGAGTTAGTGAGTTGTTTAGAAATGAAGTCCTTGCTAGATTCCTTTGGGAATTTGATGAAACTCCATCATATCGACTTGTCCTAGTTCATAAATTTGTAGATGCTTCCAAAATCCTTTGGGAATATAGTACAACTTCAACATTTGGAGTTAAAGAGATGTTCAAAAATGAATTCATTACCAGATTCCTTTGGGAAGTTGACGAAACTCCAACATATTGACTTGTCCCAGTGCATAAATTTGCAGATGATTCCAAATTCCTTTGGAAGTTTAGTGAAAATTGAAAATTTGGAGTTAAAGAGTTGTTCAGAAATGAGGTCATTGCTAGATTCGTTTGGGAATTTGACGAAACTCCAGCATATTGACTTGTCCTAGTGCATAAATTTGCAGATACTTCCAAATTTCTTTGGGAAATTAGTACAACTTGAACATTTGGAGCTAAAGAGTTGTTCATAAATTATGTCACTCCCAGATTCCTTTGGGAACTTGACTAAACTCCAACATATTGAATTCTCTCATTGCAAAAAATTGCAGATGCTTCCATATTCCTTTGGGAATTTAGTACAACTCCAAAATTTGTATTTGCGCGAATGTTACAAGTTGACCATCCCTGAAACTTTTGGATAGATAAGCACACTTCAATGCTTATATCTCTCTAGTTGTTCAAATATTCAAGTATTGCCTCCTCAAGTTGAAAATAACTAGCTATTGAAAAAATTAATTTTAAAAGGTACAAGGTTAAAATAATTTCCTAGTTCTATCAGACAACTAATTCACTTAGAAGTTCTGATTTTAGACAACCAATTGTTGAAAATGTTACCCTCTTCCCTCAGTAGCCTAAGGATCTTACAATAATTGGATATTTTGAGCTCATAATTTTTGAAATGTTTTCTAGATTCAATCGGTGACCTAAGTAGCTTGAAGCAATTTTGGATCCAATCTCTCAAGCAATTGGAATGTTTACCTAAGTCCATTGGTTATCTAACGAGCTTAGATAAATTTGTGATTTGGAATTTCCAAAATTTGAAATGTTTACCACCATGTGTCATGGAGCTGAACAATCTTGCACGTTTAGAAATGGATGATTGTGGTTCATGTGAACTGGCATTCAAAAAAGATGCAGGGAAAGGAGGAAGATTAACATATTGTACAACGAGTAAACTGGACAGTTCCAAATTCAAATGCATGATTGGGATGAAATAATTAAAGCTGCGAAGAATGGAAATATCGAAGGTGTCGTGTCATTTTGTAAAGGTGTTTTCCCTAACCTTCAGTATATTAAAATCAAGGATTGTCATTATCTAGTGGAGGTTGGAGCATTGTCAACAAAACTAATAGAACTAGAGTTGTGGAACTGTGTTGCATTGAGGAAAATAAGGGTGTTGGCCCAGCTGACAAGACTTCGGGTGCTAAACCTAAACGACTGCCTTGGGTTAGAAGAACTTCAAGGTATTGAACACTTGGTGCCATTAAAGTTGTTGAATGTCGGTCTTTGTATGGAATTCCAGTGACATAAATACATTAAAGTATAACATTATTAGATTTAAGTATTAATACAGTAAAACATCATTCATACATCAATAAAGTATATTATTAATGTATTATTAATTAATATATTAATAAAATACTTATACATTAATAAAGTATTAATATTTACATTGATATTAATATATAATAGTCATTATACTATTTGTTAAAACTTTAAATAATAATACATTGATAAAGTATGAATAAATTATCAAAATATTAAAGCATTATTAATTATTACATCTATAAAGCATCTATACATTAATAAACTATTAATAAACCTTTAAAGTAAAAAAAAAAAACAATAATAAATTAATGCATTAAATTAAAATTACATTTATAATACTTTATGGAATAAATACATTAAAGTATACAATTATTAGATTTAAGTATTAATAAAGTAAAACATTATTCATACATCAATAAAGTATATTATTAATTAATATATTAATAAAATACTTATACATTAATGAAGTATAAAGTATTAGTAGTACATCAACAAAGTAAAAAGACATTAATAATACTTGTTTAGAGAAGTACATTAAATCGGGGTGAGAATCGAACTTGAGATCTCCTTTTTACATTTCCTTCCATTTACATGACACTTGCCAATTGGTCTACACCCCTGCAGGCCTCAATAAATAATACATTAAAAAATAAATATTATCTTAATAAATATAATACTAAAGTAGTAATACATTAATAATACATGACCATGGTTAATTGTGGTTGACCTTCGATTACCATGATAATAGTTAATTATGGTTGACCATGACCATGGTTAACTTCCATAGACCTTCACCATGGTTAACATTCATATAACTTCACTATGGTTGACCTTGGTTGACCATGACTATGACTGATTGTGGTTGACTATGGTTGACTATGGTTGACCAAGACTATAGATGACATTTAGATAACAACATTTGGAATTGTTTGTCACATTATGATGATAGGATATTTGGGTCACATTATGAAGACAAGGATATGTTCATGACATTACCATGGCGAGGCTTTATTCATCACATTGCGACAATATGGCTATTGTCATCACATTGTGAAAATAATGTTATTTTTGTCACATTACGATGGAGGGGTTAAGTTTGTCACATTGTGATGATTGGATATTTGCACCACATTACGTGATGAAATTATTTGCATTGCATTGCGACAACAGGGTTATGTTGATAACCTTGGGACGATGGGATATTGTTTGTCATATATTGACGATGACAAGGATATTGTGATGATGGGGATATGTTCATCGCATTTCGACGATGAGATATATAATTAAAAAGTGGCTACGTGATGAACATAAATTTTGTATGTTCATCATATGTCATATGGTTATTTGATGAACATAAATGTCGTATGTTCATCACATTCTGATGATAGGGATATGTTGATCACATTGCAATGACAGAACATTTTTTATCACATTATGATGATAGGATATTTGTGTCAGATTGTGACAACAATAATATGTTCATCACATTGTGAAAATATCGTTATGTTCATCACATTGTGATGACGCGGCTATCTTCGTCACATTGTGACAATATTCTTATGTTCATCACACCATGAGAATATGGTTATGGCCATCCATGGTCATTTATGGAAAACAACTATCAAACATGGTTAACCATTGTCAACCATGGTCAACCAAAATCAACCATGGTCATGATTAACCAAGGTAAAGCAAGATCAACCATAGTTATGTTCGTCACATTTCCACAATATGGTTATGTTCGTGACATTGTGTGTTCATCATGTAGGGCTATGTTCGTCACATTGTGACAATATGGTTATGTCCTTCATAGTGCAATGGCAGGGCTATGTTTGTCACATTGCGAGGATATGATATTTGCATCACATTATGACAACTGGATATTTTCATCACATTGCGACGACAGAGCTATGTTCATGAGATTACCATGGCGAGGCTATATTCTTCACATTGCGACAATATGGTTATTGTCATCACATTGCGACAATAATGCTATTTTTGTCACATTATGATGGAGGGGTTAAGTTTGTCAAATTGTGATGATAGGATATTTGTGCCACATTATGTGATGCAAATATTTGTGTTGCATTGCAACAATGGGACTATGTCGATAACATTGTGATGATGGGATATTGTGATGCTGGGGACATGTTCATCACATTTCGATGATGAGACATATAAGTAAAAAGTGGCTACATGATGAACATAAATTTTGTATGTTCATCATATGTCATATGGTTATGTGATGAACATAAATGTTCTATGTTCATCGCATTACGATGATAGGGATATGCTCATCACATTGCAATGACAGGACATTGTTTGTCACATTATGATGATAGGATATTTGTGTCAGATTGCGACAACGATAATATGTTCATTAGATTGCAATGACGAGGCTATGTTTGTCACATTGTGACAATATCGTTATGTTCATCACAATGTGATGACAAGGCTATCTTTGTCACATTGCGACAATATGGTTATGTTCATCACATCATGAGAAGATGGTTATGGCCAACCATGGTCATTTATGGAAACAACTGTAAAAAATGGTTAACCATTTTCAACCATGGTCAACCAAAATCAACCATGGTCATGGTCAACCAAGGTAAAGCAAGGTCAACCATAGTTATGTTTGTCACATTTCCACAATATGGTTATGTTCGTGACATTGTGTGTTCATCGTATAGGGCTATGTTCGTCACATTGTGACAATATGGTTATGTTCCTCATAGGGCAATGACAGGGCTATGTTCATCACATTGCGAGGATATTATATTTGTATCACATTATGACAACTGTATATTTTCATCACATTGCAACGACAAAGCTATGCTCATCACATTGCGACAACAGGATATTATTTTTTACATATTGACAATGACAAGGCTATGTTCATCGCATTGCCACAATAGGACATTTAAGTAAAAAGTGGCTATGTGATGAACATAAATGGTTTTATGGCAAGCCATGGTCATTTATGGAAAACAACTGTCAAACATGGTTAACGATTGTTAACCATGGTCAACCATAATCAACCATGGTCATGGTCAACCAAGGTAAAGCAAGGTCAACCATAGTTATATTTGTCACATTGCCACAATATGGCTATGTTCGTGACATCGTGTGTTCATCGTATAAGGCATTGTGACAATATGGTTATATTTGTTATAGTGCGATGGGAGGGATATTTTTATCATAATGTGACAATATGGTTATGCTCGTCAGAGTGCAATGGTAGGGATATGTTTCCACAATAGGAAATTTAAGTAAAACATGGTTATCTGATGAACATAAATGGTTTTATGGCCAGCCATGCTCATTTATGGAGAACAATTGTCAAACATGGTTAACCTTATCAACCATGGTCAACCACAATCAACCATGGTCAACCACAATCAACCATGGTCATGGTCAACCAAGGTAAAGCAAGGTCAACCATATTTATGTTCATCACATTGCCACATTATGGTTATGTTCGTGACATTGTGTGTTCATTGTATAATACTATGTTTGTCACATTGTGACAATATGGTTATGTTCATCATACTGTGATGGGAGGGCTATTTTCGTCACATTGTTAAAATATGGTTATGTTCATCATAGTGCAATGGTAGGGATATGTTCATGACACTGTGAGGATATGATATTTGCATCACATTATGACAACTATATATTTGCATCACATTGCAACTACAAAACTATGTGCATCACATTGCGACAACAAGACATTGTTTGTCACATTACAACGAATGGATATTTTCATCACATTGTGATGAGGAGGATATGTTCATCAAATTGCGATGATGAGGCTATGTTCATCACATTGATAACATCACATTATGACAACTAGATATTTGCGTCACATTGCGATGACGAAGTTATGTTCAATACACTGCGATAACACGATATTTTTTTTCACATATTGACGACGACAGGGATATTGTAACGATGGGTCTATGTTCATCGCATTGCAGTGATATGACATTTAAAAAAAAATAGGTTGTACAATGAACATAAATGTCGTATGTTCATTGTCAACCAAAGTCAACCATAGTTTTGTTCGTCACATTGCGACAATATGGTTATGTTCGTCACATTGTATGTTGATAATATCAGCCTATGTTCATCACATTGTGACAGTATGGTTATGTTCATCACAGTGAAACAAATGGGCTATGTTTTTCACATTGTGAGGATAGGATATTTGCATCATAATATGACGAGTGGATATTTGCGTCACATTGCGACGACGGGGCTATGTTCATAACATTGTGATGACATGATATTGTTTTTCACATATTTACAATGACGGGTATATTGCAACTATGATAATATATTCATCACACTGCGACGATAGGACATTTTAGTCTTTTGTTTTCAAAAAAAATAAAATTTCTAGTTTTGTAATTGTTCTGAATATCTAAATAAACTTTGCAATCTCTATTAGTTATTTTTTACAATATTATATTTCAATTATATTGTGACTAAAATCAATTTCCAAATACTTATAAAAAATACTTCTTTCATATTACTATTATTAAAAATAAAATCAAAATATATAATTTTTTTTTCTTAATTATCATTATTTTTTTTTTAAAGTGAGGACAAATTTGGGAAACAATTTGTTAGAAATATAAAAACAATGATGAATCTTACATTACTATCTTCATAATAAATCTAGTTTTTTTAAACAATCCATTATATCTAAAATTTTCAATATGAATTTTGATGAACATCAATTTTAATATTTATAAAAATAGATGTATTTAAAGATATTATTATTATAAAAAAATATCAAAATATATATTTGATAAATAAAACTAATTTTAATATTTATAAAAATAGATGTATTTAAAGATATAATAATAATAATAATCATAATATATTTTTAAGGTCATGGCTAAGCCATACCAAATTGGTGTATGAGACCCCTTGTTTGTGGGACAAGGGACCCCCTCCACCTAGCGATTTGATTGGTAAAGTCTATGAAGGTATACATACCTTACCCCCTATGGATTTGAACTTGGGATCTCTTAGGAGGAAACACATGTTCTTAACCATTAGGCCCACTCAAACTGTATATATTTCTATAAAAAATATAAAAATATATATTTTATAAATAAAACTATAAATATATAAAAATAAACATATTTAAAGTTATTATTATGATAAAAACTGTCAAAATATATAATTATTACTAAATTATATCACAATCAAGATGATCTGATTATTAAAACAATATCATTCAATCAATTTGGCTTTAATTTTCACTAACTTAAAGAGAGGTAACATCATCCAATCTCAAAGGCACCCAATATTTTCACAACTTGTTTTAGAAAATGTTCATTCTCATTAATAAACATACCAACTTGGTGGTATTTACATCACATAGACCATTTCTATTACTCTTGGTAGCCCAAAACATTTTATTCTTTGTTGAATAGATTGATAATTAATTAAAAATAAACATAAATAATTTATTAATAATTTACATGCAACTTTAAGAAGTAGATATCAATCACCCCAAATTCTTAGTTTTTGAAAGATCATTTATTGGAGTTATATTGTGAGAATGTTTGGATTATTATGTAACATTCATTGGATTTAACTAAACATAAATTTTAACAGTTTAATTAATTTATTATTTTCAATAAAAATTAATCTAATTTTAAATTTTAAACACAATTTTATATATATATATATATATATATATATAAATAAAATTGTGTTTAAAATTTAAAATTAGATTAATTTTTATTGAAAATAATAAATTAATTAAACTGTTAAAATTTATGATCGAATAAAATCTACAATGTTTTTGTACTAATGGTTTATGAAATGCATCTTCTTCCTCTCTATTTATTAGTATTCAGTAGTAAGCAAGGCGATAAAGGGAATAACTTTTATGTTAGTTTTCTGATCTATGTCAGCGTGAGTGAGTCCCATATTTGTAAGAAAGCATTCGCCAGTCTAAGTAAGCAAGGCCATGTGTAAAATAAATTGTCAGTCACATTATGTCAGTACTTGCTGCGGGAAATTTCTCTCGCCAGTCTGAATGAGAAAAAAGTAAAAGCACCAATTATCTTTGTAATGAGTCTCCCTGTATTATTAAAGGGGACATATTTTTCTAATTCAATGGATGAAATTTTTTACGAATGTCCTCTCTCTCTTTTCCACATTTGAGTAATTTATGTTGTGTGTGTGAGTAAGATTGTTGTGCACCAAAGGAATTGGTGCACCCCTACAATTCATCATGTTTTTATTGTTGCGTGGGTGTTTCTGGAGGCAATGCGTATTGGAACAACAAGTTCACCCTCCTCTATCCATTCCTCAAGATTTTTTTTGGCTATGTGGGAAGAAGCAAAACAATACATCAATCAATTGTATGAGTGTATGAGATTCATGGGCCCTCCTCTCTCTATCATTCACATTTTGGTTTTTGTTGTTGGGCATTTTGGGGAGCAGTGTTAATTGTCAAAGGGTGTGCACCTCTCTTTGGAAGTGAAGGTTGATGGTATTGAGTGCACCCTCCAAAAAACTAATGCGCCATCACTTGGATTGAGTCACTCATGTTGAGTATGACTTCTACAAAAACGTTTTTAAGTGTATCCCTTTTTAAGGTTGTCTCTGCCATTGAGATCATATTTTCTTATTATTATAAAATAAAACCTAATACAAATAACCCTAATTATAACTCTAATAGGAATAATTATAACCCTAACCCTAGTCTAGCCATAACACTAAACCTAATAACCCTAACCTAAATCCTAATAACACTAATCCTAATAACCATTTACCTTAATATATTATTAGTACATTATTTTTAACATAATTAATTATTAATATTAATTAATAATTATTATAAAAAGAATATTGATTAATAATTATTATAAAAAGAATATGTATGAATAATATACATAAATAACCTTAAAGTACCTCGTCTATAATAATTAATTATGCACATTAAAAATTGTTAATTATTATTATTATTAATTGATTGATATTTATTAATATATTATGTATAATAACAATAAAGTTTTAATAATAATATTAATAAATATTAATTAAGACCAATACTATCAATTATCAATTATCAAAGTATTATTAATAATTTATTAGTATTGTTAATAATAATTATAATATTATTAATAATAGTTTACAATAGTGATACAGAGAGAGTGTTAAATTGTTACAATACTAGTGATATAGAGAGAGTGTTAAACTGTTACAATAATAGTGATATAGAGAGAGTGTTAAACTGTTACAATAGTTTGTATATATGTACAAATTTTTAAATGATTGTTTATTAATTTGAAACCATTGAAAGAAATATGTGTTGTATATGTGTGCAAAGTTTTAAATAAATTTGTGTCGTATATGTGTGCAAAGTTTTAAATGATTGTTTATTAATTTGAAAGTATTGAAAGCAATTGATTTCTTGTATTGTTTATTAATTTGAAAGTATTGAAAGCAATTAATTTCTTGTAGCATAAAAAAAACATATGTGGATTGAACAAACCGATAAGAATTTAGCTCGATTCCTCATAAGTCATAGATTCTTTTTATATGATTTCCATATTCATTATTCTATTAATTAGTGAGAATTTAGTTTGATTCCTCGTAAGTCATAGATTTTTTTATATGATTTCCGTATTCATTATTCTATTAATTTGTTAGGAAAAGGGATAAGCAGTGGAGTTGATCAATTGGAAGAAAATTAGTCCATGACATTAATAATGATGCAACTGTAAATTAAATAAACAGTACATCAATCATATCTACAAATGTCCATGACTCATTCTAAAGCCAAAATGCGAAAGGAGATTCAATTATTGACTACCTGATGTAAAATATAGGCATGCTCATAAAAAAATATTGTTACTATAGTTGTGATGTAAATATTTTAAAACGGAAAATGGTGTTATTATGTTGATGAAATTTTGGACAAAGTTGAGTAGGTCGTATACATTTGAATCATTACATCACTATAGAACATAGTATAATCTAGATGGAAAAGGGAAACAACACGCCTTACCCATATTGTGTTAATTGGTATGGATAGTTGTGAAAGGGTTGGGAATTATGGTATTTCTTTTCCCAGTCCACAACACATATGTAACTTAGATTTAACATTGTTAGAACCTTGCATTTTGTGGAGAATGTTATGCACATAATTACCATCATTTGTATTCATCAAGCCCAACATTTATCTAAAACAAAAATTGAAAAAAAAACTAAATAGTTAATGAATTATAAGACAATTTAGGTAATGGAGGTACCTCTCTACCCATACCCACCTATGCTAGCAACTAGCCATTCATTTAGTGTGTAGCTTGAGTCCAATGTAATTCCATTAGATCCAAACATTTATCTTCATTGCATGTTTTCATATAGGGGATTGAATCCATATCCTGAATGCACTACAACATTTGGGTCAAATTCTGACGGCGCGTTCGACGCAATTGCCACTTTCTATTGTCGGAAGACCGACAAACCTCAGACCCCCTCAAACGTCGTTTCACATGACGTCATTTTTCCGACAACCTAATTTTCGTCTCTCTTGCGACGTTTCAAACGTGGCAAGAGAGACGTTGCAAACTTGGCAAGACCGACATTGCAAACGTGGCAAGAGAGACGTTTCAAATGTGGCAAGAGAGACGTTGCAAACGTGGCAAGATCGACGTTTCAAACGTCGCAATAGAGACGTTGCAAATGTGGCAAGAGAGACGTTTCAAACGTGGCAAG